>JAJDFG010001264.1:0-41327 GCA_021039105.1 Scomber colias
AAGACAAATAATTTTTGGTCAAAATGTAGACATAGGTGTTGGGATTCATAAAATGTGACGTTGACAGGCGGGGGTCTGCACAAAATTTAAACGGGGGGGGGGGGCCGAGACCGGCAGCAATACCTGTCTGGCTCCTCATTAAACCTAATGTAATCGTCTTTTTACAAAAGAATCTCACTCTGTGTTCACACTGAGCTTACTCGCTCATTTTAAGGAATATCTGAATAAAATAAACACTGTCAGAATCTGCCGGCTTCTGTGTCTCTCACGGTGTTTTCGGTTTTTGGACAGGAGTTACGGTTTTCTCACAGTTTGAAATTGTTCGGGACCTTGTCAGAAGCCAAATTCTTCAGAATTTTGAGAATTTTTTCCAAGCAGATTCTCAAATCGCCGTAGCAACCGTAGGGCCTTAGCTGCCCCTTAGCAACCGTAGGGCCTTAGCTGCCCTTAGCAACCGCAGGGCCTTAGCTGCCCTTAGCAACCGTAGGGCCTTAGCTTATTTTCACATTTTAACCCTTTAAATTTAAACTAAACCACACGGACACTAACAGACGTCACAGTAACGGTTTGGTTTGTTACGAACCTGGAAGGTTGAGATGTAAAGATCCTTCCTGAAGGACAAACCCAGAACATCCAGATCCTCACGACCATAACGAAACGCACAGGTGAGGGTGACGAAGACTGCAGAGAGGAAGAGGAAGAGGAAGAGGAAGAGGAAGAGGAGGAGGAGGAGAGGAGGAGAAGAAGGAGGAAGAGGAGGAGGAGGAAGAGGAGGAGGAGGAGGAAGAGGAGGAGGAGAAGAAGAAGGAGGAGGAAGAGGAGGAAGAGAAGGAGGAGGAAGAGGAGGAAGAGGAGGAGAAGGAGGGGGAAGAGGAGGAAGAGGAGGAGGAGAAAATGACATAAAAATGATAAAATAGAGTTAAAATAAAACCGATAAGAGAGAAGAGAAGAGAATCAGATAAATGATAAACAGGAAGTGGTTCTTTTTTTTTACCTTTCCTGTCCTTCAGATACTCGGGGTCGACGAGGATCACGCCATCTGTCAACAGGAAGGAGAAAATAAAAGCACAGAGTCACCGCAAAAATAAAAGCACCGCGCCCAACGAAGGGTTGAAGTCCGTCTGAAGTCATAAAGCTCTGAAAGCTGCTTTTTATTTTATTCACTAATCAAACATTAAACTATGAAACACTAACTTAGAGATTATTAAATTAAAAGTTTGATGTTTATTTTCACCTTTAAACCTTTAAATGCTTTTTATATTCTGATATAAACGTGTATATTAATCCTTCTGTTTAATTACAATATATTCACCATCACTATTTTACACAATATGATGAATAAAACATGTTTAAATGCAGATTTTTTGATGTTTTTATAAAAAAATAAACATAATTAGATCAAAGCTACTTCCTGTAATTGATGAAAAATTTAGTTAAAGTTTAAACTATGATCAAATATTCTGTGAATCCTTCGTTACAGCAAACTGAACAAGGAAGAACAGGAAGCTTTCACTTGTTGGCAGAAAATATTAAAGAAAGAGAGAAAGAGAAAGAGGAAGGAAGGAAGGAAGGAAGGAAGGAAGGAAGGAAGGAAGGAAGGAAGGAAAGAAAGAAGGAAAGAAGGAAAGAAGGAAAGAAAGAAAGAAAAACTGTTCCAAACCTCCAGCTGTGACTTACCTACTGGATCAACGTGGTCCAGATGATCCACGAAATCTCTCTTTCCCAGGTAGACCGTCACCTGCACGGACCAATCAGGACATCAGGACATCAGGACATGTTAAACTCTGTTCATTAAAGCTCAAGATGACGTCATCAGCTGTTCCTTAAAGCTCAAGATGACGTCATCAGCTGTTCCTTAAAGCTCAAGATGATGTCATCAACTGTTCCTTAAAGCTCAAGATGACGTCATCAACTGTTCCTTAAAGCTCAAGATGACATCATCAACTGTTCCTTAAAGCTCGAGATGACGTCATCAACTGTTCCTTAAAGCTCAAGATGACGTCATCAACTGTTCCTTAAAGCTCAAGATGACATCATCAGCTGTTCCTTAAAGCTCAAGATGACGTCATCAGCTGTTCCTTAAAGCTCAAGATGATGTCATCAACTGTTCCTTAAAGCTCAAGATGACATCATCAACTGTTCCTTAAAGCTCAAGATGACGTCATCAACTGTTCCTTAAAGCTCAAGATGACATCATCAACTGTTCCTTAAAGCTCGAGATGACGTCATCAACTGTTCCTTAAAGCTCAAGATGACGTCATCAACTGTTCCTTAAAGCTCAAGATGACATCATCAACTGTTCCTTAAAGCTCGAGATGACGTCATCAACTGTTCCTTAAAGCTCAAGATGACATCATCAACTGTTCCTTAAAGCTCAAGATGACGTCATCAGCTGTTCCTTAAAGCTCAAGATGATGTCATCAACTGTTCCTTAAAGCTCAAGATGACATCATCAACTGTTCCTTAAAGCTCAAGATGACATCATCAGCTGTTCCTTAAAGCTCAAGATGATGTCATCAACTGTTCCTTAAAGCTCAAGATGACATCATCAACTGTTCCTTAAAGCTCGAGATGACGTCATCAACTGTTCCTTAAAGCTCAAGATGACGTCATCAACTGTTCCTTAAAGCTCAAGATGACGTCATCAACTGTTCCTTCAAGCTCAAGATGATGTCATCAACTCAAATATTCACATTTATGAAGCTTGAATCAGATTATTTAGACTCTTCCTAAGAATAAATGACTAATATTTTGACTTTTAACTCTTAAATACTGTTCAAGTCAACCAATATGAACATTTACAAGCAATAAAATCATTACATTAGATTATTTACAGGTAAATTCAAAGATGAAAATTAAGGTTTGGAACAGCAGAGTCAGGATTTTGCAGCTAAATAACATAAAAACACATTTTACAGAAAGAAATAAGAGTTTTGAGAATCATATTTAACACTTTTAACCCTTAAATACTGTCCAGATCAACTAATATGAACATTTAAAAGCACTAAAACTACTTTTTTAAAAATCATTATAACTGAACAAACTGTGAAAGATCAGAATTATGTTATATTTTTATCTTTTATTTTGAAGGAAACATGAATCAGTGATTTAAAAGTGTTCAGACTGACTCACCTTACAGTTGGGGCTCGACTTCTTGAAAACTCTGAGAGGGATTGGAAAGAGGAAGAAGAGAAAGAAGAAGAAGAGGAGGAAGAGACAGAAGAAAGAAAAGAAAAAAAAAAGACACGTTTAGTTTTCATCAAATAAACTGAAAAATGAAAATCTTTAATCTTGAATATTTAGTTTGAACTGAAGAGAAAACGAGGCCAACGTTTTATTTCAACACAGCAGGAAGTGCAGAGTGGGCGGGGGGGGCAAACAGTCAGCCGATGTGACCTGAGTTACTACAGGTTACTATGGGTTACTATGGGTTACTATGGGTTACTATGGGGATGTCACCACACAGCTTTAATGAGGGTTTCGATCCGTCACTAGACCATCAGGTGAAAGCTAAAAAAAACCTGGTTGGTTAATCTGTCTGTTCCACAACTAGATATATTCAGTTTAAAGTCTGTAAAGTCAGAATAAATATGTGTTCTGAGTTTGACATACCAGAAAAGTGTGTTGTTAACCACCCTGCCAAATTTGAATGATTAAAAAAAATCACCAAATATATGAAATTAGGCTTCAAAGTAAAAATCAGCCTCTTTCTCTGCTCCCAAACGCTGAAGCCCCGCCCCCTACCAAGTGTCACCTGTCAATCAAAGTCACCACCTCTACCAGAAACATGGACGCTACGTCTGAGAGCTTTCTGCCGCTAACTCAGCGGCTAGCTCGGCAGCCAGGTCGGCGGCTAACTCGGCTGCTAGCTTGACGGCTAGCTCGGCGGCTAACTCAGCTAACTGGCTAACTGTAGACTGTAGTAGTAGTAGTGCTAACTCAGCTAACTAGCTAACTGTAGACTGTAGTAGTAGTAGTGCTAACTCAGCTAACTGGCTAACTGTAGACTGTAGTAGTAGTAGTGTGTGCTGAATGTATTTCTACCTCTACAGCAGCAGGGGCGGGGTTTATGCTAATCCTAGCTCCACAATTCAAATCTAAATGGTTGAAATGCTTTTTACACCTTTTTTAGAAATACATTTATGACCTATTTAATGTGTTTAGAAGAAAATGTTTGAATTCACTTTACACGGTCTTTAAAGTCATAAAAGGAGAAAAAAAAAAACAGAAAATATTCACAAAAGCTTCACTTACTAATTTAAATTTAAATACTGTTGAAATCAACCAATATGAACATTTAAAAGCATTAAATTATATTATTTAAGCCTGAAATGTTGAAACTTCTGAATAAGTGTGGTTGTTTATGTAGTTTAACAGTAAATGAGGAGTTGAGGTTTAAAGGTATAATGACACCAATCATATAAAACTGTTGCATCTTTTTACTTTCAGCTAAATTAAAAGATTAAACATTTAAAAAATAAAGTTTGAGACAGTAGAAACAGGATTTAAAGCTAACATTACATTAAAAACTCATTTTATGACAGAAGATGGTTTGTTTGTTTTATTATTTGAGTTTCCACACAGACTCTATGAGCTGAAACACAAATACAAGTTTTGACTGATTTATTGATATTCAAATGTTTCTCTTATAATAAAACTGTATTTGTCGTTCAGAGTTTCACCTTCAACTCGTCACAAAGCAGAACTACGACTAATATTCAGCCTCATTATGAACTACTGATCCATTGTTTTACACGTTTAGTCGACAGAAGTTTAATAAAAGTTTGACAGATGAGAAATAGAAACGTATTTAAAGCAGAGCTGCAGGATTCAGACTTTAAAAGGAAGTGTTTCAGGAAGCTTTTCATTTAAAAAGGGAAGCTAGAGACATGAAGGAAGGAAGGAAGGAAAGAAAGAAAGAAAAGAAGAAAGGAAGGAAGGAAACTGGATTCTTGTAATTACGATTTGCCCTGAATGCAGCATCACAGTAGCAGTTTGTGTTAGGACTGAATCATCTGTCAAAACTCATAAAAGGTGTGACAGACGAGAAACAGTGATGTGAGATTTAACGGAAGCTGCAGGAATCAGAGAGGAAGTGTTTCAGGGAAGCTTTTCATTTAAAGGGAAGCTGCAGGATTCAGAGAGGAAGTGTTTCAGGGAAGCATTTCATTTAAAGGGAAGCTGCAGGAATCAGAGAGGAAGTGTTTCAGGGAAGCATTTCATTTAAAGGGAAGCTGCAGGAATCAGAGAGGAAGTGGTTCAGGGAAGCTGCAGGAATCAGAGAGGAAGTGTTTCAGGGAAGCTGCAGGAATCAGAGAGGAAGTGTTTCAAGGAAGCTGCAAGAATCAGAGAGGAAGTGTTTCAGGGAAGCTTTTCATTTCAAGGGAAGCTGCAGGATTGAGAGAGGAAGTGTTTCAGGGAAGCTGCAGGATTCAGAGAGGAAGTGTTTCAGGGAAGCTGCAGGAATCAGAGAGGAAGTGTTTCAGGGAAGCTGCAGGAATCAGAGAGGAAGTGTTTCAGGAAGCCTTTCATTTAAAGGAAGCTGCAAGAATCAGAGAGGAAGTGTTTCAAGGAAGCTGCAGGATTCAGAGAGGAAGTGTTTCAGGGAAGCTGCAGGAATCAGAGAGGAAGTGTTTCAGGGAAGCTGCAGGAATCAGAGAGGAAGTGTTTCAGGGAAGCTGCAGGAATCAGAGAGGAAGTGTTTCAGGAAGCTTTGGCATCAGCACGAGCCTTTAGAGTCTCTTCAAAAAGTGTTTTTCCATAAACAGCAGAGTAAAAGGGGGGTCAGCTGTTAAATCGGTCAGTGCAGTATTTCGGTCACATCAGTCAGCCGCAGAGTCACTTCCTCCCACTACTGACGCTGCAACACACAAAACAGGAAGCAGCAGCAACACATCGAGCAGTTTTAATCTTTTCACGTTTCTCTGTTTGAAGTTAAAAAGAACGAGCGAGGAGAGGTTGAGGAAGGAGTCGAGCATCCGAGGGGCGAAGCTGCTGCTGCTGAACTCAAGTAAACTGTTTACAGCAGCAGCAGCTTCTGTTTCCTGTCAGAGCCGCCGACTCTCTCCACACCAGCACCAAATATATTTAGACTCACTTCAACAAAAAAAAGAAAAAGCACATATTTAAAAGATGATTTCAGGTTGTGGTTCTTCTTCACTGCTCAACTAAAATACAACATGATGTGCTGCTGATCTGTGACAGCTGCAACCTGATTAAAGTCTGATTATTATTCCTTTCATCATTTATTAACTTTACAGAGCATTAAAACCTACAAATATTCAGTTTAGAAACAAAAGCAGGAACTTCTATCTATATTGTATATTGTAGAAGATGAAAGGTTATGTGAGTTATGTGAACTTAATGAAATTGAAAACGAATCACACTTTCTTTTATACTGTCCTCTGTATGATGATTTGAGAACTCCTTTATTTACTGACATGTTTTGGGACTATGATGATATCAAAATGGACTGGCTATTTAATTGTAATGTTTTTAAGTTGGCTAAATATGTAACCGAAGCTTGGAAAAAGCGTCAGGACAATCTATATGTTTAGTTTCTATAATGCCTGTTCTCCTGTAATCTGGTTTTCTTTTGTTATTATTTGTGCTTTTCTTCTATTGTTTCAGTGTCTTGTAAGTCCATTTGGGCTGGGCACCCCAGGGTGCAAGACACGGAAATAAAAATCAAAATCAAAATCAAATCTATCTGATGTATTGAGCTGGTTTCATGTGTTTTTTGTTTATTTTAGCCAAAATCTTCTGTCGTTTCTGTTTGAATCTGATGATTTATGGTCATTTCATTAACTGGACAAAGTTATTTTTCTTTTACTTTAACGCTAAAAAGAGGCAGAAACTAGTTTGTGTGTCAGTCAGCGTCCAAACTCTTAAATAAATGAAAATTAATAGTTTTAAACTACACACTGAAAACTGTAGATACGTTATTATGACTGCAGTATTATTACTGCATTGTTATTACTATTATTTACTACTATTATTACTACATTATTTTATCAGTTAAGGAAAAATGAACTAACTTAACTTTTAACACTTTTAACGTTTTTTAAAAATCAAAAAACTGCTCTTTATAAAAATGACCTTAACATTAAGTCTTAAAATACATTAAATTTACTCAGAACATTTTTTTTTACATTTTCAGGAAATCAGTGTAAAATTAAAATGGAGCTGTAAAACTGTCAAAACACTATTTTATACTAACTTATTGGAAAATGTTTTGAGGTATTTTTTGGTTTATTTGTAGTTTGACACACAAACTACACTGAACACTAAGTATTTGTTTGTTAATACCAAACTGCTCCAGAATCAGAGTTAACTTAACCCTTTATAGGGCACTCATTGAAATACTTAAGGAAGGAAGGAATGATGGAAGGGAAGAAAGAAGGAGGGAGGAAAGGAAGGAAGGAAGGTAGGAGAGAAGGAAGGTAGGAGGGAGGGAGGAAGGAAGGAAGGACAGAGGAAGGAAAGAAGGGAGGAAGGTAGGGGGGGAGGAAAGAAAGAGAGAAGGAGGGAGGAAGGGAAGAAAGAAGGAAGGGAGGAAGGAAAGGAAGGAAGGATGGAAGGAAGGAAGGAAGGAAGGGTGGAAGGAAGGATGGAAGGGAGGAAGGAACGAAGGAAGGAAGGAAGGACAGAGGAAAGAAAGAGAGAAGGAGGGAGGAAGGGAAGAAAGAAGGAGGGAGGAATGATGGAAGGGAGGGAGGAAAGGAAGGAAGGAAGGTAGGAGAGAAGGAAGGTAGGAGGGAGGGAGGAAGGAAGGACAGAGGAAGGAAAGAAGGGAGGAAGGTAGGGGGGAGGAAAGAAAGAGAGAAGGAGGGAGGAAGGGAAGAAAGAAGGAAGGGAGGAAGGAAAGGAAGGAAGGAAGGAAGGATGGAAGGAAGGAAGGAAGGATGGAAGGAAGGAAGGAAGGGAGGAAGGAAAGGAACGAAGGAAGGAAGGAAGGAAGGACAGAGGAAAGAAAGAGAGAAGGAGGGAGGAAGGAAAGGAAGGAAGAAGGAAGGAAGGATGGAAGGAAGGAAGGAAGGATGGAAGGAAGGAAGGAAGGATGGAAGGAAGGAAGGAAGGAAGGAAGGAAGGAAGGAAGGAAGGAAGGACAGAGGAAAGAAAGAGAGAAGGAGGGAGGAAGGGAAGAAAGAAGGAAGGGAGGAAAGAAAGGAAGGAAGGAAGGACAGAGGAAAGAAAGAGAGAAGGAGGGAGGAAGGGAAGAAAGAAGGAAGGGAGGAAAGAAAGGAAGGAAGGAAGGACAGAGGAAAGAAAGAGAGAAGGAGGGAGGAAGGGAAGAAAGAAGGAAGGGAGGAAAGAAAGGAAGGAAGGAAGGAAGGAAAGAAGGAAGGATATTTTGGGATATTTACAGAAGTTACCAAATATAATTATTTGCCCAGTAAAGGGTTAAAGGAGCTGTAAAAACATATTAGTAAATGTTGTGGAGGAGTGGAGCGCGGCGTAGCGACCGGCTGCAGACGGAGCTGAAACGTGACGCTCTGCTTTGACTCTGAGCGTCAGATGTTTATCTGAGCGGCAGCAGAGCTCCACGCCGTCCTTCACATCCTCTTCCTCCTCTCTGTGGAATTAAAAGAAAAACAGTCGGCTGCACGTAAACGCGGCTTTAACGCTCGGCTGGCTGCTTCCAAACCGAGCAGAGGAGCGGGGGGGGGGGGGGGGGGGGGGGGGGGGGACGAGCAGCGATCCACCTGCAGCAGCAGCGTCTGCAGGGACGGCCGCCTGCGTCACCTGATGCTGCTGCTTCAAGTCTGGACAAGAAACGAGACGCTGATCTCAGCTAATGATCCGTGTGATGATGATGACGACGACAGGTTGTTTTTCCTGCAGATTAATCCGTCATTCATTTTGCCTTCAATGTTATTCTAACTGTTCATTTTAGAAATGTATCGTCTCAGGGTTTAAGTTACAGGACAGCTGACTGCATTCATCTCAAGCTGAAACAAGCAGTGTATTAATCTATTCATTTGATATTTAATTAATTGTTTTAAATCAAATTTTAACCCTTAACTAGGATTTTATTTTTCACAGCTCATTTTCCACTCCTGTTTATCTCATGTGCACCTAAAATAAAACATGTCCATAAATAAGTTTTTAAAATAGTTTGTTTATTTAGGATTTTACGAGTTGTATCTCCACCAGGATACGTTGTCCATATTTAGGTATAAAAATGGTAATAACAGTAAAAACAACTGCATGTTTTATTTGATAAACAGAAGTGATATGTTCTTGCTTCCTGTGGTCATTAATATCACACATACTAGTTTCTAAACTGATTTTTATCGTTTCTATCTAAGTAAAGACCGACCACAAGTTTCAGTTTTACCAGTTCAAGGCACGTACAACTAAGTCAAGGCCCCTACAACTAAGTCAAGGCCCTTACAACTAAGTCAAGGCCCATACAACTAAGTCAAGGCCCCTACAACTAAGTCAAGGCACCTACAACTAAGTCACGGCACCTACAACTAAGTCAAGGCACCTACAACTAAGTCACGGCACCTACAACTAAGTCAAGGCACATACAACTAAGTCAAGGCACATACAACTAAGTCAAGGCCCCTACAACTAAGTCACGGCACCTACAACTAAGTCAAGGCACATACAACTAAGTCAAGGCACATACAACTAAGTCAAGGCACCTACAACTAAGTCAAGGCACATACAACTAAGTCAAGGCCCGTACAACTAAGTCAAGGCATCTACAACTAAGTCAAGGCCCCTACAACTCAGTCAAGGCCCGTACAACTAAGTCAAGGCCCATACAACTAAGTCAAGGCCCATACAACTAAGTCAAGGCCCATACAACTGGGTCAAGGCCCATACAACTAAGTCAAGGCACCTACAACTGGGTCAAGGCCCATACAACTAAGTCAAGGCCCATACAACTAAGTCAAGGCCCATACAACTGGGTCAAGGCCCATACAACTAAGTCAAGGCCCATACAACTGGGTCAAGGCCCATACAACTAAGTCAAGGCCCATACAACTAAGTCAAGGCCCATACAACTGGGTCAAGGCCCATACAACTAAGTCAAGGCCCATACAACTAAGTCAAGGCCCATACAACTAAGTCATGGCCCATACAACTAAGTCAAGGCCCATACAACTGGGTCAAGGCCCATACAACTAAGTCCAGGCCCCTACAACTAAGTCAAGGCACCTACAACTAAGTCAAGGCACCTACAACTAAGTCAAGGCCCCTACAACTAAGTCAAGGCACCTACAACTAAGTCAAGGCCCCCTACAACTAAGTCAAGGCACCTACAACTAAGTCAAGGCACATACAACTAAGTCAAGGCACATACAACTAAGTCAAGGCACCTACAACTAAGTCAAGGCACCTACAACTAAGTCAAGGCCCATACAACTAAGTCAAGGCCCCTACAACTAAGTCAAGGCACCTACAACTAAGTCAAGGCCCCTACAACTAAGTCAAGGCACCTACAACTAAGTCAAGGCACGTACAACTAAGTCAAGGCACTTACAACTAAGTCAAGGCCCCTACAACTAAGTCAAGGCCCCTACAACTAAGTCAAGGCACCTAAAACTAAGTCAAGGCCCGTACAACTAAGTCAAGGCACCTACAACTAAGTCAAGGCACCTACAACTAAGTCAAGGCCCGTACAACTAAGTCAAGGCACGTACAACTAAGTCAAGGCACCTACAACTAAGTCAAGGCCCCTACAACTAAGTCAAGGAACCTACAACTAAGTCAAGGCCCCTACAACTACGTCAAGGCCCATACAACTAAGTCAAGGCACCTACAACTAAGTCAAGGCACCTACAACCAAGTCAAGGCCCATACAACTAAGTCAAGGCACCTACAACTAAGTCAAGGCCCATACAACTAAGTCAAGGAACCTACAACTAAGTCAAGGCCCCTACAACTAAGTCAAGGCCCATACAACTAAGTCAAGGCCCCTACAACTAAGTCAAGGCACCTACAACTAAGTCAAGGCACCTACAACCAAGTCAAGGCCCATACAAGTCAAGGCCCCTACAACTAAGTCAAGGCCCGTACAACTAAGTCAAGGCCCGTACAACTAATTCAAGGCACGTACAACTAAGTCAAGGCACCTACAACTAAGTCAAGGCACCTACAACACTAAGTCGAGGCCCCCTACAACTAAGTCGAGGCCCCTACAACTAAGTCGAGGCCCCTACAACTAAGTCGAGGCCCCCTACAACTAAGTCGAGGCCCCTACGACTAAGTCAAGGCCCCTACAACTGAGTCAAGGCCCCTACAACTAAGTCAAAGCACCTACAACTAAGTCAAGGCCCCTACAACTAAGTCAAAGCACCTACAACTAAGTCAAGGCCCCACAACTAAGTCAAGGCACCTACAACTAAGTCAAGGCACCTACAACTAAGTCAAGGCCCCTACAACTAAGTCAAGGCACCTACAACTAAGTCAAGGCCCCTACAACTAAGTCAAGTCCCCTACAACTAATTCAAGGCCCCTACAACTAAGTCAAGGCCCATACGACTAATTCAAGGCCCCTACGACTAAGTCAAGGCACCTACGACTAAGTCAAGGCCCCTACGACTAAGTCAAGGCCCCTACAACTAAGTCAAGGCACCTACAACTAAGTCAAGGCACCTACAACTAAGTCAAGGCCCCTACAACTAAGTCAAGGCACGTAGAACTAAGTCAAGGCCCGTACAACTGAGTCAAGGCCCGTACAACTAAGTCAAGGCACCTACAACTAAGTCAAGGCACGTCCAACTAAGTCAAGGCACGCAAAAAGGTGAAAAATCTTCAATTCCAGCTTCTTAAATGTGAATATTTTTCTGGTCTCTTTCGTCCTCTGTGACAGTAAAACTCAATATCTCTGAGATATTTGAAGCCCATCTCCAGCTTTTTAGAAGAAATTATTGATATTTTAACACATTTACTGACATTTTAAAGATAAAAATCATTAATCAATTAATTAGGGGTGCAACGAATCAAAAAACTCACGGATCGGATCATTTTTCGGATCAGCCACCGAAGTCTAGCCTACTTTTATTTTCCATACCCACTGTTCTACATGTTGTTCTACATGTTGTTCTACATGCTGTTCTACATGTTGTTCTACATGTTGTTCTACATGTTGTACACTGAGGACAATAAATCACAACGAGCCATAGTTTGCTTATTGAAAAGGGAACTGTTGCAGACTTTTACCCAGAGCGTGTTAAGTAGCTCTGTCCCTGGAACTAGCAGGAATGGTTACAGCTGTGTGTGGACTGAACATGCGCACATTTTTTTTTTTTTTTTTTCATAAATCAATCCGCGTATCATGCGTGTGCCGAACCGAAATAGATGGTCCGAACGGATCACGGACCAATGATGATCCGTTGCAGGCCTACAATTAATCGAGAAAACAAATCAACAGATAATTGATACTAAAAATAATCATCTGTTACAGCTGTGAAGACAATAAACAGAGATCACAGGCTTATAAAGAGGCCATTTAAACATCACACACAACTTTTAAACTTTTAACCTCTTTAAAGAAAACTCTAAATCAACACATCCAGGAACTACTATTTCACACTGATGAACTTTTATCTTCCTTCAGAGGATCGAAACTGAAACTCGTGTAAATAATAAAAGGTGTCAAACTGTCTGTTTTCTCACCTCCACAGTAAAGATGTGAAAGCGTACCATCATTACTATAAAAGATATATAGACATTTATATATAGACGTGCTGATTCCCAGAACTGTCATCACTGTGAATGTCGTCAATGACACGAGAAGAAACAACAACTGAAAGACACGTTTTAATAGTCTGAGGTCACCCGAGCGTTTCACACTGAGCAGTAAGTAGACACGGAAACTAAACACTTCTCACCCTCAACGGTCGCCATCTTGGCTCCGTAGCAGAAGGGGAGGGACCACTTTTCAAACAGGAAATGATGACCGAGGATGCTGTTGCTACGGTGAACATCGCCACGTTATACAAGTGTAAATCATACGTGTGTTGTAATGTAAGCTCCACCCCAGATAGCATGCGAATGTGGGCCACTTGAGGCAATGATCCGGCACTGTAGGCATTCTTCTGGCCCGGACAAAACAGACGTGAACCTAAACTGGCCCATGTAGTAAACGCTACATTTGGGCCAAATATCACAAAACGAATATGGCCCATCTTTGGCCGAAATATGGCAAGTATGGCAATGACTAATCCGGATGTGAGCCTAAAGAGGCCCACATATAAGGAAACATACTTGGCCCACCTTTGTTGAAACATATTTGGGCCAGTCTTGGCCGAACTGGTTTATTTGGTGTGTTTCTGGTTGACATCTGGCGTTGTGATGGCTTGGTTATGGCCCACTTTTGGCACACATAGGCGGACCGCCCAAGTGGGGGGTTTCCCTTCCTTCCCTTCCTCCCTCCTTTCCTTCCTTCTTCCCTCCTTTCCTTCCTTCTTCCCTCCTTTCCTTCCTACCTTCCTTCCTTCCTCCCTCCTTCCTCCCTTGCTTCCCTTCCTTCCTCCTTTCCTTCCTTCTTCCCTCCTTTCCTTCCTTCTTCCCTCCTTTCCTTCCTACCTTCCTTCCTTCCTTTCCTTCCTTCTTCCTCCCTTGCTTCCTCCTTTCCTTCCTTCTTCCCCTCCTTTCCTTCCTTCTTCCCTCCTTTCCTTCCTACCTTCCTTCCTTCCTCCCTCCTTCCTTTCCTTCCTTCTTCCTCCCTTGCTTCCCTTCCTTCCTCCTTTTCCTTCCTTCTTCCCTCCTTTCCTTCCTTCCTTCCTTCCTTCCTTCCTTCCTTCCTTCCTTCCTCAGATCTAAGTTCAGCTGTCCTTTTTTTCCTTCCTTCATCTGTCCTTCCTTTCTTCTTTCCTTCCTCTGGCATTGTGATGGCTTGGTTATGGCCCACTTTTGGCAAACATGAGCGGACTGCCCAAGTGCCATCATTCCATGCTGTATGTGGGCCGGATGAACATGTCAGGTGTGGGCCAGATATGGGCCAGAAGAGTTTTGCTATCTGGGACTATACTGTTGTCACATATAAGCCATCAGTAGGAGTGAACTAAAGGGGCTTTTCCATTATACAGTTCTAGCTCTACTCGGCTCGTCTCAGTTTTCCATCAGGGATAGTACCTGGTACCTGGTACCTGCTACTTTTTTAGTATCTGCTCTGCCGAGGTACCAAGCGAGCCGAGCCGATGCTAAATGTGACATCATCAGACTGCCGGCCACTGACTGGTCAGAGAGTCGCTGGAAGTGTCATGAGCCGTCCCACACAAGAATCAAAGCCGCATTTTTAAACACCAACAAAAACGTTACAGCGAGTTTCATGCGAGTTAACACGGCTTATATTCAGTGCTAAAACTGTATAATGGAAAAGCCCCATAATAAAAGTGTTAGGGTCGGATATCTTTCACATCTGAACTGATACTGGTACTGGTACGTGGTGTTCGGTATCAGTACTTAATGGTAGCGGTGTGACGAGATTTCCTGCCACGAGAAAACAATGTTTCTCATCGAAGTGAGCGATGTCTCACAAAGCAATATTCAGGGCACGCAGCAAAAAAAGAAGAAGAAAAAAAAAAGACGATCAGTTTTCTATCGCTTATTTGTGTCATGTCTTCTTTTTATAAAGTCACCGTGTGGATCATTAACCTTGTCCTTGTTCTAGTTAGTGAACCATCAGCTTCTACCTGCTGAGCAGATCTCAGTCAGCAGCAGGAGATGGTTAGAGGAGCAGCAGGTTAACCTCAGGTCTCTATACTGCCCAGATAGCATGCGGATGTGGGCCACTTGAGGCAATGATCCGGCACTGTAGGCATTCTTCTGGCCCGGACAAAACAGACGTGAACCTAAACTGGCCCATGTAGTAAATAACATTTGGGCCAAATATCACAAAACGAATATGGCCCATCTTTGGCCGAAATATGGCAAGTATGGCAATGACTAATCCGGATGTGAGCCTAAAGAGGCCCACATATAAGGAAACATACTTGGCCCACCTTTGTTGAAACATATTTGGGCCAGTCTTGGCCGAACTGGTTTATTTGGTGTGTTTTTGGTTGACATCTGGCATTATGATGGCTTGGTTATGGCCCACTTTTGGCAAACATGAGCGGACCGCCCAAGTGCCATCATTCCATGCTGTATGTGGGCCGGATGAACATGTCAGGTGTGGGCCAGATATGGGCCAAAAGAGTTTTGCTATCTGGGTGATAGTCTGAGGCGGGAGGAGCAGATACGGAGCCTGCTAAACTACCACACTAGTCACACACACGTTGTTCTACTTGTGTTTGTGTGATACAGGATTTGTGCAATTTACTTTTATTTCTGTTTGTTATTAGCAAATATGTTATAATGTATGATCATTTGTTTCTATAATAGTTTCTATTGTGTGATTTTATATAACTTTTGTATTTATGGTTGTTATTTCCATATAAACCAAAATGATCCCCATACCCTATCTATAAAATATCTATATGGGGAAACCTTTTACAGTGCTGCGTATAATAATTCATACTTAAAAAGTAGAACTGAAGCGACATTCATTACAAGATGATTAATTAAAACATTTCAAAATAAACCTGCATTATTTTGCATTTTGTGAATTTCAAGTAAAATAACAGTCATTTAGTTCCTCATTGAAAGTTTCTTAAATATATGTTGAAATCTCATCTTTAGTGTATCATCACACCTCTAGTAACCCTGATCCTGATCCTACACTTTAAAGATCACTTCAACCTTTAACCAGCAGATAAATACAAAGTTCTCACACTGCAGGAATCAAATCGATCGACTTCATCAGGAAGAATTAAAGTTTCTATAAAGACTCAGACACTTTATAGAAACTGATTTCAGGTCATTTTAAACTTTGAACTTTGCTTTTATTCACAGTGTTTGAACAGTTTAGTTATTCCAACAAAGCAAACACACACAGACTGATGCTCACTCACAAGTTATTCACTAGAAGTCAGCACTAAGAGGATTTAACCCTTAAACAGACGACGTGCACCAGGAGATACACACTCTTTAACCTTCCTCTGTCCTTCCTTCCTTCCTTCCTTCCTTCATCTGACCGTCCTTCCTTCCTTCCTTCCTTCCTTCCTTCCTTCCTTCCTTCCTTCCTTCCTTCCTCAGATCTAAGTTCAGCTGTTAGGGTAAATGTTCCCTCCTTCTGTCCTTTCTTCCTTCCTTCATCTGTCCTTCCTTCCTTCCTCCCTCCTTTCCTTCCTTCTTCCTCCCTTCTTTCCTTCCTTCTTCCCTCCTTTCCTTCCTACCTTCCTTCCTTCCTTCCTCCCTCCTTCCTTTCCTTCCTTCCTTCCTCCCTCCTTTCCTTCCTTCCTCCTTTCCTTCCTTCCTCCCTTCCTTCCTTCCTCCCTCCTTCCTTTCCTTCCTTCTTCCTCCCTCCTTTCCTTCCTACCTTCCTTCCTTCCTCCCTCCCTTGCTTCCCTTCCTTCCCCCTTCCCTTCCTTACTTGAGGTGCAAATGACATAACTAGTAAGGCCTGTTTAAGGGTTAAGTGATAATCTGATGATGATACTACCCACTACTACTACTACTACTACTACTACTACTACTACTACTACTATCTGGTTGACTGAATCTACAGTTGAGTGGAGCAGGAAGTGACCTGTGACCCGTTTCCTGTCAGAGTTCATCAGGACAGTTTTTATGCTGATTTAAATGTTTCAGCAGCAACGACCTAAAACAACAAGAAGCTATTTATTAACCGAGCAGGTGAACTTCAGTCTCTGACACACAACAACACTTTATTAATGTTTCCTCTTCCTGTCCGCTCAACCTCTGACACACTCCACAGTCTCCTCTCTCATAGTCTGTTTTATTTTACTTTTTTATTATCATTCTATATTTTCACTTTCACCTTTTTTAACCCTCCTGTTGTGCTCCCGTCTGTTTTGACTCTTCCTTCCTTCCCTTCTTTCCTCCCTCCCTCCTTTCCTTCCTCCTTTCCCCCTCCTTTCTTCCCTCCTTCCTACCTTCTTTCCTTCCTCCGTCCTTCCTTCCTCCCTTCCTTCTCTCCTCTGTCCTTCTTTCCTTCCTTCCTCCCACCCTCCTTCCCTTCTTTCCTCCCTCCCTCCTTTCCTTCCTTCCTTCCTCCCTCCTTCCTACCTTCTTTCCTTCCTCCGTCCTTCCTTCCTCCCTTCCTTCTCTCCTCTGTCCTTCTTTCCTTCCTTCCTCCCACCCTTCCTTCCTTCCTTCCTTCCTCCTTCCCTCCTTCCTTCCTCCTTCCCTTCTTTCCTCCCTCCCTCCTTTCCCCCTCCTTTCTTCCTTCCTTCCTCCCTCCTTCCTACCTTCTTTCCTTCCTCTGTCCTTCCTTCCTCCCTTCCTTCTCTCCTCTGTCCTTCTTTCCTTCCTTCCTCCCACCCTCCTACCTTATTTCCTCCCACCCTCCTACCTTCCTTCTTTACTTACTTCTTTCCTCCCTTCCTTCCTTCCTTCCTCCATCCCCCTTTCTTCCTTCCCTTCTTTCCTCCCTCCCTCCTTTCCTTCCTCCTTTCTTCCTTCCTTCCTTCCTTCCTTCCTTCCTCCCTCCTTCCTACCTTCTTTCCTTCCTCCGTCCTTCCTTCTCTCCTCTGTTCTTCTTTCCTTCCTTCCTCCCACCCTCCTACCTTATTTCCTCCCACCCTCCTACCTTCCTTCTTTACTTACTTCTTTCCTCCGTCCTTCCTTCCTTCCTTATTTCCTTTCCTCCCTTCCTTCCTTCCTTCCTCCATCCCCCTTTCTTCCTTCCCTCCTTCCTCCCTCCCTCCCTCCCTCCTTTCCTTATTTCCTTGACTCGAACACAACAGGAGGGTTAACTTAAATTTTTACTTTTAATAAAATGTCTTATTATTTTAAAATTTTCTCTTATTTATTTTATTTTAGATTTTTATTACAGAACATTTTCATCACTTATTTTCTTTTTCATGTATTGGTCTAAAGTTTTTATTTTTATTTTATTTTATGTTTTTAAATTATATTTTGCTTTATATTATTACGACTATCATTCTTTATTTTATCTTATTGATTTTATTTGTCTTTTAAATCTTATTTAACTTTAGTTTTTATTCTTTTAATTAACTTTATTTTAGATTTTTATTATAGATCCTTAATCTTTTATTATAGATTTTAATCATAATTATTTTCTCTGTTCTTTATTTTTATTCCTTTTCTTTATGTCGTCACTTGTTCTGTTTTATTATCTGCTGTGAAACACTTTGAACTACATTAACCTGAATGAAAGCTGCTGTATAAATAAAGTTTGATTGATTAATTGATCAGAGCCAGTTAATAATCCTTCAGGTAGCTCGTCTGGTTTTAAAAGGTTTATTTTGGTGGTTTTGTCCTTTAAAAGTCGCCTCAGAGTTAAACTTAGCTGTGAGTCTTCAGGACAGAAACCATCAGACAGGTTAATGTTAAATAAACAGTTAATATGTTTTTTATTAAAATCAGTAATTAAATATGATAAAGCTGAATAAACTGAAAACTGTTGATTCAGTGACTCGCTCGACAAGATTTAAACTGTAGAGTCATTTTTAGTTTATTTATTATTCTGGTTCAACTGTATAATAATAATAATAATAATAATATTAACTCTGATATTATCTTATCTCTGTAGTTTTAGTTTTATCTCAAACAAGAACAGAGAGAATATTTATCTAAACTAAACTAAAACAGTCTCTGAGTTCATTTCAGTCAAAAAACAACATGAAACAATCCTCAAGTCTTCATCAGCAAACATTAAATAGTCACATCTGAACCTCCGTAGGCTCAGAAGTCAGAGCCGTACCTCCTAACAGTACTCCTTAACCAGCGTTACCGTGGTAACAAGTAACGTCTGTCGCTTGTGGTGAGGGACTGACGTTAACCGTGAAGTTACCTCAACTTTCTTCGTGACGTCATTCTACAGAGACAGCAGCACCATTGCCATGGCGACATGTGACGCTATGTGACATCATTCTACAGAGACAGCAGCACCATTGCCATGGCGACATGTGACGCTACGTGACGTCATTCTACAGAGACAGCAGCACCATTGCCATGGCGACATGTGACGCTGCTTGTCGTCTTTTTACAGAGGCCGCTGTAGGTTGCTATGGCGATATGTGACAGTGCGTTGCCGTGGTGACATGTGACGCAGTACGTTGCCGTGGCGACATGAGACGCTGCATGACGTCATTCTACAGAGACAGCAGCACGTTGCCATGGCGACATTAGATGCTGCTTGTCGTCTTTTTACAGAGGCAGCAGTAGGTTTCTATGGCGGCATGTGACGCAGTACGTTGCCGTGGTGACATGTGACGCAGTACGTTGCCATGGTGACATTAGATGCTGCTTGTCGTCTTTTTACAGAGACCGCAGTAGGTTGCTATGGCAATATGTGACGCAGTATGTTGCCATGGCGACTTGGGACGCTGCGTGACGCCTTTTTACAGAGACAGCAGTAGGTTGCTATGGCAATATGTGACGCAGTATGTTGCCATGGTGACATGTGATGCTGTGCAGGTGCAGCTGAGTGAATGACCAAACTAACATCTGATAATAAATGATGTTTTTGTGTGAAAGCAGCTTTAATAATAAAAAGGAGGAAACTTTATATATTTATTTTAAGTGTTCTACGTCATCGTGCTGTTATAACATTTATATCATGATGACACTTTATTAATTACATAAAAGTTTATACCAGTATTATCCTGGATGGTATGATACAGCACAGTTCAGATTAAGGTTAATATTTGGTTTAATGTGTTTATTCACATCTCTGCAATATGTTGGTTTTACTATAATAATCTACTATGACATCATTCAGCACCAACATCACTCTCATACATAATGTTTCTATATATGTTTTACTACTATTGTTCTTATTGCTTGTACACTTACTTATTATTTATTGTTCTTTATTCTATTTTAATCCACTTTGCTGCAGTAATAAAGTCATTTCCTCTCAGTGGGAGGAATAAAAGAAGAATCATATCTGAGGTTAAATCTAGTTTCTGGGTCATTTTTCACATTTTGAGTCACAAAACTTCAACAGGAAAAGTTTCTCACCACAACTATTGTTTAAAAAAAAAAAAAAAAAAAAAAAAATCAGTCAGACATCAGTTTAAAGTTCCTGCAGTCAGATAAAACCAGCCGAGAGATTTATGGCAGCTCCAGTCAAAAAAAACAAAACTAAACAAAGCAGCTTAAAAAACAAAAGAAAGTAAATTTAAACTTTCCGAGCCGGCCGGTGACGTAGCGACTCACTCGGCCGTCTGTTATCATCAGCTGATCGGACAGATATCAGCTGACGTTTGTCTTTCCTCCTGCTCGTTTCCTTCCCTCCGCCCAGTTTTCCCACCTGTTTCCTAACAGGAAGTAAAACTGGGAGCAGCGTGTGGAAAGAGGAGGCAGAGGGAAGTTAAAGCCGGCTGTTTGATTTAACCCTTTAAATACTGTTCATAGTCTCTCCTCTCATACTGTTCATATTCTCTCCTCTCATACTGTTCATATTCTCTCCTCTCATAATGTTCATATTTATCTCATAATGTTCATATTATGTATTTATTAGCTTTTACACCACTAATCAGCTCCTATCACACAATATCATGTCCTATTTTACCTCAGACATGAAAATATAACATAGACATAATGATGGAAATGTCTCTTTTTGGTAGTTTTGAGTCCTTTTAGTCTCTCCATCGCCAGGTTACCATGGTAACTAGATGTATTTAGTCATTTTATTGGTAGTTTTAAGGTTTCTTTAAGTTAATTTAAGTCTCTTATTAGTCATGTTTGGTAGTTTTGAGTCTCTTTAGTCACTCCATCTCATAGTTACCATGGTAACCAGACGTTTTTAGTCATTGTTTCATCTCTTTTTGGTAGTTTTGGGTGTCTTTAGTCTCTTCATCTCTACGTTGCCATGGTAACTAGATGTATTTAGTAATTTTTTTGGTAGTTTTAAGGTTTCTTTAAGTTAATTTAAGTCTCTTATTAGTCATGTTTGGTAGTTTTGAGTCTCTTTGGTCTCCCCATCTCTACGTTGCCATGGTAACTAGTTATATTTAGTCATTTTTTCATCACTTTTTGGTAGTTTTAAGGTTTCTTTAAGTTAATTTAAGTCTCTTATTAGTCATGTTTGGTAGTTTTGAGTCTCTTTGGTCACTCCATCTCATAGTTACCATGGTAACCAGATGACAGCTGTCACTCAAACTAACTGTAGGTTGATTTTAGTCATGTCTGCTTCTCTTTTTGGTAGTTTTTGAGTTTCTTTATTCAATTTAAGTCTCTTTTTAATCATGTTTTCGTCTCTTTTTGGTGGTTAAATGTTATTTTCTATGTAAAGGTAAAATGAGCAGAGCTTTGTGGAAGTGTGGGGTTTATTGTAGAACCATTAGAGCCATCAGTCTTCATCCTCATAACCACTATCTTATTAAAACTATTAACTATTCATTTCACTAAAACACATGGACATAGATACGGAGATCATCTGACCCAGAAGTGGATTTTGGGTCACTTTAGGTCATCAAATTTCAGAATAAAAGCTCTAAAAAAGTAAAAATGGGTTAAATTAGATCTTGGCCTTTTTTATGGGTTCAAATATTTTCTTTTTTGTGTATTTTGAGCCACTTCAGATCATTTTAAGTCATTAAATCCCAGGGTGAAATAACATTTGGGGTGATTTTACAGCTGTTAAATGTAAAATATTGGTTAAATTTGACCCCAAATCATATGTAAGGGCTAAAATAGTCAATATTTTGTGCAAATCTTATTAAACTATTAAGATTAAGAGATCATCTGACCCAGAACAGCCTCAGTGGACTAACATTTGGAGCATCTATACAAAAGTAGAACATTTTATTTTGGGCTACTTTAGGAAAAGTCATCAGATTTCAAAATAAAAGTCCTTTGGAGGTGTTTTTTACAAGCTGTTAAATGTCAAAATAGGTCAAAACAGCATGTAAGGGTTAAACATGTTAAAGACAAAACATTTTATTTTGGGGCTACTTTAGAAAAAGTCATTAAATTTCAAAATAAAAGACATCTGAGGCGATTTTAAAAGCTGTTAAAAACCAAAATGGGTCAAATTTAACCAGAACAGCCTCAATTTTACAAACATTAGTAGCATCTATATAAAAATATAACATTTTATTTTGGGGCTACTTTAGGAAAAGTAATTACATTTCAAAATAAAAGACATCTGAGGTGATTTTACAAGCTGTTAAATTACAAAATGGGTCAAATTTAACCAGAACAGCCTCAATTTTACAAACATTTGGAGCATCTATACAAAAGTAGAACATTTTATTTTGGGCTACTTTAGGAAAAGTCATCAGATTTCAAAATAAAAGTCCTTTGAGGTGTTTTTTACAAGCTGTTAAATGTCAAAATAGGTCAAAACTGTATGTAAGGGTTAAACATGTTAAAGACAAAACATTTTATTTTGGGCTACTTTAGAAAAAGTCATTAAATTTCAAAATAAAAGACATCTGAAAAAGACAAAGGCATTTTTAAAGTTAAGTCTTCCAATGCCAGTGTAATAAAAGTGATATTTAACCCTTAAACAGACAACGTGCACCAGGAGATACAGACTCTTTAACCTTCCTGTTGTCCTCCCAGGTCCTTCCTCTGTCCTTCCTTCCTTCATCTGTCCTTCCTTTCTTCCTTACTCAGATCTAAGTTCAGCTGTTAGGATAAATGTTCCCTCCTTCTGTCCTTTCTTCCTTCCTTCATCTGTCCTTCCTTTCTTCCTTCCTTCCTTCATCTGTCTTTCATTTCTTTCTTCCTTCCTCCTCCCTCCCTCCCTCCTTTCCTTCCTTCTCCCTTCCTCCTTCCTTTCCTTCCTTCTTCCTCCCTTGCTTCCCTTCCTTCCTTCTTCCCTCCTTTCCTTCCTTCCTTCCTCCCTCATTCCTTTCCTTCCTTCCCTTCCTTCTTCCCTCCTTCCTTCCTTTCCTTCCTTCTTCCTCCCTTCCTTCCCTTCCTTCCTCCTCCCTTCCTTCCCTTCCTTCCTCCTTTCCTTCCTTCTTCCCTCCTTCCTTCTTCCCTCCTTTCCTTCCTTCCTTCCTCCCTCCTTCCTTTCCTTCCTTCTTCCTCCCTTGCTTCCCTTCCTTCTTCCCTCCTTTCCCTCCTTCCTTCCTTCTTCCCTCCTTTCCTTCCTTCCTTCCTCCCTTCCTTCCCTTCCTTCTTCCCTCCTTTCCTTCCTTCCCTTCTTCCCTCCCTTCCTTCCCTTCCTTCCTCCTTTCCTTCCTTCTTCCCTCCTTTCCTTCCTTCCCTTCCTTCCTCCTTTCCTTCCTTCTTCCCTCCTTTCCTTCCTTCCTTCCTTCCTCCCTTCCTTCCCTTCCTCCCTCCTTTCCTTCCTTCTTCCTCCCTTCCTTCCCTTCCTCCCTCCTTTCCTTCCTTCTTCCTCCCTTCCTTCCCTTCCTTCCTCCTTTCCTCCCTTGCTTCCCTTCCATCCTCCTTTCCTTCCTTCCTTCTTCCCTCCTTTCCTTCCTTCTTCCTCCCTTCCTTCCCTTCCTTCCCTTCCTTCCCTTCCTTCTTCCCTCCTTTCCCTCCTTCCTTCCTTCTTCCCTCCTTTCCTTCCTTCCTTCCTCCCTCCTTCCTTTCCTTCCTTCTTCCTCCCTTCCTTCCTTCCCTTCCTTCCTCCTTTCCCTCCTTCCTTCCTTCTTCCCTCCTTCTGTCCTTTCTTCCTTCCTTCATCTGTCCTTCCTTTCTTTCTTCTTTCCTTCCTTCTTCCTCCCTCCCTCCTTTCCTTCCTTCTTCCTCCCTTGCTTCCCTTCCTTCCTCCTTTCCTTCCTTCCTTCCCTTCTCCCCTCCTTTCCTTCCTTCCTTCCTCCCTCCTTCCTTTCCTTCCCTCCTTTCCCTCCTTCTCCCTTCCTCCCTCCTTTCCTTCCTTCTTCCTCCCTTCCTTCTCCCTCCCTCCTTTCCTTCCTTCTCCCTTCCTCCCTCCTTTCCTTCCTTCTTCCTCCTTTCCTTCCTTCTTCCTCCCTTCCTTCCTTTCCTTCCTTCTTCCTCCCTTCCTCCTTTCCTTCCCTTCCTTCCTCCTTTCCTTCCTTCTTCCCTCCTTTCCCTCCTTCCTTCTCCCTTCCTCCCTCCTTTCCTTCCCTTTCTTCCTCCCTTGCTTCCCTTCCTTCCTCCTTTCCTCCCTTCCTTCCCTTCTTCCTTTCCTTCCTTCCTCCCTCCTTCCTTCCTTCTTCCCTCCTTTCCTTCCTTCTTCCCTCCTTTCCCTCCTTCCCTTCCTTCTTCCCTCCTTTCCCTCCTTCCTTCATAAACATGTGTGAAGAGTATTTAAGGGTTAAATTCAGCGTAAAAACTAAAAGAGGAAACGTGTTCGAGTCAAAGCAGCTAAAGAGAAACTAAAGCTGTAAACTGACCAACCTTTATCATGCAGGGCTGTAAACAGATTAAAGCTGGAGGAGTCAGCGCTTTAAAACCTTCATCATCATCATCATCATCATCATCATCATCACCATCATCACCATCATCACCATCATCATCATCCTCCTCATCATCATCATCATCATCACCATCATCATCATCATCATCATCATCAGCGCTTTAACCCTTAAACAGACAACGTGCACCAGGAGATACAGACTCTTTAACCTTCCTGTTGTCCTCCCGGGTCCTTCCTCTGTCCTTCCTTCCTTCCATCCTTCCTTCCTCTGTCCTTCCTTCCTTCCTTCCTTCCTTCCTTCCTTCACCTGTCCGTCCTTCCTTCCTTCCTTCCTTCACCTGTCCTTCCTTCCTTCCTCAGATCTAAGTTCAGCTGTTAGGGTAAATGTTCCCTCCTTCTGTCCTTTCTTCCTTCCTTCATCTGTCCTTCCTTTCTTTCTTCTTTCCTTCCTCCCTCCCTCCCTCCCTCCCTCATTTCCTTCCTTCTTCCTCCCTCCTTCCTTTCCTTCCTTCTTCCTCCCTTCCTTCCCTTCCTCCCTCATTTCCTTCCTCCTTCCCTCCCTCCTTCCTTTCCTTCCTTCTTCCTCCCTTGCTTCCCTTCCTTCCTTCTTCCTCCCTTGCTTCCCTTCCTTCCTCCTTTCCTTCCTTCTTCCCTCCTTTCCTTCCTTCTTCCTCCCTTGCTTCCCTTCCTTCCTCCTTTCCTTCCTTCTTCCTCCCTTCCTTCCCTCCCTCCTTCCTTTCCTTCCTTCTTCCTCCCTTGCTTCCCTTCCTTCCTCCTTTCCTTCCTTCTTCCCTTCCTTCTTCCTCCCTTGCTTCCCTTCCTTCCTTCTTCCTCCCTTGCTTCCCTTCCTTCCTCCTTTCCTTCCTTCTTCCCTCATTTCCTTCCTTCTTCCTCCCTCATTTCCTTCCTTTCCTTCCTCCCTTCCTCCCTCCCTTCCTTCTTCCTCCCTCCTTCCTTCTTCCTCCCTCCTTTCCTTCCTTCTTCCCTCCCTCCTTCCTTTCCTTCCTTCTTCCTCCCTTGCTTCCCTTCCTTCCTTCTTCCCT
This sequence comes from Scomber colias, assembly GCA_021039105.1. Taxonomy (NCBI): domain Eukaryota; kingdom Metazoa; phylum Chordata; class Actinopteri; order Scombriformes; family Scombridae; genus Scomber; species Scomber colias. The sequence continues at coordinate 25,384 of JAJDFG010001264.1, forward strand.
CCTTTCCTTCCTTCCTTCCTTCCTTCCTTACTTTAGGTGCAAATGACATAACTAGTAAGGCCTGTTTAAGGGTTAAAACCTTCATCACCACCATCATCATCATCGCTCTATCATTATTACAATTGAGCTGAAACCAACAGGTGAGCAGAGAGAGAGAAACATCTTCACACCTCTCACATTTACATTTACTGTGAAGGAGTTTGCTTACTTCCTGTTGAGTCTTTAACTCTGATCATAATCTAAAGATGAAGAGTAAAGATATAAAAACACAACAAACACGCAGCGGGAAGATAAAAAGCTTCCAGAAAAACCTGAAAATCAACATTTCAATATAGTTTAAATATAATACCAGTCCAGCTCTTCTGCATTCATTTAGTCATGACTTTAACTGCAGGAAACATTTAAAGACAAAGTTTGTTTTAATTAATATGAAGAGAAACCGTATATTATAAATCAGCTGTTTTATTCTATTTAACTGTTAACGGTTGATGTTCTGCTGTATGCTACAGGTGAAGTTTAGAAACTGCTGCAGGATTTAAAGAAATGTTGTTATTCAAAGTAAATATGACACTGAAACATCCCACAATGTTCGTGTTTGTGTGTTTATTAATAACTCTGCTTTTTATAATGATGTTAATTTAACTCCAAACAACATTTAAGTAACATTTAAGACAAAGTTTTAACTCTGCAGAGATCAAACGAGCCAAATTCAGCAAGAAAAATTAATCAATATCCAAAATATGAAGCGAAACCGTATATTATAAATCAGCTGTTTTAATGTATTTAACTGTTAACGGTTGATGTTCTGCTGTATGCTGCAGGTGAAGTTTAGAAACTGCTGCAGGATTTAAAGAAATGTTATTATTATGGATAACTGCAGAGTAAATATGACACTGAAACATTAAGCATCATGTTTATGTGTTTAATAATAACTCTGCTTTTTATAATATGATATTAATTTAACTCCTAACAACACTTAAGTCAATCAATCAATCAATCAATCAATCTTTATTTGTATAGCGCCAAATCACAACAAAGTTATCTCAAGGCACTTTACACATAGAGCAGGTTCTTAAGTAACATTTAAGACAAAGTTTTAGCTCTAAAGAGATCAAACGAGTCAAATTCAGCAATAAAAATTAATCAATATCCAAAATATGAAGAGAAACCGTATATTATAAATCAGCTGTTTTATTGTATTTAACTGTTAACGGTTGATGTTCTGCTGTATGCTGCAGGTGAAGTTTAGAAACTGTTGCAGGATGACACTGAAACATCCCGTAAAACAACCAAAGCTTCAGGTTTATGTGTTTATTAATAACTCTGTTTTTTATAATATGATATTAATTTAACTCCAAACAACATTTAAGACAAAGTTTTAACTCTGCAGAGATCAAACGAGCCAAATTCAGCAAGAAAAATGTATCAATATCCAAAATATGAAGAGAAAGCTGTTTTAATGTATTTAACTGTTAACGGTTGATGTTCTGCTGTATGCTACAGGTGAAGTTTAGAAACTGCTGCAGGATTTAAAGAAATGTTATTATTATGGATAACTGCAGAGTAAATATGACACTGAAACATTCAAAGCATCATGTTTATGGGTTTATTAATAACTCTGCTTTTTATAATATGATATTAATTTAACTCCTAACAACACTTAAGTAACATTTAAGACAAAGTTTGAGCTCTAAAGAGACCAATAGACACACATTCATCAAGAAAAGCTGATGAATTTCCAAATATGTGAAGCGAAACTTTCCATTTCAAGTCAGCAGTTCTTTGTATTTAACTGTATTTCCTCTACTGAGCTCAACAAAACTGCACAGGCTGCTTTATTATAGTTATAATACAACTTACTGTGATGTGTTTGGATTGTTTTTATCGATAATTAAAGCTTAAATTTGACACAGGAACAATGAAAGTGTTGTGTTTATGTGTTTATTTAATTTCTTTTTACTACTTTTTAAATGATAGGTTATGAATTCAACACCTAACAACCTTTAAGTAACATTTAAGACAAAGTTTGAGCTCTCAAGAGATCAATAAACTAAATTAAATCAATAAAAACTGATTAATTACCAACAATATGAAGAGAAACTGTCATTTCCAGTCAGCTGTTTATATTCTATTTAACTGTATTTGATGTTATTTCTTTATGCTGAGTCCAACAACACTGCAACATACCATACAAACCACTTTAACATATAATACTATAATAATATGATTTACTGATATATCTTTATAAATCAGGCTTTATCAATAACTGCAGCTTAAATTCGACAACAAGCATCATTACCAGCCAACAACAAACCATTTCTATTGTTTATCTTCTATTAAAACTACATCAAAATTCAAATATCATCAAGTTAATTACAATTCAAATCCTCTAAACTCTTTAAAATACATTTACAGCTTATTATTAGCATTGAGCCTGCAGAGCCTTCATAACCACAATCAGCCAAACTCGATTAAAATAAACGCTAATTTCATACTTTTCTTGTACTTTTAATAATATAAAACAAATATCTTCACATTTCTTTTACATATTCTGAATCTTTAAAGTCTTCTGCTTCATTCGGCATCAATATCATCCAACCAAACAGGGATTTAATACAATAAAATCGCCTTTTAAGTGAGGTATAGCACGGGTCGATACCGCCCACTACGGCCGTATTTTGCAGGAAAAAGCACCGTGGGAATTACTGCCTACAACATTATAACGCATTTTCACTATACAACAAAAGCTGCTGCATTTATATTAAGTGTATTATGTTAAACAGATGGTGATAATGCTCTTTAAATGGATTAGCTTTTAGGTGAAATAGGCGAATTAAGCGATGAGGTTAGAATTGACTGAATTGTGAATGGAGGCTGGACGTGGAGTAGAGTCTTCCCCCGTCCATTAGCTAACCCCACCCTGCCGTGCTAACCCTGCAACCCTGCCTCCTCCTGGACCGAGTGCATCGGCTTTAAAACGCACAAACACAAGCCAAGAAAACAATCAACAACTCCTGTGTGTTGTTTTGCCTCATAAAGCAGGCAAAAGCTCCTTATAGAGGCAGAGAAACGCTCCCTTCGCCTCCGTCTCCCTGCTGCTTGGTGTTACGGTTAATCTGGTCACCGTGTTATCTTGTGTCTCTCATATTAAATTACAATACAAGAGGTGTCTAAATCATCTGATGCGATTTAACTCACATACACGATTAGTACAACATAGCTTATTATGACATTTTAAAAAGATTAAAGTACAATTAAAAGGTGTTATAATAAGGAGGGCACCGGATAGCACGGTGACCAGATGAAGCGTAACACCGGGCCGGGGCCAGCGTAGCAAACTGCGTGAGATAGGATGCTAACTAGCATGTTAGCTCCGGAGCTCCAGGGGCGGCTCGTCCTTACCTGGTGCCCGCCTTGTCCCCCATCTCCTCGGCAGGCGGACGGCAGGAAGGGTCGCCGACAAAATGAGCTCCTGGGACTCGGTGGTGTCTCGACTGCAGGATGAAAATGATGAGTGTGTGTGTGTGTTTGTGTGTGTGAGTGAGAGTGTGTGTGCGTGTGTGTGTGTTTAGTCTTCTTCTTCTTCTTCTTCTAGTTCAGGCTGCTCAGTTCATCCGTCCATCAGCTAAAAAAAACTAGTTAGTATGCTAATTTAATTTAGCGCCGCCTCGGCTCCTCTGTGTGGCTTCCGCAAAGGCAGGATCTGTTGTTGGTGTGTGTGTGTGTGTGTGTGTGTGTGTGTGTGTGTGTGTGTGTGTGTGTGTGTGTGTGTGTGTGCAGCGGCTGCAGATCACGTTGCGCAACTCAGAAGCAGCAGCAGCAGCAACCTGACAACACGAAGCATTTAAATGATTAAATGTTAAAATAAATAAATAATAAAAAAGATCAAATATCATGTTTTATTAGAGTTTATATAAATAAAATGAAATTACATCATTAAATGACGAGTTTATATATTTTAAAGGGTTAAAGTAACATTTTTTTTAAAATGTTCTTTAGTTTTTATTTTTATTTAGTTTTTCAATTTCCTTTTTTTTTTAATTTCAGTTTAGTTTTAGTGAGTTTAACAAGAGATTAAGTAGTTTTAGTTTTCCAGGTATTAGAAGTGTGTGTGTGTGTTACAGTGTGTGTGTGTGTATTACAGTGTGTGTGTTTGTGTATTACTGTGTGTGTGTTTGTGTGCTACAGTGTGTGTGTTTGTGTGTGTGTGTGTGTTTGTGTTACAGCGTGTGTATGTGTTACAGTGTGTGTGTATGTGTTACAGCGTGTGTTACAGTGTGTGTGTGTGTATGTGTTACAGTGTGTGTTACAGTGTGTGTGTGTGTTACAGTGTGTGTGTGTGTTACAGTGTGTTACAGTGTGTGTGTGTGTTACAGTGTGTTTATGTGTTACAGTGTGTGTGTGTGTGTGTTACAGTGTGTTACAGTGTGTGTATGTGTTACAGTGTGTGTGTGTGTGTGTGTGTGTTACAGTGTGTGTGTACGTGTTACAGTGTGTGTATGTGTTACAGTGTGTGTGGTACAGTGTGTTACAGTGTGTGTGTACGTGTTACAGTGTGTGTGTATGTGTTACAGTGTGTGTGTTACAGTGTGTTACAGTGTGTGTTGCAGTGTGTTGCAGTGTGTGTGTGTATGTATTATAGTGTGTGTGTGTGTGTGAGTGTGTGTGTGTGCAGCAACCTGACAACACAAAGCATTTAAATGATTAAATGTTTTATAAAATGTTTACCTGAGTTTCATTTAGACACGCAGTCAGCTGATCTCTGCTGGTTGCTTTTATTTTGTAACAGAGTACTACACTGTGTGCTTTTATTTTGTAACAGAGTACTACAGTGTGCTTTTATTTTGTAACAGAGTACTACACTGTGTGCTTTTATTTTGTAACAGAGTACTACAGTGTGCTTTTATTTTGTAACAGAGTACTACACTGTGTGCTTTTACTTTGTAACAGAGTACTACACTGTGCTTTTATTTTGTAACAGAGTACTACAGTGTGTGCTTTTATTTTGTAACAGAGTACTACAGTGTGTGCTTTTATTTTGTAAGTCTCCATTTTAAAACATGTTCGTTTTTGTTTGTTCAGCTGGATGTTTGAGCTTCATGGAGCACAAAGACATACGAGTCTCATCTGTTATGAGCTCACCTTAAATCTCAGTTTAACACCTGTTGATGACATCACAAGCCAGGAGCCAATCACGGCCCAGTATTTAACGGACGCCTGCAGGTCACAAACACTGAGGACGAACTTTACAGTGAAATCAGCAATATTATATTTATACATTAGTTTCTTTTCTGATCATTTAACTTCAGACTGAACTGATATCCAGAGTATATATTTAGAGGATGTTGAACTTCCTCTGTTCAACCTCTGAAGTTCACTCTGAGACACGTCAGCTTCTCACACTCAGTCCAACCAGAGTAATAAATATCCCGCTCTGCTGATTCATGGAGCGTTTAATGAGCGTGAAACCACACGAGGAACCTCAAAACCCTTCAACAAGTTCATAAAGAGAAGTGAAACCAGAAATCATCAACACGTCAGCAGCTGAAAACTTTATTTCTGCTTTCTGAAGCTTCAACTCTGACGCCTCTCATCATGTCTGTCAACTCTAATCATTCAGAGTCAAACATGCGGCCCGTGGGCCAGAACCGGCCCGCCGAGGGGTCCAATCTGGCCCACTTCTTGTTCTTTTCCTTTCTTCCTTCCATCTGTCCTTCCTCCCTTCCTTCCTTCCATCTGTCCTTCCTCCTTTTCTTCCTTCCATCTGTCCTTCCTCCCTTTCTTCCTTTCATCTTGGGATTGAGGAGGTCTTCGAAGTATTCCTTCCACCGATCCACAACGTCCCGAGTCGAGGTCAGCAGCGCACCGCCCCCCCCACCGCCCCCCCACCTCCCACCGTACACAGTGTTGACGGCGCACTGCTTCCCCTCCTGAGACGCCGGATGGTGGTCCAGAATCTCTTCGAAGCCGTCCGGAAGTCGTTCTCCATGGCCTTACCGAACTCCTCCCATGTCCGGGTTTTTGCCTCAGCGACCGCCCTAGCTGCGCTCCACTTGGTCTGCCGATACCTGTCTGCTGCCTCCGGAGTCCTACAGGCCAAAAAGGTCCTATAGGACTCCTTCTTCAGCTTGACGGCGTCCCTCACCGCCGGTGTCCACCAGCGGGTTCGGGGATTGCCGCCCCGACAGGCACCGACCACCTTGCGGCCACAGCTCCAGTCAGCCGCCTTAACAATGGAGGCACAGAACATGGCCCACTTAGACTCATGCACCAAGCCGGGGGGCAATAAGTATTGCCACCCCTGCCCGGCGCCTCTCACCAGTGGCAACTCCAGAGTGGACGAGAGTCCAACCCCTCTCGAGGAGACTGGTTCCAGAGTCCTTGCTGTGCGTCGAGGTGAGGCCGACTATATCTAGCCGGAACTTCTCAACCTCACGCACCAGCTCAGGCTCCTTCCCCACCAGAGAGGTGACGTTCCACGTCCCTAGAGCTAGCTTCTGCAGCCGAGGATCGGACCGCCAAGGTCCCCGCCTTCGGCTGCCGCCCAGCTCACTACGCTCCCGACCCCTTTGCCCCCCCACTGGTGGTGGGTCTGTGGGAGTGGGGTCCCATGGCGCTCGCCCCCAAGCCCCACCCCCAGGCCTGGCTCCAGGGGGGGGCCCCGGGCAAGGGACACGAAAAATCAATCATGTTACTCGTCATCGGGGTTTTCTGAGCTACCTTTTGTCTGGCTCCTCCCCCCGGACCTGTTTGCCATGGGAGACCCTACCAGGGGCATAAAGCCCCCGACAACTGAGCTCCTGGGGTCATTGGGACACGCAAACCCCTCCACCACGATAAGGTAGTAGCTCAGGGAGGGGTTTATATTTTATACTTTATTAAAAGTTGATTTTGACCCAGGAGGAGGAGGGAGATAAAACAGCTTCAGTTCACAGGTTGAATCTTTATGATTTTATTGTTTCCAGCATCTTTAAAAACTGAAATAAATACATTTATTCACTGAATGAAAAAAATAAAACTGTCCACAAAATTTACATGATTTACTGATTATTGATTATCAGCTGTTTCTCTGCTTCATCATGAAACTGATGAAACGTCAGAGGTGTTAGACTAGGATGGTGTAGGAGTCAGAGGTGTTAGACTAGGATGGTGTAGGAGTCAGAGGTGTTAGATTAGGATGGTGTAGGAGTCAGATGTGTTATACTAGGATGGTGTAGGAGTCAGAGGTGTTAGATTAGGATGGTGTAGGAGTCAGAGGTGTTATACTAGGATGGTGTAGGAGTCAGAGGTGGTAGATTAGGATGGTGTAGGAATCAGAGGTGTTATACTAGGATGGTGTAGGAGTCAGAGGTGTTAGATTAGGATGGTGTAGGAGTCAGAGGTGTTAGACTAGGATGGTGTAGGAGTCAGAGGTGTTAGATTAGGATGGTGTAGGAGTCAGAGGTGTTAGACTAGGATGGTGTAGGAGGTGTTATAATCGGATGGTGTAGGAGTCAGAGGTGTTAGATTAGGATGGTGTAGGAGTGGGAGGTGTTATAATCGGATGGTGTAGGAGTCAGAGTGAGTGACGTAGCGGACCCAGCGCTGTGACGGTCCCGGCTGGATGGGGGACAGGCGCAGGAACCGGACCTGAAGGCCTGTAGCGGTGAACTTTGGCAGCTCGAAGCTCAAACCCACCGGACCCACTTCCAACATGGAGGCTGAACTCAGACCAGAAACCTCCAGCTGACAGGAAGGAGACCAAAGAGGAGGAGGAGGAGGAGGAGGAGGAGGAGAAGAAGGAGGAGGAGGAGAAGAAGAAGAAGGAGAAGAAGGAGGAGGAGGAGAAGGAGAAGAAGAAGAAGAAGAAGAAGAAGAAGAAGAAGGAGGAGGAGGAGGAGGAGGAGGAGGAGAAGAAAAAGAAATACATTATTTATAATATAGTAATAGTAAAATATAATAAAGTGCAGAGCTGTGTGTGTGTGTGTGTGTGTGTGTGTGTGTGTATGTGTGTGTGTGTTTGTGTGTGTATGTGTGTGTGTGTTTGTGTGTGTGTGTGTGTGTGTGTGTGTTATCAGCGAAAAACGACATATGGTGTGAAAAAAAAAAAAAAATTAATCCTTTATAGCTGAGTTGATGTTTTGATCAGAGAGAAAGCAGCTAAAGTGTGTGTGTGTGTGTGTGTGTGTGTGTGTGAGAGTGTGTGTGTGTGTGTATATGTATGTGTGTGTGTGTGTGTGTGTTCACCTTGAACAGAGCAGAGAGCTGTGTTCCTCCAGGGAATCGAGGGATCTGCCAGACGACGGCTCGGCTCTGTGGCTTCAGCTCAGCGCTCTGATCTGGACTGCTGAGCTCCTGAGACAAACTACACACACACACACACACACACACACACACACATAAATACACACACACACAAACCAATAAATAAACCAATAACCCTTCCAGTCAGTCTCAGCGCCCTGTGAGGAGCTGGGGGGGGGTCAGCGGGAGTCAGCGGGAGTCAACGGGGGGCAGCGGGAGTCAACGGGAGTCAGCGGGGGTCAGCGGGGGTCAGAGCAGTGAGGCAGAAAAGCTTTGAGAAGGTGATTTGATGATAATCCTGATGAAGGCTTTCAGCTGATGTGTTGATGTTTAACATCCTGCAGCAGCATGAGTGATGTCATGTGTGATGTCATGTGTGATGTCATGTGTGATGTCATGTGTGATGTCATGTGTGATGAGTGTGTATGTAGCCTACGTGTATGTTTTTAGCTGTTATATGTATTTTATGTGTATTTATTGTGTGTAAGGTCAGACAGCTACTACTACACACTATGAGTCTATGACATACTTCCTGTAGGAGAGGAGTTACTCTTCACTAAACACTGGACGCTGCTTCTCATTCATGTCCAAACGTGTTACATTCACTGTAAGATTTAAATAAAAGCAGACAAGTCTCACATTTAAAACCCACAACTGTTCATGCTGCTGCAGAAATACTTCATGTTCATGATGTGTACTTCAGATTTCATATTTAACCCTTTATTGGGCTTCCTTCCTCCCTTCCTTCTTTCCTTCCTCCCTGCCTTCTTTCTTTCCTTCCTCTTTAACTTTCTCCCTCCATTGTTCCTTATTTCCTCCGTCCTTCCTTCCTTTCCTTCCTTCCATCTGTCCTTCCTCCCTCCCTCCTTCTCTCCTCCCGTCCTTCTTTCCTTCCTCCATCCCCCTTTCTTCTTCCTTCCTTCCTTCTTTCTTCCCTTCCTCACTCCCTCCTTCTATCTTTAATTCCTCCCCCCTACCTTCCTTCCTTCCTTCCTTTCCTTCCTCCATGCTTCCTTCCTTCCTTCCTCCCTTCCTTTCAATGAGTGTCCTATAAAGGGTTAATGTAATAAATTTAAACAAACTGATGTATCTCCTGCAGTACAGGATTATATAGATGTGTGATGGATAGAACATATATACAGATGACTGAGAGGGTTTAACCACATGTGCTTTCATTCATTGTAGTTTCATGTTTCAGTGGAAGCTCTCATTCTGATGATCAAAGACAGAAAAGCAGCTCAGAAAGTTAACCCTTTATAGGACACTCATTGAAAGAAAGGAAGGAAGGAAGGAAGGAAGGATGAAAGGAAGGAAGGAAGGGAAGGAAGGAAGGACGGAGGAAAGAAGGAAGGAAGGAAGGTAGGGGGTAGGAAAGAAAGAGAGAAGGAGGGAGGGAGGAAGGGAAGAAAGAAGGAAGGAAGGAAGAAGAAAGGGGGATGGAGGAAGGAAAGAAGGAAGGGAGGAGATAAGGAGGGAGGGAGGAAGAACAGATGGAAGTAAGGAAAGGAAGGAAGGAATGACGGAGGAAGGAAAGAAGGAAGGGAGGAGATAAGGAGGGAGGGAGGAAGAACAGATGGAAGTAAGGAAAGGAAGGAAGGAATGACGGAGGAAGGAAAGAAGGAAGGGAGGAGAGAAGGAGAGAGGGAGGAAGAACAGATGGAAGTAAGGAAAGGAAGGAAGGACGGAGGAAATAAGGAACGAGGGAGGGAGAAAAGAAAAGAAGAAGGGAAGAAAGAAGGCAGGGAGGAAGGAAAGGAAGGAAGGAAGGAAGGAAGGATATTTTGGGATATTTACAGAAGTTACCAAATATAATGATTTGCCCAATAAAGGGTTAAACTTAATTTAAAGACTTTTAGAGGTGGTGCTGTACAGTAGCTGCTCACTGCTGCTGGTCCTCAGGATGAGTTACATACTGACTCAACCTCTCTATATGTGACACATAAACAACTTTTACCTTTTTAATAGATTTACACAAACACAAAGTTCATAAGATGCTTTTTGTGTGTGAAGGAGTGATGATGTTTAGACTGAGAGATGCATGATGGGATAGTTTCTGGTAGTTTGGTGCAGAATAGATGTAAAGCTTCTTTGGATGGTTTTTAGGGGACTGACCTACATCACTGACTCTGAGAGGTTTTTAAATATGTCAATTACATCCATAAAGAAACTAGGAAGCTTTCTTTAATAGAATAATCTACTCAAAACTATGAGATGTTTAATGCTGAACACGTTTAAACAACAGCTGAAAACATTTTTATTTCATTTGTCTTTTAATAAATGTCAATTTAACTTATTTTCTGTCTTTTTATTGTTTATTTGCTGTTTTATTATATTTTTCTCTGTAAAGCACTTTAAGTTACAGCCTCTTTATTAAAGCTGCTCTATAAAGAAACTTTATTATATTATTATTATTGTTGTTGATAGTGTGTGTGTGTGTGTGTGTGTGTGTGTGTGTGTGTGTGTGTGTGTGTGTGTGTCACCTTTCTTCCTGTGTTTATGTAGTGTTATTCATCATGTGATTAACCCTTTAATTAGGCAAATAACTATATTTGGTAACTTCTGTTAATATCACAATATAACCATCCTTCCTTCCTTCCTTCCTTCCTTCCTTCCATCCATCCTTCCTTCCTTCCTTCCATCCTTCCTTCCTTCCTTTCCTTCCTCCCTTCCTTCTTTCTTCCCTTCCTCCCTACCTTCCTCCCTTCTTTCTTTCCTCTGTCCTTCCTTCCTCCCTTCCTTCCTACCTTCCATCATTCCTTCCTTCCTTAAGTATTTCAATGAGTGCCCTATAAAGGGTTAAAGTATAAAGCAGACTGTAACTCTTCAGTGTGAGGTTTGAAGTGAGCAGCAGCAGCTCCAGCAGCAGCAGCAGCAGCAGGGTTAGGGTTAGCAGCAGCAGCAGGGTTAGGGTTAGCAGCAGCAGCAGGGTTAGGGTTAGCAGCAGCAGCAGGGTTAGGGTTAGCAGCAGCAGCAGCAGGGTTAGGGTTAGCAGCAGCAGCAGCAGGGTTAGGGTTAGCAGCAGCAGCAGCAGCAGGGTTAGGGTTAGCAGCAGCAGCAGCAACAGGGTTAGGGTTAGCAGCAGCAGCAGGGTTAGGGTTAGCAGCAGCAGCAGCAGCAGCAGCAGCAGGGTTAGGGTTAGCAGCAGCAGCAGCAGCAGCAGCAGGGTTAGCAGCAGCAGCAGCAGCAGCAGGGTTAGCAGCAGCAGCAGCAGGGTTAGGGTTAGCAGCAGCAGCAGCAGGGTTAGGGTTAGCAGCAGCAGCAGCAGCAGCAGCAGCAGCAGGGTTAGGGTTAGCAGCAGCAGCAGCAGCAGGGTTAGGGTTAGCAGCAGCAGCAGCAGCAGCAGCAGCAGGGTTAGGGTTAGCAGCAGCAGCAGCAGCAGCAGGGTTAGCAGCAGCAGCAGCAGCAGCAGCAGGGTTAGGGTTAGCAGCAGCAGGGTTAGGGTCAGCAGCAGCAGCAGGGTTAGGGTTAGCAGCAGCAGCAGCAGGGTTAGGGTTAGCAGCAGCAGCAGCAGGGTTAGGGTTAGCAGCAGCAGGGTTAGGGTTAGGGTTAGCAGCAGCAGCAGCAGGGTTAGGGTTAGCAGCAGCTCGTGTGTCTCCGTCCATCACTGACTTTCATTTACATCACTTTACATAACAAATTGAGCCGAGCTTCCTCCTGCTCCTCGCTTTGGTTAATATTGTTTTCTATTTCAAATATAAACCGAGCTCATCTCCAAATAACAGATGGAAATATAGATTAACTTCTTTACAAAGAGAGAGAGAGAGAGAAGAAGAAGAAGAGGAAGAAGAAGAGGAGGAAGAGGAGGAGAGGAACTGTGCTGACTTCCTGTTTCACGTTGAGCCGCTCCTCTCAAACACACGACGTCACAGAAAGAGAAACAAGCAGCTGAAGCTAAACATCAACAGCAGCCGAGTCGCTGAGTCGTTGAGTCGTTGAGTCATGAGTCATGAGTCATATTCAAATAGAGACGAAGGCTCAAAGTTTACATTCGGACTCATTTGCATAACAAACAGCAGCTGATTTGAATGGGAGCGTCGTCTCACCTCACTGAGCCTTTAGGAACAGGGATGGTCGATGACACGTTGATGGCAGCGCTGTGGAAACAAAGCAGGGACGACTTCATCATCATCATCATCAACATCATCTTCATCATCACCATCACCATCATCATCACCACCATCATCATCATCATCAAATACAGGTTACACCAACTGACACTGAGTCTTATCACATCATTAACCCTTATATGTATATAATCTGTATTAATCTGTGGATGAGACTCAGTACTGATCATCTCTCAGGACTCAGGTTAAAGTTTAGGAGTTAAAATGAGGAACAAACCTTTTAGGTGGCAGATCACAGCGTAGCTTCAGATACATCAGCAGCCTGCAGACACACACACACACACACACACACACACACACACACACACACACACACACAAGCAGAGTTTATTATAACTCTTCATCACCTCAAACTGCTTACAGTGGGGCAAAAAAGTATTTAGTCAGCCACCAATTGTGCAAGTTCTCCCACTTAAAAGATGAGGCCTGTAATTCTCATCATAGGTTCTTAACTTCAACTATGAGAGACAGAATGGGAGGAAAGAATCCAGGAAATCACATTGTAGGATTTTTAATGAATGAATTGATAAAATAAGTATTTGGTCACCTACAAACAAGCAAGATTTCTGGCTCTCACAGACCTGTAACTTCTTCTTTAAGAGGCTCCTCTGTCCTCCACTCGTTACCTGTATTAATGGCATCTGTTTGAACTCGTTATCAGTATAAAAGACACCTGTCCACAACCTCAAACAGTCCCACTCCAAACTCCACTATGGCCAAGACCAAAGAGCTGTCAAAGGACACCAGAAACTAACTCCACGCTCCACGCAAGATCTCACCCCGTGGGGTCAAAATGATCAGCAACAAGAACGGTGAGCAAAAATCCCAGAACCACACGGGGGAAAGACCTAGTGAATGACCTGCAGAGAGCTGGGACCAAAGTAACAAAGGCTACCATCAGTAACACACTACGCCGCCAGGGACTCAAATCCTGCAGTGCCAGAAGTGTCCCCCTGCTGAAGCCAGTACATGTCCAGGTCCGTCTGAAGTTTGCTAGAGAGCATTTGGATGATCCGGAAGAGGATTGGGAGAATGTCAGATGGTCAGATGAAACCAAAATAGAACTTTTTGGTAAAAACTCAACTTCGTCGTGTTTGGAGGAGAAAGAATTCTGAGTTGCATCCAAAGAACACCATACGTAATACACGAAAGTCTGTGTTGCCCAGCGACAGCCCCAAACATGACTGCTCTAGAGGAGATCTGCATGGAGGAATGGGCCAAAACATCACTGCTCTAGAGGAGATCTGCATGGAGGAATGGGCCAAAATACCAGCAACAGTGTGAAAACCTTGTGAAGACTTACAGAAAACTTTGACCTCTATCATTGCCAACAAAGTATTGAGATGAACTTTTGTTATTGACCAAATACTTATTTTCCACTATAATTTGCAAATAAATTCTTTAAAAATCAAACGATGTGATTTTCTGGATTTCATCTTAAGTGGGAGAACTTGCACAATTGGTGGCTGACTAAATACTTTTTGCCCCACTGTGTATGAAAATATATAGCTATTTAATTTGCCATCATTTTAATGTGTTTTTAGGCTGATGCTTCATTCAGGTTTTCTGCCGCTCCCTGTATTATTTTTTGTCTTTGTCTTTTTTTTAGTAAACTTTAACTTGTATAAAATAAACTAAGAAGAGAAATCTGCATCTTCAATAAAAGTCTGAATTTCACCACACAGGTTTGTGGAAGTGTGAGATGCTGAAAGGATAAAAAACATTTCTAAACAGTTTGGACTCTCTCCGTGTAGACATGTGAGATAAGCTTTTATTCTGTGTGTGTGTCTACCTTCCTCCGCTGTCTCTCTCGATGGTGGAGAAGAGACGGAAAGGAGGAGCTGAAGGAAGATCATCAGCCAGCTGGTACTGCATCACTGTTTGCTGCAACAGGAAGAAGAGGAGAAGAGGAAGAAGAAGAAGAAGAAGAAGTGTAGTATAATGTAAGTGAAGGATTAAATCAACAGTCCTCCTCATGTTAAATATGTATTTAAAGTTGATCTGAAGCTAAAATGAAGCTTCAGCCTCCTGAATGAAAGAAAAGAAAGAAAGAGACTGTGTGTGTGTGTGATGGGGGGCAGCAGCATCTCTCCCTGACTGTCTATATGTGTGTGTGTGTGTGTGTGTGTGTGTGTGTGTGTGTGTGTGTATGAGCCTCACCTCTCCCTGACTGTAGGTGTGTGTGTGTGTGTGTGTGTGTGTGTGAGTGTGTGAGTATGTCTATGTGTGTGTGTGTGTGTGTGTGTGTGTATGAGCCTCACCTCTCCCTGACTGTCTATATGTGTGTACATATGTGTGTGTGTGTGTGTGAGCCTCACCTCTCCCTGACTGGGACACAGTCGGAGGATTCTGTGAGTATCGAACTCGTCCAGTTTGACAGCTTGATGAAAGCTGCACTCGTCCACACGGACAGCTGCTCCGTAACCTGCACACAGTCATGTGATCAGTCATGTGATCATTAGTCTTAACCATCAACCATCACATTAAGGTTCATATTGTTGTAATTCATCTCTAAACGTTATTTAGTGATGAATCCTAAAGGAAGCTGTCAGAGACTTTATTCTGTAGTTTTACATTAAATGTTTTTTACACTCGACAAAACCTGTTTTTATAAAGTTGTAATATTTCCATTGTCATATCTTCTGTCTTTTATGACTCATCATGTTTCTGATGAAAAGAAAAAAGCTGTTGGGTTTTTCTTCTTCTCTTAAATGTCAAAATGAGTCAAATTAAACCCTGAACTCTACTGTTTACTGATGTTTATCTTTTATTATTCTCCACTACTAGTTTCCTCTGGTTGGTGTGTGTGTGTGTGTGTGTGTGTGTGTGTGTGTGTGTGTGTGTGTGTGTGTGTGTGTGTGTGTGTAAACTGACCTCTGAGCTGTGACTTGCCGATACTGAACTCCTCGTTCAGACCAATCCTCATCTCTGTAGAAACAAGACAACGTTAGACAGTGTGTGTGTGTGTGTGTGTTTGTATGTGTGTGTGTGTGTGTGTTTGTTTGTATGTGTGTGTGTGTGTGTGTGTGTGTGTGTGTGTGTGTGTGTGTTTGTATGTGTGTGTGTGTGTGTGTTTGTTTGTATGTGTGTGTGTGTGTGTGTGTGTGTGTGTATAGGTGTGTGTGTGTGTGTGAGTTTGTGTGTGTGTGTGTGTGTGTGTGTGTGGTGTGTGTGTGTGTGTATAGGTGTGTGGTGTGTGTGTGTATAGGTTGTGGTGTGTGTGTGTATAGGTGTGTGGTTGTGTGTGTGTATAGGTGTGTGGTTTGTGTGTGTATAGGGTGTGTGTGTGTGGTGTGTGGTATAGGTGTGGGTGTGTTGTGGTGTGTGTGTATAGGTGTGTGTGTGTGTGTGTGTGGTATAGGTGTGTGTGTGTGTGTGTGTGTGTATAGGTGGTGTGTGTGTGTGTGTGTGTGTGTTTGGTGTGTGTGTGTATATAGGTGTGTGGTTGTGTGTGTGTATAGGTGTGGTGTGGTTGTAGGTGTGTGTGTGTGTGTGTGTGTGTGTATAGGTGTGTGTGTGTGTGTATTTAGGTGTGGG
>JAJDFG010001265.1:0-25000 GCA_021039105.1 Scomber colias
TCCTCTCCTCTCCTCTCCTCCCTCTCTCTCAACCTTCCTCTCTGGCCAGCAAACTCCACATCTGATCTTTAGTTTCATACTATTATTAACAGTCCAGATGTGCTAGTAAATCATTTTTACTACTTTGATGAAACAATCTAATGGTAACTTTAGATTAGGAATTATCCTTCCTCTCTCTCCTCTCTCTCCTATCCTTCCTCTCTCTCCTCTCTCCTATCCTCTCCTTCCTCTCTCTCCTTCTTCTCCTAACCTTCCTCTCTCTCCTCTCCTCTCCTCTCTCCTCTCTCCCTCTCTCTCAACCCTTCCTCTCTCTCCTCTCTCTCAGTTCTGAGGGTTCTTCCTGTTAAAGGGAGTTTTTTTCTCTCCACTGTTGCTCATGTATGAATGTTGGGTCTCTTTAAAATTAAAACCTGAAGAGTTCAGTTTAGACCTGCTCTATGTGGAAAGTGCCTTTTATTACACCGTTAACACCCAAAGCTGATCACAGCATGTAGAGAATCTGAGAGAAAGAGACACTGAGCTGCATTTAAAGTCATTTTTCAGAGGTTACAAACTCCCAGAAGGACTACAGGTCTGCTCCGACTCTCAGTTCTTTTAAATGATGGCTGACGTCCACATTTTAGGATTAATATGTCAAGACTACACTGTAACTTGTTATTTACCTGTTTTTATCAAAGACTCCTCTGAAGAATCTAAATTATCACCACATAATTCCACCTGTGTTAATTCCTATATTTGATGTCTTCAGAGTGGCGATAAAGGAAAAAGTCATCAGCATAAAACAACAGGCAGGCTGAAAGTGGAGCTTATCAAAGTAAAACAACCTTTCAGTCTCAAATCCCTCGATCATTTCTCTTTTTTATGTCATTATCTGAATGATTTTATAATTATGAGTCTTGTGGCTTTTTGAAATCTCCAGTGGACATTCAGCTTACTGTGTTTTATCACCTTCAGTAAATATGAATCACTGGTTCTCGCTCTTATAGAGATACGAGCACATTCAATATCTATCAAGGTCTCTCTCTTCTTTCTTTAACAAATGTTGACATCAACGGAAAGGAAGGACGAAGCTCTGATAAAGAACTAACTTCCAGGTTTAGCCCTCTCGCTGACTTGAATAAAGAAAAAAAAATAATTTAATCTTGTGGTTCTTTTAGACTTTTTAATGAGATCAGACTGAATGGACATCTCTCGGCTGTTCTAGCTGTAGCGCTATGCTTTGAAGTGGCCTCCTGCAGTAAACCTACCGCGCTGATGGAAAGTAAGAGAGCTACTGGACTTTTGAACGGCTTGTTTAACTTTAAAACACTTCCAGACGCTTCAGTTGACAAGTCAAAAGTAAAATGCAACCTGTGTCAAACGGAGTTTAACTACCACCGGAGTTCGTGGAGTTTGAGTTAGCACCTCCACGCTAAACACCCAGGTGCAGCCAAGGACCATTTTGGAGTGTGGGAGTCGCAGCAGAGCCGTGATTGATTCCCAGTTAAGACACTCTGGTAAGAAATGCTTTACATTATGGCTTAAAACTGCCTTCAAATGGAAAATAACAGGATTTTAAACATGCAATTCAAAACGCGATTAATCGCGATTAACTATGGAAATTCTGCGATTAATCACAATTTAAAAAATTAATCGTTTGACAGCCCTAATTATAAGAAAAAGTCTTTCTGGGTCAAGTAGCATCACATGGCATGGCGTTGTAAGGTTTGTATCCATGTTTAAACACCCAGGAGGCGTTCAGGTACAGTACTTAGTGCAGGTCACCTGTGTTTGGGCAGTGCTCAGAGCAGACATTTAATGTATGCATGTAAAACTGAGGACAAGGCGGTGTTTAGCTCAGCAGGTGTTGAGGCTACAATCCTCACTGCAGGCAACCCCGGTTCGAATCCCACACCGAGTGGTCCTATCCTGCGTGTCATTACCCCCTCTCTGCCTCCAGTTTCCTGTCTCTCTACCAAACACCTATACAAAAAGCCCCCCCCCCCCCAATAAAAAACCTCCTCCTCTTCAGGCTCTGTGGGATGAAAAACTTCTTCAACTATATTAAAGCAGAGACAATGTTCTTCTGCTGTACTATACAAGTGAAGCACCCATGCAAAATCTGTTTTTGCATGTGCTTTTACTACAAAGTAACTCTGGGCTATTCCAAGTACTTAGTGCAGGTCACCTGTGTTTGGGCAGAGCAGAGCTGTGACAGACATTTAAGGTATGCATGTAAAACTGAGGACAAGAAGTCTAACCCTCCTCCTCCTCCTCTTCAGGTTCTGTGGGATAAAAAAGTTCTCCAACTATATTAAAGCAGAGAAAATGTTCTTCTGCTGTACTATACAAGTGAAGTGTTTTTACTACAAAGTAGCTCTGGGCTATTCCGACTGTTTTCAGTTTCATCCATTTTCCATTTTTTTGAGGGTCTGAAGTGTATTTCACATTTTAGCTGCCAAACCTCCGCTGCCTTATACCCTCTCTGAAGCCCAGTTCCCACCGGGTCCAGAGTTGAGTTGACACCGGACAGAGGACGGAGCAAAACCGCTGATGGACCCGGTGGAAATCCTGGTAACCCTTTTCTTCCCCAGAGTTGTCTGTGCTTTCTGGTCTCACAGGTAATCTGGCCTGTAGACGTCCTGATGACAGATTCCAGTCCCGGACCTTCTAGCTCCATTGTTGATTTTCATTGTGCTTCCTCCTCTATCCTTTCTCTCTCTCTCTCCTCTATCCTTCCTTTCTCTCCTCTCAACCCCAACCGGTCGAGGCAGATGTTCTCCCACTCTGAGTCTGGTTCTGAGGGTTCTTCCTGTTAAAAGGGAGTTTTTTCTCTCCACTGTTGCTCATGTGGGAATGTTGGGTCTCTTTAAAGTTAAAAACCTGAAGAGTTTGGTTTAGACCTGCTCTATGTGGAAAGTGCCTTGAGATAACTTTGTTGTGATTTGGCGCTATACAAATAAAGATTGATTGATTGACTGTGCTCAGTGTGTGAGAGGGGGAGGGGCCAGCAGCTAGAGCGCCAACAGCAAATGTGTGCTTCTTTTACATTTCTTATCCAAACGACGTCAAACTTGGCACTGCACTTACTCGTGCCCGTAGCAAGACACCTGTCACGTTTGAAATCAATCGGATGAACGGTTCAAGAGATATGTGAATAACAGACAGACAGACCAGACGTTCCTGTCATTTATAGATAGATACTGAGGTCATGTGGGTGACAGACTGGGAGACGAGGAGGCCAGGGAAGTGATGGGATGGCAGATGGGATGGAGGAGGAAGGAAATGAAGGAAAAGGACTTGAAGGGTAAAAATACACACATGTGGCACCAGTGACATGGCTGTTACATGGCCTGTGTGAACGGTTCATTGATTAAAATAGCAGCTTATCTGTTCTGTCAGATGCTGGGACAGATACATGCAGACAGACATAATGTAAGGGTGAGAATAATCTAATTATAGCATACAGTTAAATTGATATTGATCTTTTTTTTGGTGGATAAAATACGTGTTTCTGCTGACAGCACTTCCTGTCTGCTTCTCCAAAAACTGGGAATGTGCCCAAATCTACTGCAGGTTAAAAACTGACTACCTCACACAACCCTGCTTGAATCACTCTCAATCAATCTTTATTTGTATAGCGTCAAATCACAACAGTTATCTCAAGGCTCTTTCCACATAGAGCAGGTCTCAACTGAACTCTTCAGGTTTTAACTTTAAAGAGACCCAACATTCCCACATGAGCAACACTTGTGACAGTGGAGAGAAAAAACTCCCTTTTAACAGGAAGAACCCTCAGAACCAGACTCAGAGTGGGAGAACATCTGCCTCGACCGGTTGGGGAGGAGAGAGAGAGAGAGAGAGAGAGAGAGAGAGAGAGAGAGAGAGAGAGAGGAGAGAGAGAGAGAGAGAGAGAGAGAGAGAGAGAGAGAGAGAGAGAGAGAGAGAGAGAGAGAGAGAGAGAGAGAGAGAGAGAGAGAGAGAGAGAGAGAGAGTACATTGAAGGTCCGGGACTGGAGTCTGTCATCCAGACGTCTACAGGCAGATTACCTGTGAGACCAGAAAGTGAACTTTACCTTTTTAAAGGCATTAAAAACAGTGTAAGGGGAGTTAAAGGAGGAGGTGATGCTGAGGGAGATGAGCCGCAATTTGTTGGATTAATTTAGCAGTCAGTAATGATTTTGTACCACGAATGACAACGCAAATGGTAATCGTCATTTTTTGGTAAATGTCTGACAACAACCGTGTTTGATTTGAGACACTAACCTGTCGAAATCTGCTCACTACACAAGTACAGTCCCTAACAGGACCTTTAATGGAGATGGTGAAAGCAGTGACCACCAGCTCTGCTCCTGGAGAACTGCAGCATGTTTTTAGGTTTCTCTCCACTCTATCACACCTGACCCTAATTACTAACTTGCTATCAAACCCTTTGACGAGGCTTCACCTGCTTGATATCGAGCGAGCTACTTAGGATCGGGTTAGAGTGATGTAAAGAAACACCGGCTTAAATAAATGAGCTCAAAGTAAACGATCAAGCAGGATTATCCCTCACGCTGAAGTCACAAAGAATAATAAGAATGAGAATAATATGAGTGACAGAATCCATTAATATAAACTTTTTACCACTTTTACTTTTTATGACATCTTTCTCTTTATCCGTTTACAGGTATCTGTCCCTGTGGTGAAGGTCAGTGGACATTAAAACAGCTTTCAGTTTTCACAGCTTTATTTTAAATGGGCCCGGGGGTTGTGACATGTGACAGTAGACGCTGCTTTGACGTTAATTTAAGCAAATCGCTGCTTAATGTGTTGACTCTTCTGTCCCCGCTCTGACAGCTCGCCGCGGCTTTCTCCCCCTCGAATCAAACACACAGGTAATCCGCTCTTATTTAAAACAAGAAAACTTTACAAGCCCGTATTAACATAACATGAAGAGTCGTTGGGGGCGATCTCATTTCCTTTGTCGTGCTTGAACGCTCCCTCGTTTAATTTGTGGCTCCCGTGTGCCGGTGGAGATGTCGGCCCCGCTGTGGAAGGAGAGCAGAGCATTTCGGTTTTGATCAGGTTTATTGTCTGTGTGGGAGACGCCGCGGTATGAGGGGAAAGTGTGAAGTGGATGAGTCACTCAGTGTGTGTGTTGTGTGTGTGTGTGTGCAGGCATGTAAGTGAGTCACGGAGTCATTCAGCCTTTATTAAAGTGAAGAATGAGTCCGAGCATGGTGCGATTGTTTCCCCCGAGCCGACGTCACATGTTCATTCTGACTTTTTACACGTATGAAGCGGTCTTCATCAGAGATCTGCAGGGCATGACGTCTGAAGTCCAACTGTTTCAATTTTAATCTCATTTAGCTTCAGAGAGTTTTATAATGACCTATCTGGATTAACATCTTAACGAACACACACACACACACACACACACACACATACACACACACACACACACACACACACACACGCCACCCAGCCTTCTTATACAGTCTCATAATTAAAAATGCATGTGTGTGTGTTTGCACCATCAAACCCCTCAGCAGCTCCAGAGCACGGAAAGCTGCTCGCTGAAGGGCAAAAGAGTTGTTGTTACACGAATGTCAATTAAAAAACCATTTATAGAAGTAAGAAGAGAAGATAGTCATTTGATTTCAGAATAAAATGCAGGAGGGAAGGGAAGAAGGAAGGAAAGGAAAGGAGGGAGGGGGGAGGAAACAAAGGAAGCGAAGGAGGACAGAGGTAAGAAGGAAGGGAGGGAAGGGTAGGGGGAGGAAAGAAAGAGAGAAGGAGGGAATGGAGGAAGGAAAGAAGGAAGGGAGGAAAGAGAGAGGAAGGAAAGAAAGAGAGAAAGAGGAAGGAAGGAAGGAAGGAAGAAGCAAGGAGGAAAGGAAAGAAGGACAGAGGAAAGAAAGAAGGGAGGAAGGTAGGGGGAGGAAAGAAAGAGAGAAGGAGGGAGGGGAGGAAAGAGGGGAGGGAGAAAGGAAAGGAAAAAGGAAAAGAGGGAAGGAAGGAAGGACAGAAGGAAGGAAGAAGGGGATGGAGGAAGGAAAGAAGGGAGGGAGGAAAGAGAGAGGAAGGAAAGAAAGAGAGAAAGAGGAAGGAAGGGAGGGAGGAACGAACGAACGAAGAAAGGAAGGAAGGAGGGGAGGAAAGGAAGGAAAGGAGGGCGGAAGGAAGAAGCAAGGAAAGGAGGGAGGGAGGGAGGAAGGAACGAAGAAGGAAGGAAAAGATGAAGGAAGGAAGGAAAAGAGGAAGGAAGGAAAAGAGGATGGAAGGAAAAGAGGATGGAAGGAAGGAAAAAATCAAATGTGGAATGGAATCGATACCTGCAGTCGATCTTTTTGCACCCTGAGCTAGAAAATATGACTACTTGACTTTGGACAAAGACCCATTGTAGTGGCCATTTGTCAAGAATCAAACCAAAAGTCATCAAGTCCCCGAGTCTGTAAGGTTCGGTATCGGTATCGAAGAGTCTCCCGTCAATCGATACCTGGTGACAAAACAGTGAATTGGGGAGTGGGATGTGTTGATTCATCGCTATGGAAACCCCTTTACTGGTGAGATGAGGGAGACAAACTGGATGTTCAAGATAACAGGGATATGAGATACTAGAGCTGAGTGTCAGTACTCAATACTTTTAAGGTATTGACCGAAATCAATAAAGTAGTATCGAATCGTCGCCCATCAATCGATACCAGGTGGGGGAGCTCCTGTCCTCTGAAAAGAAGCCAATGCGGAAGCCTCTGAAAAGAAGCCAATGCGGAAGTAACTTAGAGCTGTATTCTATCAAAAGGCCACCAGGGGGCGACCGTCTCTATACAAGTCAATGGAGAATTCACCAACTTCTCACTTGATTTCTAACCTCAGTAAACGTTTCCAAAATGTGTTTATGGTCTCAATCGCTAGTTTAAAGCCTTCTTCAATGCAGTATGATGTTCATTTGGGACATTTTGGCCTCCCTGATTTTATATGTGACGATAAAGCAGGGTATGCATTAGGGCGTGGCTACGTCCTGATTGACAGGTTGATTGACCAATGTCCGTGAGATCCAGCCCTCGCAACCATAGCAACCTCCCCGCTCCGCCCATGGCCCCGCCTCATGCCCATATAAGTAGAATCCGTGTTCATTTTTTCCCAGAATGCACCTGCAATTTTCAAGATGGCGCTGCCCAGATTCAAAACTATTGGCTTCCGAGCAGCAGTCCACAAACCAATGGGTGACGTCACGGATGTTACGTCCATTTCTTTTATACAGTCTATGATCAATACCTGCAGTCGATCCTTTTTGCACCCAGAACTAGAAAATATGACTACTTGTATGGACTTGCTCACAGCCAATCAATGCATCATGTGATTGGTCCACTGCCACAGCAACTAGGACCCGTCTGTGGTGGTTAAGTCGTGGTGAATCTGAGTTAGCGTGTTTAGCAGTTCAGCAGCCAAGATGCCTCCTAAACATCATTTTTAAACAATACTCAGCCCTAGCTACATATCACAACCTCTTGACTCTGCACCATGGACGTAGTTGCAGTTTGTCTTTTCTTTTTCTTTCTTCCTTTCTTCCTTCCTTCCTTCCTTGACTCGAGGACAACAGGAGGGTTAACAGATAGGAGCCTGAACCAAACTGTGTGAAGCATTAAAACATCAAATATTAAAAGTGAAGCTCATAATTCTCTTCTCGTCGTGCCTTCCCTCCTTCCTCTTTTCCTTCCTTCCCTCCTTCCTCTTTTCCTTCCTTCCTTCCCTCCTTCCTCTTTTCCTTCCTTCCTTCCTTCCCTCCTTCCTCTTTTCCTTCCTTGCTTCCCTCCTTCCTCTTTTCCTTCCTTCCTTCCTTGCTCTTTTCCTTCCTTACTCTTTTCCTTCCTTCCTTCCTTCCTTACTCTTTTCCGTGCTTGCTTCCTTCCTTCCTTCCTTACTCTTTTCCTTCCTCTTTTCCTTCCTTCCTTCTTTTCCTTCCTTCTTTCCTTCCTCCCTTCCTCTTTTCCTTCCTTCTTTCCTTCCTTCCTTCCTTCCTCTTTTCGTTCCTTCCTTACTCTTTTCCATCCTTCCTTCCTTCCCTCCTCTTTTCCTTCCTTCCTTCCTTCCTTGAAGCTCATAATTCTCTCCTAGTCGTGCTGTTTCAGTTTCATTTCATCCTTCCTTCCTTCCTTCCTTGAAGCTCATAATTCTCTCCTCGTCGTGCTGTTTCAGTTTCATTTCATCCTTCCTCTTTTCCTTCCTTCCTTCCTTCCTTGAAGCTCATAATTCTCTCCTCGTCGTGCTGTTTCAGTTTCATTTCATCCCTCCTCTTTTCCTTCCTTCCTTCCTTCCTTGAAGCTCATAATTCTCTCCTCGTCGTGCTGTTTCAGTTTCATTTCATCTCTCACCAGATTGAAATCTCGTATCTTTAGATGAAAAGTAATTATAATTGAACGATGTTATTTGCATGCACAACTAAACTGCTGATCTGTATTCACGTCACGCTGCGCTGTGATAACGCTGAACGAACGTATGTAGCTCTTGGGGTCGGTTTCCACGATGCATATCAAAATATAAAAGTTCTCTCAAAACTCTGGTTGCCATGGAGATCTGCACAGTTAATTAGGATCTGTTGGGAATAAACTGATTCGAAATGGTAAAAAAAAAAAAACCCTGAAACCTTCCTGTCGTCGTTGACTGTTCCTCCCTTCCTTCCTTCCTTCCTTCCATCTGTCCTTCCTTCCTCCCTCCTTCACTCTTTCTTTCCTTCATTCCTTCCTTACTCTGTTCCTTCCTTCCTTCTTTACTCTTTTCCTTCCTTCCTCCCTTCCTTACTCTTTTCCTTCCTTTCTTTCTTGCTCTTTTCCTTCCTGCCTTCCTTCCTCTTTTCCTTCCTTCCTTCCTTCCTTCCTTCCTTCCTTACTCTTTTCCTTCCTTCCTTACTCTTTTCCTTCCTTCCTTACTCTTTTCCTTCCTTCCTTCCCTCCTTCCTTCCTTGACTCGAGGACAACAGGAGGGTTAATCTCTCAACAACCACACTCACATATTCAGTATATTCAGTGTAGTTTTTAACATTAAAGGGCCAAGACATTTTATTTTGAAAATCCAAATTAAGAGTTACAGATATGAAATAATGATTTTGTGTTTGTTATCAAAGTGTCTTTTACTTTGGCGAGGAGGCAACTGTTTCCAGTTTGTTATACTTTTTTGTACATTTTTTGTTGGTTTTGTGTTATATTTACAAGAAAACGTAATTTAGATTAATCCTTTTTAGGGCTGTCAAACGATTCATTTTTTAAATCACGATTAATCGCAGAATTTCCATAGTTAATCGCGATTGATCGCCTTTTGAATCGCATGTTTAAAATCCTGTTATTTTCCATTTGAAGGCAGTTTTAAGCCCATAATGTAAAGCATTTCTTACCAGAGTGTCTTAACTGGGAATCAATCACGGCTCTGCTGCGACTCCCACACTCCAAAATGGTCCTTTGGTGGAGCTGAGGCTGGCTTGGCTGCACCTGGGTGTTTAGCGTGGAGGTGCTAACTCAAACTCCACGTACTCCGGTGGTAGTTAAACTCCGTTTGACACAGGTTGCATTTTACTTTTGACTTGTCAACTGAAGCGTCTGGAAGTGTTTTAAAGTTAAACAAGCCGTTCAAAAGTCCAGTAGCTCTCTTACTTTCCATCAGCGCGGTAGGTTTACTGCAGGAGGCCACTTCAAAGCATAGCGCTACAGCTAGAGGAGCCGTCTACGGGGGGGAAGGAAAGGAGGAAGGAAGGAAGGAAGGAAGGAAGGACAGACGGAAGGAAGGAAAAGAGGAAGAAGGAAACTGGGCCACGGTAGGTTTACTGCAGGAGGCCACTTCAAAGCATAGCGCTACAGCTAGAGGAGCCGTCTACGGGGGAGTAGAAGGGACAAAAAGGCTTGCAACATTAAAATGAGATTAAAAAAATTAACGCGTTATGGATTGCATTAATCTAATTGCGATTAATGCGTTAATGCTGACAGCCCTAATCCTTTTATAATAATATAGGGCTTTGTTCCTCTCCATTTATAATTACTGTACCTGTAAATTATGAGCTGCAAAACTTACAAAAACTAAAACTACAGATACTAAACTTTGTTCTCAAGCTCAGCCTTTCTGAATAATTTAATATCTCTTATCTAATAACCTTTTATTTTGGCAGCCAGGGATAAATAATAAGAAATGCTGTCTGAAAAGCAAAATGTCTCACAATACTTAATGACTACAGCTAAGAAAATATGCTAATGCTGCATTAATGAATACCTGCAGGGTTTCCTACTTTTTTAAAGCCATTAGCAGAAGTTAGTAAGTCATCTGCAAATATATGAACATCAGGGATTGATTCATTAGGTTCTCAGACGTTTACAGGCTCAGTTAATGTGAATAAATTGACGGCAAATAGATTTGGAGTCTTAAAGCTTTCATCTTCCTCATTAACTGAAGGGCTAAGAAAGAGAAATAGGCTATAAGTGTCCTGCTGGTAAAACTCCAGCTAAATGGATTACTCATTTCTCAAAGCATGAATCGGTCTGACTGAAGCTTTTAACGGAGCTCGAAACATTAATGAATTAATGCAAGGAATGATTGTTTGTTTCTAAACTGTCGTCTTGGGTCTTTTGTTAAACTTCCTGTTATTGTGAGGATTTACTACTTACTACCAGGCGGGGAGTTCCTGTCCTCTGACAAGAAGCCAATGCGGAAGTAACTTAGAACTGCATTCTATCAAAAGGCCACCAGGGGGCGACCGTCTCTATACAAGTCAATGGAGAATTCACCAACTTCTCACTTGATTTCTAACCTCAGTAAACGTTTTCAAAATGTGTTTATGGTCTCAATCGCTAGTTTAAAGCCTTCTTCAATGCAGTATGATGTTCATTTGGGACATTTTGGCCTCCCTGATTTTATATGTGATGATAAAGCAGGGTATGCATTAGGGCGTGGCTACGTCCTGATTGACAGGTTGATTGACCAATGTCCTCGAGATCCAGCCCTCGTAACCATAGCAACCTCCCCGCTCCGCCCATACGTCCGCCCATGGCCCCGCCTCATGCCCATATAAGTAAAATCTGTGTTTTTATTTTTCCCAGCATGCACCTGAAATTTTCAAGATGGCGATGCCTAGATTGGATACTATTGGCTTCCGAGCAGCAGTCCACTAACCAATGGGTGACGTCACGGATGTTACGTCCATTTCTTATATACAGTCTATGCTTACTACACACACACACACTCAAAGTAAGAAAGAGTCCAGAGTCGTGTTTTGTGCTTGAGAATAGTACATCAGTTGTTGGACGCGGGTAAAGGCCAACACTTTGTGCTTGGTTACAGTCTTTCACACAGTCGATATTTACACAGAATTATACAATGTACAGTACAACGTTACGGCCAATGTTACAAAGCGGTTTACATTCATGTTTGATAAAGGTTGAGCAGCAGCATCTGTGTCCTCCGGTCAAACCTTGTCACAAATATATGTTTAGAATAGCATCAGTGATTTTCTTTAAATAATAGAAAACAAGCTAAAAAAATAAAACAACAACACACACACACACACAAAGGGAGCGTTTCATCGTAGAGGTTCATAAAGACGACAGAGTTTGACGGCATCTTGTTTGGTCTCTGTTCTCTAAGCTCAATCAGGGATGCTAGCATCGGCAAACGTTACAGATGACGTTACGACTGTGTCATCAATAAAGATCCCAGTTGGCTGTTTGACGACTTCTGTTCTCAGTCTCATACTTTAAGGTTACTGAAGTTAAGTAATCGAGTAATTTCCTTACAGTTTCTGTCCTCTAAGCTCGATCAGGGATGCTAGCATTGGCAAACGTTACCGATGTACATAAGGCCGGATACACAAGATGTGCAAATGCCATTTCTTTTAAAAGTTGGGGGAAAAGTTGCTTTAATGACCCAAACAGATAGTAAGTTAATACAGATAGGCGGCATGGTCACACAAGCTAACTGGCTAGCTTTTTAAAAAATTGTTTATTTATTTTCTAGCCAATTCATTTTGGGGTCATCGCTATGTTCCCTTAGCACAGGTATGGCCACTCCATGTAAAATGAATTCAGACATTTTCTTCTAAACACATTAAATACGTCATAAATGTATTTCGAAAAAAGGTGTAAAAAGCATTTCAACCAATTAGATTTGAATTGTGGAGCTAGGATTAGCATAAATCCGTCCCTGCTGCTGTAGAGGTATAAATACATTCAGCACACACTACTACTACTACAGTCTACAGTTAGCCAGTTAGCAGAGTTAGCACTACTACTACTACAGTCTACAGTTAGCCAGTTAGCTGAGTTAGCACTACTACTACTACAGTCTACAGTTAGCCAGTTAGCTGAGCTAGCAGCTGAGCTAGTAGCGGAGTTAGCCGCCGAGCTAGCAGCCGAGCTAGCAGCAGAAAGCTCTCAGACGTAGCATCCATGTTTCTGGTAGAGGTGGTGACTTTGATTGACAGGTGACACTCGGTAGGGGGCGGGGCTTCAGCGTTTGGGAGCAGAGAAAGAGGCTGATTTTTACACAACTTTGAAGCCTAATTTCATGTATTTGGCGATTTTTTTAATCATTCAAATTTGGCAGGGTGGTTAAGAACACACTTTTCTGTGGTATGTCAAACTCAGAACACATATTTATTCTTACTTTAAGCTTTTTTTTAAATCTATAAAAACGCTTGAAAGACAGGTGAAATGCTTTATTTAATTATTAAACTGAGGGAACATAGACACACTCCCTTTGTTTAGCTGATTCAATACTGAAGCAACTCTGCAGACAATTATAAAAGATGTTGATGTGAAACTGTGGAACTCTAGTAGTGGCATAAAAACAGATTGAAGCTTGTTGATTGACTAATTTTCATCAAAATGCACCTTGGGAGTTGTAGTTTACTTCTTTCCTGATACAAACTTCCAACCAGATGTTTTCTAACACAGCTGTTCATATCTTGCACCGATGATTCAACCAGGAGTCCTTAATTGCTCCGATGTCTCCGATGTCTCCTGACCAGAGCTGACATATCCCTGCACTGCATTGTGGGTATAGCTATGGGGGAGATTCAGAGCAAAACATCACAAGATGACGCCAAACTGCCATTTGACCTGCTGCCATTTTAAAATATAACACAAATGTAGAGACACACAACTGAAATTATGCTGCCATTAAACTAAAGCACACTGTGGTTCAAATAGTTTTACAAAAAGACAAAAAAAAAAAGAAGTAATGTTTGAGGTGGACACAATCAGGTGTGTTTGAAATAACAACTGATGACAACATTTCACCTGTTTGGAGAAAAGAAACCGTTCATTGGAAGCTGTTTTAAAGGAGCAGTGTGTAGGATTTAGTGACATCTAGTGGTGAGATTACAGATTGCAACCAACTGAAAAAATGCTTCTCCGCTTTAAAGCATGTAGTCGATCTTAAAGTGGCTGAAAACTTGCATTAAAAAGTTCCTCTCTAGAGCCAATGCTTGATTTGTCTGTAGAAACATGAAAAGTAGATATAAAGGCTCATTCTAACGTAACTAAAACACAATGATTCTTACTTACGTATATTATATTTGATTGGTGCCATGTCTGTTTTACTAGATGCCACTAAATTCTACACACTGGTCCTTTTTTTTAAGATGTGTGTTTCGACAACAAAGCTTAGCAGCGGCAGGTGTGTTTTTTGTGTGTATACATATATTATATTTTTTGTAGTTACCTTCGGTTCGTTCTTAGAGGAAGACACCTTTTCTATATTTTTGAGGCATGCATTCATAGGAAAAAGAGAGCGGAGGGAGGGAGGGAGGAGGAAGGCAGACGATAAAAACTGGAGGTAAACAGCGGGTAAGATTTGTTGGGAGGGAACAGAGGGGATTGTGGGATTGCTGGGTCGGTCGAGGCGAGGCGGTGAGAGAGAGAGAGAGAGAGAGAGAGAGAGAGAGAGAGAGAGAGAGAGAGAGAGAGAGAGAGGATCCACAGATTGAGGGATTTAAAGAGGAAAAGACAAGAGGGACACCGAGGCTAAGTCCCCTGAACAACAAAAAAGATGGATTTTATCTACCGATGTGTGTTTTACCACATTTACAGCTCCCGATTTGCTTCTTTACTTAACAGTTTAAATTAAGACTTGTCGTAATATTGATGTGTATTGTGTGTGTCATTATTCAGCCCACTGTGTTTACAGTGAATTAAAGTGTTGACACAGCTGCTGCCAGAGGGAAACTGAAGGTTGTAATTACAATTAGGCAATTAGGGTTTAAACACATAATGAAAGAACCGTTGATAATAACATTCTGAACAATTCATTAACTTTGGAAAGTGGAAATTAAGACGTAACTGCGGGATCTTTGTGTGTATATACGTGTGAGAAAAACACAATGGGCCTCATGCAGGAAGCACTCAGGAACAGATGTGCTCTTAAGTGGAACATGGAGTGATTTTAGGAAAGTGTGTGGCACTCATCAATTTTCAATCAACTCTCAGAGGCAAGAAAGAGTTCGACGAGTCTGTCTGACTTTCCTCACAAGGACGAAATACTACTCCGACATAAAAAACACTCATCCGAATGATTTGTCACCTTTATGAATAAATGGAGCAGAACAGGTCTTCTTTTATGCACATTTCAGTGGCGTTGATTATTGTTCATGTTGAAAACTCACTGACTTTCACCTCCTTTAGGGGTTTTCTGCTTTTTATTTATTCTGTGGAGACTGAAAATCCTGTTTTAGTAGTAATCTGACAGACTCACCAGATGTAGATTAAACTGTATCTGGTACTGACGGCCAAACAACAACTTGGAGCTGGAGTTATATCTGTAACCAATAACTGAAAAACAAGTGAGAGCCACGAGAATTACATTTACATAAATTTGATATTTGGGTCAATCTGGAGGTATAGAAGTTAAATACAGTAACAAGATAATGAAATGATAACCTGAGTCTGTGGAGGAACGGAGAGATGATCGGAGAGGAAATCCAATCCTTCACTTAACCCTTAAACAGGCCTTACTAGTTATGTCATTTGCACCTAAAGTAAGGAAGGAAGGAAGGGAAGAAGGAAGGAAAGGAGGAAGGAAGGGAAGCAAGGAAGGAAGAAGGAAGGAAGAAGGAAGGAAAGGAAGGAGAGAGGAAAGGGAGGAGGGAGGAAGAAGGAAGGAAAGGAGGGAGGAAGGGAAGGAAGGGAGGGAGGGAGGAAGGAAGGAAGGAAGAAAGAAAGGAAGGACAGATGAAGGAAGGAAGAAAGGAAGGACAGATGAAGGAAGGAAGAAAGGAAGGACAGATGAAGGAAGGAAGAAAGGACAGAAGGAGGGAACATTTACCCTAACAGCTGAACTTAGATCTGAGGAAGGAAGGAAGGAAGGAGGGAGGAAGGACAGAAGGACAGATGAAGGAAGGAAGGAAGGACAGATGAAGGAAGGAAGGAAGGAAGGACAGAGGAAGGACCCGGGAGGACAACAGGAAGATTAAAGAGTCTGTATCTCCTGGTGCACGCTGTCTGTTTAAGGGTTAATTAGGTGCGTTAAATTAGTTTTGAGTATGTTACGATCATTTGGGATGTTTTCCATGAACAAACAGTAAGGCTCCTCTCATCCAGGTATATTGAGATTGACAGCAGTCGCTTCGTGCTGCATTCATGTCAATATCGGAGTTATCGTAATCAGAGTTTCTGACTTCTAAATATGATTCGCGTCAACTTCCAGGTCACGATTACTGACTGAAAGAAGCTCAGATTTACACAACTTTTGCCTGAAAACCAAACAAACACGGCCATTAAACCCAGACTTAATTGATAAATCTGGTAAAGGGGCAACTTTTATGATAATTTGACAGCTTCTAGGCTTTGCTTGGTTACCCTAACCTTTAGTAGTTTTTAATGTTAATAGTTGTAAAGTTGCCCAAACAAACAAAAGGTATTTGGAGAGGTTTGGGTCCATTTTCTATTTCCATGATTGTCAATATATTGGTTATTATGTTTGTCACCAGTTCCAAGAGATTATATGTTAAAAGAAAACACCATTACTTCTTGAAATATTGACATTTGACATCAGTCTGACATTTGGTATGTTTGTAGACATAATGTGTGGTTCAGATTTATCCAACTTTTGCCTGTAAACCAAACAAACACGGTAATTAAACCCAGTCTTAATTGGTAAGTCTGGTAAAGGGGCAACTTTTATGATAATTTGACAGGTTCTAGGCTTTGATCTCAGTCCCTTCTGGCTTTTATACGTTATATATATGTTAATAATTGTAAAGTTGCCCAAACAAGCAAAGGTATATATTGGTATTTGGAGAAGTTTGGGTCCATTTTCTGTTTCCATGATTGTCCATGTATTGGTTATTATGTTTGTCACCAGTTCCAAGAGATTATATGTTAAAAGAAAACACTATTACTTCTTGAAATATTGACATTTGACATCAGTCTGACATTTGGTATGCTTGTAGATATAATGTTTGGTTCAGATTTATCCAACTTTTGCCTGTAAACCAAACAAACATGGCCATTCAAGGTAATTAAACCCAGACTTAATTGATAAATCTGGTAAAGGGGCAACATTTATGATAATTTGACAGGTTCTAGGCTTTGATCTCAGTCCCTTCTGGCTTTTATACATTATATATATGTTAATAATTGTAAAGTTGCCCAAACAAGCAAAAGGTATATATTGGTATTTGGAGAGGTTTGGGTCCATTTTCTGTTTCCATGATTGTCAATATATTGGTTATTATGTTTGTCACCAGTTCCAAGAGATTATATGTTAAAGAAAAAAAACATTATTTCTTGAAATATAAACATTTGATTGACATTTAACAGTTTTGAGAGGTTTGGGGTAAGTTTGGCACACTGCTTACTCATTGCACTGTAAAAATGTCCTACTTTTACCAGTCAGTCTGAAAACCAAATAAACATGGCCATTCATGGTAATTAAACCCAGACTTAATTGATAATGTGTTTTTCATATGAAAATTTAAAAAATAGACAACTTTTATGATAATTTGATTCTGGCTACACTGGGTGGCATACATCAGACACAGTGGTGCAGTAGTTTTTATACGTTATATTTATGTTAATAGTTGTTAAGTTGCCCAAACAGACAAAGGTAGATGATACAAATGTTATATACTGCTTCATATTGGTATTTGGAGAAGTTTAGAACATTATTTCTTGAAATATAGACATTTGATTGGGATTTAACAGTTTTGAGAGGTTTGGGGTCAGTTTGGCACACTGCTTATTCATTGCACTGTAAAAACTTCCTACTTTTACCACTCAGTCTGACATTTGGTATATTTGTAGACATAATGTTTGGGAACCAGAATGTGTCAAGAGTAAAGAGATTTATGGGTAACATTTTGGTTTACTGTCAAAGAAATTCAAGTATGTTTGTTTTTTGGGTTAGGATTAGTGGGTGTAAAACCAGACACAACCTGCAACTATAGCTTAGGGTTTGTTTGTTGAATGAAAGATTCATAATACGACATTATGTTCATGCATGAGGCCCAATCAGAAGAATAGTTTCCTCCACAGCAGCTGATGGTGTGGTTGGTGTGAATACGGCTTTAGATTAACAATCTGACTGGAGTTAAAGTCACAGATCTGAAATTTCAACCACAATTGAGTTTTTACTGACTGACAGCTGATAACAGAGAGAGCGTTGTGGTGTGTTGGAGGGTTTTAAAATTTAAATAAAAAGAAATAAATCACTTGAGCTTGTTTTTCTTTTGTCAAACATTCATCTGTCTGCTTTTGAGTAAGAATCTGAAGAATTTGCTGTTTTTAAATTGCAGCTGTTTGTTTGAAAGCTCTCTCTCGTCTCTGGTGGGAACATGCTGTCTTTTTGCCTCATTATCCCACATTTCGCTCATTCCCCTCCTCCCGCTGATTCTCTCATTCCTTTTCTCTCTCTGTCCTTCATCTCTTTACAATGAAAAACTGAAACAAAGCATCAACGTTTTAATCTGAATCGTTTCTATGTTGACTCTGTTTAGTGATCGTGTCTCACAGCTTTATCCTTCATTTGTCCACCTCTGTCTTTTCTGCTTTGCAGTCCCACATCCGGCGTCCTCACAAGGATAATCCAGGAAAACCGGCTTTCACACACACAGCTGTCTTCATTATGTAACAATGTTGGGAGATTTCACAAAGCTTGCATCATGCATCCTCGCCCTCCTCAGATCAGTCCAATATCATGTTGATTTATTTATTTTTTTGGATTGTCTTTTTGGGCGGTGTTCATTCCCAGCAGCCTCCGATTCTCATTATCCTGCTTTGTCTTAAAAGCTCACAGTAAAGAAGCGACTGCTGCTGCCGCCGAAAGGTCGAAGGTTCAACGCCTGCAACCTGTAAGCCACTCTGGGTTAAATGTACGAGCTCAATGCTTCACGTGTGGAATGACGATGGAATAAAGCCCTATTTTGACAAAGATTTGCATGAAGTCCAAAGTCGGTGTGGCGTTAGTCTTTAAACTTATTTTCTGTTGTTTCGAGATGTCAAGCAAACAAAGAACGAGCAAAGTTTGCCGTTAAATATCTTGCAAACTTTTTATCAACCAAAAACTGAAGCTGGAACAAACCTCGTCACTTTTTCAGTGTCACAAAGCTGAATTTCACTTGATTATCAATTGTTTTTCTCCAAGGAGACCTTGAGTCATCCACCAGCTTTTCTTCTTCTTCTTTTCTCCTGTCATTCTCCTTCTTCTAATCCCTGCTCGTCTACGCCTCCTCCTCTAATTTGGGCTTCCAAAAACTCTAATCCCCTCCATCTCCTTCCTCTCACTCTTTCATTTCTATTTTCTCTCTCATCTTTTATCTCCGCTCTGGATTCTTCTTCATCGTCACCGTCATTGTCATCGTCACCTTCTTCAGTTCCTCCCTCCGGCGCTCACACATCGGTGGCGTTCAGGCAAGTCGACACCACGTCCTGTGTTTCGAGCACGATCTTCTTCGCCCTCCCCCCGCCTCCTCCTCCTCCTCCCCCGACAGGGTGGATGCTGTCCAGCCGGCCGGTCCTCCCCCTCTCGCCTCCTCTGCGACACTTGAAGACGGCGAGGAAGGCGGCGCGGTAGTTGCGGTTCATCCAGCCGTAGAGCAGCGGGTTGGCGAAGGTGGAGCACATGGCGACGACGTGGAAGACGGTGTACAGCAAGCGGAAGTCACGCATGTCCAGCACCGTGCTGTCGATGTCGGTGGCCAGCTGGAAGGCGTGGAAGGGCAGCCAGCTGACGGCGAACACCACCACCATGGTCACCAGCATCTTGGTGGTCTTGCGGCGTCGGCGGTGGCGTTCGGAGCCGGCGCTGCTGTTGACGCCGCTCTCCGCCGGGCTGACGTGGCCGCGCAGTTTGGACCAGATGCGAGCGTAGGCGAAGGAGATGATGGACAGCGGCAGGAAGTACTGCAGGATCAACATGGAGATGCTGTAGACGGTGCCGTCGGTGTTTTTGCCGGGCCACTTCTCCGTACAAACCTGAGACCAGAAACAAGACGTGTGATCAGATTCATTACGGTTATAGCTTCAGACATGAATACGTTCAAGGACTGCACCCAAAGAAGATAAAGAAGCTCATGATTCACTTGACAAATGTATTCAGGTGCAAACTAAATTGCTCAGGTGAATCATGTGCTCCACTATCTGTCTTGAACCATTGAACAGTTTCTCACAGTTTGTCCTTTTCTAAGAGTATCGACCTCCGACTGTAGAGAAGCAGACTCCCAAGAGATTCCCTCTATTCCTACTACTATTAAATTACATTTGTTTAGAGCTGTGATTCATTCGGTTATAATTATTTTTTAGATTTGATAAAATAGTGAAAACAGTCTGCAGTAATTTCTTAGAGCCAAAAGTGACAAAATACAAAGTTATTTATTGTCGCTGCCATCATAAAAGGACTTGAAACACTGATGGCCCTACATAACGGAGGAACAATGAATAATCAGACACACAGTCCTGAGTTCATCTGACTGGCATGCTTCATCTCACCAGAGCAAGCTGAAGTCCCTTTATTTGTAATTTGCGGCACCTGTGTGCAACTCCTCCCATTTCAGCAATCAGGCAAAAATCAATCAACAAACAAAACTCAACACAAAGGCTGAACATCTTTGGCCTGACCAGACCTCCTTCCTTCCTCCCTCCCTTCCTCCCTCCTTTCTGACCAGACCTGAACCACAGTGTTACATCGTAAAACATCATATCTAACTCTACTCTATTAACCTTCCTGTCATCCTCCCGGGTCAAATTAACTTTTCTTTCTTTTTCTTTCTTTCTTTCTTTCTTTCGTCTGTCCTTCCTCCCTCCCTCCTTCTCTCTTTCTTTCCTTCCTCTCTCTTTCCTCCCTTCCTTCTTTCCTTCCATCCCTCCATCCCCCTTTCTTCCTTCCTTCTGTCCTTCCTTTCTTTCCTTCCTTCCTCCCTCCCTCCTTGATTTAATTCCTTCCTTCCTCCCTCCCTTCCTTCTTTCTTTCCTTCCTTTCTCCCTCCTTTTCTTCCTCCCTTCCTCCCTCCCTCCATCCTTTCCTTCCATCCCCCTTTCTTCCTTCCTTCTGTCCTTCCTTTCTTTCCTTCCTTCCTCCCTCCCTCCTTCCTTTAATTCCTTCCTCCCTCCCTTCCTCCTTCCTTCCTCCCTCCCTTCCTTCCTTCCTCCCTCCCTCCTTCCTCCCTCCATCCTTTCCTTCCTCCCTTCCATCCTTCCTTCCTCCCTTCTTTCCTTGACTCGAGGACAACAGGAGGGTTAAAATACATTTGTTCCAGACCTGAACCACAGCGTTACATCGTAAAACATCATATCTAACTCTACTCTATTAACCTTCCTGTCGTCCTCCCGGGTCAAATTGACTGTTCTTTCTTTCCTCCCTCCCTCCTTCCTTCCGTCCGTCCTTCCTCCCTCCCTCCTTCTCTCTTTCTTCCTCCCTCCCTTCCATCCTTTCTTCCTCCCTCCTTTCCTTCCTTTCTTCCTCCATCCCCCTTTCTTCCTTCCTTCTGTCCTTCTTTCCTCACCTCCTTCTCTCTTTCCTTCCTCCCTCCTATCTTCCTTCCGTCCTTCTTTCCTCTGTCCTACCTTCCTCTGTCCTACCTTCCTTCCTTTCCTTTCCTCCCTTCCTTCCTCCCTCCCTCCTTCCTTTAATTCCTTCCTTCCTTCCTCCCTCCCTTCCTTTAATTCCTTCCTTCCTCCCTCCCTTCCTTCTTTCTTTCCTTCCTTCCTCCCTCCTTTCCTTCCTTCCTTCCATCCTTCCTTCCTCCCTTCTTTCCTTGACTCGAGGACAACAGGAGGGTTTAACTACATTTGTTCAGAGCTCCAACTAATAGTTATTCATTCAGTTAAGTCTTAAAATATCTTGTTTAGTCTGATCAACAAAGAGTTTACTGTCATGTAAGACACAAAAAGCTTAGAACTGTTTGTCCTAAACCTGACCAGACCTCAATCACAGTGCTGGGAAATGATAAAACATCATTATTTAGTGGCTTTAGCTCAAACAGCAGCGTCGTACCTCATGGCTTCCCTTCGAACTCCTTCCTTTCTTCCTTCCCTCCTTTTCTTCCTTCCTTCCTCCATCCCCCTTTCTTCCTTCCTTCTGTCCTTCTTTCCTCACCTCCTTCTCTCTTTCCTTCCTCCCTCCTATCTTCCTTCCGTCCTTCTTTCCTCTGTCCTACCTTCCTTCCTTTCCTTTCCTCCCTTTCTTCCTTTCCTTCCTTCTTCCTCCCTCCCTCCTTCCTTCCTCCCTCCCTTCCTTCTTTCTTTCCTTCCTTCCTCCCTCCATCCTTTCCTTCCTCCCTTCCATCCTTCCTTCCTCTCTTCTTTCCTTGACTCGAGGACAACAGGAGGGTTAAACTACATTTGTTCAGAGCTCCAACTAATAGTTCTTCATTCAGTTAAATAGTGAGAATATCTTGTTTAGTCTGATCAACAAAGACTTTACTGTCATGTAAGACACAAAAAGCTTAGAACTAACTGTCCTAAACCTGACCAGACCTGAATCACAGTGTTGGCAAATGATAAAACATCATTATTTAGTGGCTTTAGCTCAAACAGCAGCGTCGTACCTGCTGCAGAAGCCACGCTCTCATCACTTCCCTTCGAACTCATTCCTATCTGATAACGCCCATTCAATCAAGTGATAACATCCAAAAACAGGCAATGAGGGAGGAGAAAAAAGAAACAGGGTGGACGGGTAGTTAGGAGAGGGAATCTGAGAGGTTGAGTTGGGATGAAAGGAAGAGAGTGAAGAGAAGGAGGGAGAGATGAAAGAGATGGAGGGGCAGCGATGGAGGAGGGCCGGCGGGGGGGGGTGAGCTGGAAGATCAAAGAGCTGGACGAAGAGGGGAGCGAGGGGACGGAGCTGCAAGAGCGTTTGATTCTGAAACCTGGTGTTACAGGTGTGTGTGTGTGTGTGTGTGTGTGTGTGTGTGTGTGTGTGTGTGTGTGTGTGTGTGTGTGTTACCTGTATAGTGTGTCCAGGCCCCAGTGTGAAGGAGCCGTACTCTCTGAAGATGGCCAGAGGACTAGCGAGCACAGCGCTGAGCACCCAGGTCAACGCTATCACAGCGAAACACACATCCTTACGCATCCTGGTCTCCAGGTGATACACTATACACCTAAAATACACACAAACACACACACACACACACACACACACACACACACACACACACACACACACACACAGATCAGCGTTTAAGAGGAGATAGCATGTGTTTGGTGGTGTTCTGCTGCTGGATGATAAACATGGAGTCAAAGTTACAGAACGTGAGGTGAATGTTTGTAGAGCAGAGGGCCACAGACAGACCAATTAGATCTCAGGTGGGCCGGATCTTTAAAGAGATGGAGGGAAGGAAGGAAGGAAGGAAGGAAGGAAGGAAGGGAGGGAGGAAGGAAGGAAGGGAGGGAGGGAGGAAGGAAGGAAGGAAGGAAGGGAGGAAGGAAGGAAGGAAGGAAGAACAGAAGTAAGAAAGGTATATGAAGGACAGATGGAAGGAACGAACGAACGAAGAAAGGAAAAGGGGAAGGTAGGGAGGAAGGACAGATGGAAGGACAGAAGGACAGAAAGAAGGAAGGAAGGAACGAAGAAAGGAAAAGGGGTAGGTAGAGAGGAACGACAGAAGGAATAAAGGGAGAAAGGGCCGATGGAAGGAAGGAAGAACAGAAGTAAGAAAGGTATATGAAGGACAGATGGAAGGAAGGAACGAACGAAGAAAGGAAAAGGGGTAGGTAGAGAGGAAGGACAGATGGAAGGACAGAAGGACAGAAAGAAGGAAGGAACGAACGAAGAAAGGCAAAGGGGTAGGTAGAGAGGAAGGACAGAAGGAATAAAGGGAGGAAGGGCCGATGGAAGGACAGAAGGAAGGAAGGAATGAAGAAAGGAAAAGGGAAAAGGGGAAGATAGAGAGGAAGGACAGAAGGAAGGAAACTGGGCCGGATTGCACCCCTAGACAGGCCGGTTCTGGCCCACGGGCCGCATGTTTGAGAGTCAAATGTCAGACTTCAACCTGCTCAGAGGCTGAACTGAGAAATGAGGAGTCTATTCCAGCAGAGAGACAGAGTATGAAGATAAAGCTGGAAATGTGCAGAAATATGTTTCCTGGATTACTTTGATACTGAAGAAAACTTAAAAATGTGATGATTCTCAGAGAAGTTCTCTCAGTTTTCTTCCTGTGTGATTTCAGAGCAGCAGATTTGTGGATGCGGGTCTGTGATGCACATCCGACATGAAGTGTAAGTCACACTGAGTCTGAGAATGTGTCCATCATGTCTGCTGGTTGGGATTTGACAGAGTTATGACTCAGAAGGAGAACGAGGTTTGACGCCCCCCGAGGAGAAACCCTGGAGACCGACGAGCAACAACAACCGTCCCAAATGTTCCACACACACAAAGAGATTAATACGGTTATTCCCTTCCTTCCTCCCTCATTTCCTTCCTTCTTTCCTTTCCTCCCTTCCTTCCTCCCTCCCTCCTTAGAACAGAAAGGTTTAAAGTTTGATGCTTTGCTCACACTCTGGTTTAACCTTCCTGTCGTCCTCCCTTCCCTCCATCTTCCCTTCCTTCCTCCCTCCTTTCCTTCCTTCTTTCCTTTCCTCCCTTCCTCCCTCCTTTCCTTCCTTCTTCCTCCCTCCTTTCCTTCCTTCTTCCTCCCTTCTTCCCTTTCCTCCTTCCTTCTTTCCTCCCTCCCTCCTACCTTCCTTCTTGGAGGGAGGGAGGAAGGAAGGGAGGAACAAAGAAGGAAGGGAAGGAGGGAGGAAGAAGGAAAGAAAGTAGGGAGGAAGGAAGGATGGAAAGGAGAGAGGAAGGAAGGATGGAAGGGAGGATGGAAGGGAGGGAGGAAGGGAGGAAAGAAAAGAAGAAAGGGAGGAAGTAAAGGAAGGACAGAGGAAAGAAGGGAGGAAAGGAGGGTTCAGAAAGTTTAATATATTATTGGCAAGCTCTTCCATTATCGGCTTTACTACATTTAAAACAGGCTAAATTATTGCGTTATCGGCTATTCTCTCATTCCTTCACCATAAAGTCCATTCTCTGTTTCCACATCACACTGGTGTAAGATGAATATTGGACCAT
The DNA here is from genome assembly GCA_021039105.1 of Scomber colias. Taxonomy (NCBI): domain Eukaryota; kingdom Metazoa; phylum Chordata; class Actinopteri; order Scombriformes; family Scombridae; genus Scomber; species Scomber colias. The sequence continues at coordinate 24,487 of JAJDFG010001265.1, forward strand.
GATTGGCTCCAAATATTAGACTGAATATAAAGATGAGCCTCCTGTCAATCACACGAAAGACATCAAAGCTACTAAAGTCTTTACGTCTTATTAAAGGAGCAATCACTTCTAAAATGACACCAGCACATTTATTAGAGGGTCTGAATGTAGAGACTGAGACCAGAATGACTGAGTTGATGAAGGTTTGAAGGCTTTTTAAATAGGAGTCAGTTGGAGCCGTTTTAAGCCCCGCCCACCTGTGTCGGTCCAGGGCGATGACGTTGAGCGTCACCGTGGAGACGTGGACGGCGAGCCCCTGGGCGTACGGCAGCAGGAAGCAGAGCGTGCTGCCGAACTTCCACTCTCCCTGCAGCGTGTAGACGAGGGTGAAGGGGAGGCACAGCGTGTTCACCAGCAGGTCGGCTGCAGACACAAGACAGGAAGTTCAGACACAAGACAGGAAGTTCACTCAGAGTGGAGTTTTCAGCTTTAGAAAGACAAATAGCAGACAAGGAAAATCAGCTGTTTTGACTTT
>JAJDFG010001265.1:30000-35000 GCA_021039105.1 Scomber colias
AGGTGAATAAAGTTTGCATACGCACTGAAACATGGATCTGCAGAGATACAATCAGGTCAAAGAAGAAGAAGAAGTGGTGGTGGTGGCCTATTTTGTCTTGGTGTTAACCTTCCTGTTGTCCTCAGGTCAAGGAAGGACAGAAGGAAGGACAGGAGGAAGGAAGGAAAGGAGTAGGGAGGAAGGAAGGAAGGAAGGAAGGAATTTAGGAGAGAAGGAAGGAATTTAGGAGAGAAGGAAGGAAGGATTTTGGAGAGAAGGAGAGAAGGAAGGAATTTAGGAGAGAAGGAGGAAGGAAGGAAGGACAGGAGGAAGGAAGGAAGGTAAGGAGTAGGGAGGAAGGAAGGAAGGAAGGAATTTAGGAGAGAAGGAGGAAGGAAGGAATTTAGGAGAGAAGGAAGGAAGGAAGGAATTTAGGAGAGAAGAAGAGAAGGAGGAATTTAGGAGAGAAGGAAGGAGGACAGGAGGAAGGAAGGAAGGAAAGGAGTAGGGAGGAAGGAAGGAAGGAAGGAATTTAGGAGAGAAGGAAGGACAGGAATTTAGGAGAGAAGGAAGGAATTTAGGAGAGAAGAAAGAAGGAAGGAAGGAATTTAGGAGAGAAGGAAAGAAGGAAGGAAGGAATTTAGGAGAGAAGGAAAGAAGGAAGGAAGGAATTTAGGAGAGAAGGAAAGAAGGAAGGAAGGAAGTTAGGAGAGAAGGAAGGAAGGAAGGAATTTAGGAGAGAAGGAAGGAAGGAAGGAAGGAAGGAGCCTGTGTCATATCCGTTTAACAGATGTGAAGAATTCCCAAAAGGAAGGATAACAATGCTGTAACCACCGGCAACCGGTGATGCTGCTGCCGCCGTATATACTCAGGTGAATAAGTTTGCATACGCACTGAAACATGGATCTGCAGAGATACAATCAGGTCAAAGAAGAAGAAGTGGTGGTGGCCTATTTTGTCTTGGTGTTAACCCTCCTGTTGTCCTCAGGTCAAGGAAGGACAGAAGGAAGGACAGGAGGAAGGAAGGAAATGAGTAGGGAGTAAGGAAGGAAGGAAGGAAGGAATTTAGGAGAGAAGAAAGGAAGAAAGGAAGGAAGGAAGGAATTTAGGAGAGAAGGAAGGAAGGATTTAGGAGAGAAGGAAGGAAGGAAGGAATTTAGGAGAGAAGGAAGGAAGGAAGGATTTAGGAGAGAAGGAAGGAAGGAATTTAGGAGAGAAGGAAGGAAGGAAGGAATTTAGGAGAGAAGGAAGGAAGGAATTTAGGAGAGAAGGAAGGAAGGAATTTAGGAGAGAAGAAAGGAATTTAGGAGAGAAGGAAGGAGGAATTTAGGAGAGAGAAGGAAGGAAAGGAGTAGGGAGGAAGGAAGGAAGGAATTTAGGAGAGAAGGAAGGAATTTAGGAGAGAAGGAAGGAAGGAAGGAATTTAGGAGAGAAGGAAGGAAAGAAGGAAAGGAGTCAGGAGGGAGAGAGGAAGGAAAGGAGTAGGGAGGAAGGAAGGAAGGAATTTAGGAGAGAAGGAAGGAAGGAAGGAATTTAGGAGAGAAGAAAGGAAGGAAAGGAAGGAAGGAAGGAAGGAAGGAAGGAAGGAATTTAGGAGAGACGGAAGGAATTAGGAGAGAAGGAAGGAAGGAAGGAAGGAAGGAAGGAAGGAAGAAGGAATTTAGGAGAAAGGAAGGAAAGGAGTAGGGAGGAAGGAAGGAAGGAATTTAGGAGAGAAGAATTTAGGAGAGAAGGAAGGAAAGGAGTAGGGAGGAAGGAAGGAAGGAATTTAGGAGAGAAGGAAGGAATTTAGGAGAGAAGGAAGGAAGGAAGGAATTTAGGAGAGAAGAAGGAAAGAAAGAAAGGAGTAAGGAGGGAGAGAGGAGAGAGGAAGAAAGGAATATATCCTATGAGCCATAAGAACATTTAAGACTATTAAACACAACTCAAGACATGAATACAACATTAACAATCTATCTATGCATTATAAGGTGCAAACAGTAGTAATGCTCATTGTAACTGTAGGACACATTCAGTGTGTGTGTGTGTGTGCGTGTGTGTGTGTGTGTGTGTGTAGGTCAGTGGTGATGACGGTGACTCAGGCGTCTGTCAGGTGTTTGGTGCTATTTTTCGTGACGTTTTGGGACTCCGTACTTCAGCTGTAGAGTCAGGCAGATGAACATCAACCGTTTACTTTCCTTCCTTCCTTACTACCATCTTTCCTTCCTTCCTTCTATCCATTCCCTTCCTTCTTCCTTCCTTCCTCCTTCCTTCCGTCCTTCCTTCCTTTCTTCCTCCCTTCCTTACATTTGTCTATCCTTCCTTCCTTCCTGGTCATTACACCTATTCTCAATCTATATGCATTAATATGAAGTTGGTACTTTGTGCAAACAGTAGTAATGCTCATTGTAACAGTAGGACACATTCAGTGTGTGTGTGTGAGTGTGTGTGTGTGTGTGTGTGTGTGTGTGTGTAGTGTGTGTGTGTGTGTGTGTGGTGTGTGTGTGTGTGTGTGTGTGTGTGTGTGTGTCGTGTGTGTGTGTATGTGTGTGTGTATGTGTGTGTGAGTGTGTGTGTGACTGAACTGTCCTGTATCGCCTGCCGGAGGGAAAGTAGCTGGAACACTGAGTCTTAATGGATCTTGCTTTTTGTGCGCTGGGCAAAGTCATGCTGGAATAGAGAAGGACTTCCTCCATCTGTTCCCATAAAGGTTTCATAAATGTTTGTTAACCTTCAGGGTCCACTTGACCCCTTCTGTTTTGACTGTTCGTTCCTTCCTTCCTTCCTTCCTTCCTTCCTTCCTTCCTTCCTTCCTTCCTTCTTTCCTTCCTTCCTTCCTTCCATCTGTCCTTCCCTCCTCCCTCCCTCCTTCCTTCCTTCCTCTTTTCCTTTCTCCCTCCCTCCTTCCTTCCCTCTATCCTCCATCCTTTCTTCCTTCCTTCCTTTCCTCCCTCCCTCCTACTTTCCTCCCGTCCTTCTTTCCTCTGTCCTTCTTTCCCTCCTTCTTGTTTTTTCTTTCTCCCTCCCTACTTCCTTCCTTCCTTTGTGTCATCCTCGCGGGTCAAATTGACCCTGTCTGTTTTTACCGAAGGAAGGAAAGAAGGTAGGAGGGAGAAGCAAAGGAAGGAAAGGACGGAGGAAAGAAGGGAGGAAGGAAATAAGGAAGGAAAGGAAAGGAAGGAAGGAAGGACGGAAGGAAAGAAGGAGAGAGGAAAGCAGGAAGAAAAGGAAATAAATAAGGAAGGAGGGAAGGAAGGGAGGGAAGGAAAGAAGGGCAGAGGAAAGCAGGAAGAAAGGAAATAAATAAGGAAGGAAGGAAGGAGGGAAGGAAGGGAGGGAAGAAGGAAGGAAGGAAGGAAGGTAGGGAGGAAGGAAGGGAGGAAGGAAGGAAGGAGTAAGGAAAGGAAGGAAAGAGGGACCGAGGAAAGGAAAGGAAAGGAAAGGAAAGGAAAGGAAAGGAAGGACGGACGGACGGAAGAAGGAAGGAACCAAGGAACCAAGGAAGGAACCAAGGAAGGAAGGAAAGAAGGGAGGGAGGGAGGGAGGGAAGGACGGAAGGGAGGGAGGAAGGAAGGAACAGTCCAAACAGACAGGGTCACTTTGAAGGTATATTTATAATGAACAGAAAGTTTAGTGGAGCTCTCAGGATTTTAATATCCAGAACTTGTAAAACTCAAAAAGGCAAAAAGAAAGATAATAATGTTGTTTTATGTCCGAGGAGGGAAGTAATCAGTATGTGTGAGTGTGTGTGTGTGTGTGTGTGTGTGTGTGTGTGTGTGTGTGTGTGTGTGTGTGTGTGTGTGTGTGTGTGTTTATATTAATGATAGCCGGCAGCAGGTTATACTTTGCATCCAATTTACTTTACACTTTTCAGACACTTGAGGCGAAACACACACACACACACACACACACACACACACACACACACACACACACAGTTAAAGAAGTGCCACTTTACGCTCTCTCTCTAATTCATTTCTTTTACATTATTAACTTTGTTTGTGAGTTCATATTTGTTGGAGGCTGGAGACACAGAGAAGCAGGAAGCCAGGAAGCAGGAAGCAGGAAGTTAAAACGTTTCCTCTGCGGAGCCTTCAGCTCGTTTAACCTTTGACCCCGTCTGTTTTGACTGTTCCTTTTTTCTTTTTCTCCCTTTCTTCCTTCCTATCTTCCTTCCTTCCTTGCTTCCTCCCTTTCTTCCTTCCTTCCTTCTTTCCTCCTTTTCTTCCTTCCTTCCTTCCCTCCTGTCTTCCTTCCTTCCTTCCCTCCTGTCTTCCTTCCTTCCTTCCCTCCTGTCTTCCTTCCTTCCTTCCTTCCTTCCTTCCTTCTGTCCTTCCTCCTTCCTTTCCTTCCTTGCGTCTTCCCTTCCTCCCTCCTTTCCTTCCTACTTCCTCCCTTCCTTCCAAACCAGCATCTTTCTTTATCAGAGATCCAGTCGAGGTTCAAACATCGTAGTTTAATGTTTTAAAACTTCTGACAGAGATTAATGACGCTCTTTCATAGAAGTATTGTTCTTTCATTCGCTTATCTTTTAACCTCAGAAGTGGAAGTAGAAGCATTAAAGACGATCAGGTCAGTGCTTCTCTCAAACTGGAGGGGGGGAGGGGGGTGTGGGGGGGGTGGGGGGGGGGTGACGATATTAATTTCAGGGGTCGTGAGATGATTAATAGGATCGAAAATAACGTTAAATTAATGAAATGCTGGATAGATTTCAAGCCTTGACTGGATTCTTCTTCTTCTGAAAACTGTGAGGAAGTAAAAAAGGAAGCAAGGAGAGAAGGAAGGGAAGTAAAGAGGGAAGTAAAAAGGAAGTAGAGAAGGGAAGTAAAAAAGGGAAGTAAAAAAGGAAGGGAAGTAAAAAGGAAGTAGAGAAGGAAGGGAAGTAAAGAGGGAAGTAAAAGGAATTAGAGAAGGAAGGTAAGTAACAAAGGAAGTAGAGAGGGAAGTAAAAAAGGAAGGAGAGAAGGAAGGAAAGTAAAAAAGGAAGTAAACAAGGAAGGGAAGTAAAAAAGGAAGGGAAATAAAAAAGGAAGTAAGGAGAG
>JAJDFG010001265.1:40000-41326 GCA_021039105.1 Scomber colias
GTTATGTTTTGTGTCATATTTAATAAATCAGCTTTTAAACACATTCAAGCCTCTGAAACTAAACCAGGCAGGAAAAGTTCAGTTCATCATGAAATCAGTGTGAAGTTTCACAGTTCAGCGTCGTGTGTGTGTGTGTGTGTCACTTGGCAGGCTTCTCATGAATCTCAGAAATAGAGCTGACGTGACATCGACCCGAGAAAAACGATTATTTATGGCACAGCGGCGGCCAGAGAACAGATGGCTAAACGCTGCTGCTGCTGCTGCTGCGTCTGTGTTTCTGCTTCTCAGGATATTAAAATGTTTGGCTGCGTATATACCGCTTATTTAAATGTTTGATGTTTTTTGGGGTCAAAGTTGAGATATTCTTCCAGCTCATTAAAACATGTGGAGGAGCTCTGCTGGTTGTCATGGCGATAGGTCACATGATGAGATCTGTTTCATTCTGAGGCTTATCTACGTGTTGGTGTGTGATGGAAACACGTGATTCAGTTTAATGTTTGATCGTTTTAAGAGAAACCAGAAAGTTGGTAGTAAGGAAGGATAGAAGGAAGGAAGGAAAAGGAGGAAGGACAGATGGCAGGAAGGTAGGAAATGGAGGGAAGGAAGGAAGAAAGAAAGGAAGGAAGATAGCAAGGAAGGAAGGATAGAAGGAAGGAAGGAATGGAGGGAGGAAGGAAGGATAGAAGGAAGGAATGAATGGAGGGAGGAAGGGAGGAAGGATAGTGGCAGGAAGGAAGGAAGGAAGGAAAAGAAGACAGGAAGGAAGGTGGTAGGAAGGAATGGAGGAAGGAAGGAAGGACAGATGGCAGAAGGAACCAAAGGAAGGAAGGAAGGAAGGAAGGAAAGTGGGCTCCTGTCTTGTATTAAATTACATGTTAAGCTCCATTCTCATCCCACTTAGACCCCATATGGGCAAACACATGTGGTGTAACCATGGAAACAGCAACAAACCACTTGGGACCCAAATGTAACAAGCCCACATGGACACGATGGATGAGATGATTATCATTCTTTCCTTCTCTTAAATAATATTTGTCTGAATGTAGTTTCAACACAACTCCCAGAACACTTCTGTAACATTTTCTATTTATAGACTCACGTGATCATATTTTGGAACAATGACGCTCGTTTCTCTCTGCTGTGAAAAAAAAAAAAAAACCCCACCAACAGTAAACGGTTGATGTTCATCTGCCTGACTCTACAGGTGAAGTACTGAGTCCCAGACGTCACGATAAAATAGCACCAAACACCTGACAGACGCCTGAGTCACAGTCACTGACCTACACACACACATTCACACCTTCACACACACTCACACACACTACC
>JAJDFG010001266.1:0-41250 GCA_021039105.1 Scomber colias
ACATGTCGTAGGTGGTGATATGAGCTTCATGCAGGATATAAAGGATTTAAAAATGTTGTTTCAAGCATGATACAAAATAAAACTCATATGCACGATGCTTTTAATTTGAAAAAATCCAATAAACAACTAATGAGAATTTTTCTGGCAATTACTTGATGGTTCAGGCTTTACAGGGTTAACCCTCCTGTTGTCCTTGAGTTAAGGAAGGGAGGAAGAAGGAAGGAAAGGAGGGAGGGAGAGAGAAAGGAAGGAAGGAAGGAAGGGAGGAAAGGAAGAAGGAAGGGAGAAAGGAAAAGGAAGGAAGGACAGAGGAAATAAGGAAGGGAGGGAGAAAGGAAAAGAAGAAAGAAGGAAGAATGAAGGAAAGGAAGGAGGGAGGAAGGATGGAGGAAATAAGGAAGGAAGGAAGGTAGGAAGGAGGGAGGGAGAGAGGGAGGAAAGGAATGAGATAGGAAGAAAGTAAAGAAGGAAAGAAAGAAAAGAAAGAAAGAAAGAAAGAAGGAAGGAAGGGAGGAAAGATGGAAAGAAGGAAGGAAGAAAGAAAGAAGGAAAGGAGGAAGGAAAGGAAGGAAGGACAGAGGAAAGAAGGAATGAAGGAAAGGAGGGAGGGTGAAAGGAAGGAAGGAAGGGAGGAAAGGAAGAAGGAAGGGAGAAAGGAAAAGGAAGGAAGGACGGAGGAAATAAGGAAGGGAGGGAGAAAGGAAAAGAAGAAAGAAGTCAAAAACAGTCAAAACAGACAGGGTCAATTTGACCCGGGAGGACGACAGGAAGGTTAAAGTAAAAGTCACCTTATTGATATTTAATATTGACGTAATCCAAAATGTAGCGGAGAGTAATCAAGTTGCATTACTTTAACATTATGAGAAATGTTAAAACATCCAACCACACATCCACAACATGCCCCATCTAACTTCTAACATCCTATTTTAATCACAGACTGTATAAAAGAAACGGACGTAACATCCATGACGTCACCCATTGGTTTGTGGACTGCTGCTCGGAAGCCAATAGTATCGAATCTAGGCAGCGCCATCTTGAAAATTTCAGGTGCATGCTGGGAAAAATAAAAACACGGATTCTACTTATATGGGCATGAGGCGGGGTCATGGGCGGAGCGGGGAGGTTGCTATGGTTGCGAGGGCTGGATCTCGAGGACATTGGTCAATCAACCTGTCAATCAGGACGTAGCCATGCCCTAATGCATACCCTGCTTTATCGTCACATATAAAATCAGGGAGGCCAAAATGTCCCAAATGAACATCATACTGCATTGAAGAAGGCTTTAAACTAGCGATTGAGACCATAAACACATTTTGAAAACGTTTACTGAGGTTAGAAATCAAGTGAGAAGTTGGTGAATTCTCCATTGACTTGTATAGAGACGGTCGCCCCCTGGTGGCATTTTGATAGAATGCAGCTCTAAGTTACTTCCACGTTGGCCTCATTTCAGAGGACCAGAACTCCCCGCCTGGTTTTACATTCTTTTATTATGTTTATTACATCTTATTATGTCTGCTGGGTCAACATGTCGTCTCTGTCAGTCCTTGTTTGCCACATTATTTCACTCAAAGTTAAAAAAACCAACAATAAACTCAATAAAACCAACATTGTGATACTTGGATTAATTTCCCGTCTACATTTTTAAAGTAACACAGTTATTCAACAGACCTCGACAGCCTTATTAGTCTCATTGCTTTAATTATAACTTACTCTCCTGCATGGTTATTAGCTCTTAATTTACCCCAGAAGACAAATAATTAGTCCCAATTTAAGAGAGTCAAGCTCAAGAGAGTTTTTGTGTCTTTCTAATTTAACACTTTGTGCTCCTTGAGTTTGTTACATTTAAAAAATTCCTTAAACATAATAAATGAATAATAGCGAGAGCATGTTTATACAGTCTTGTATTCAGTTTATCAGTTTTCAGTTTTCAGTTTTTAATTAAGTTTTATCAGTTTCTTTCCTCGTGTTTTTGTCTCAGCATTTCCTTTTTGCACTGTACAATTTAAAAGAGGAAAGAAAATCCTGAAGTGTGAAATCTGCAGTCAAGACAAGAACAAATGAACCTTGAGAAAGTCCATCAAGCAGCGGAGGGTTAGGGTTAGTACTTGGATTGTCGACGAGGGAGGAAGGAAAGGAGGAAAGGAAAGAAGGGAGGGAGGAATGACAGGAAGGAAGGAAGGTAGGAGGGAGGGAGGAAAGAAGGAAGGAAGGAAGGAAGGAAGGAAGGAAAGAAGGACAGAAGAAGGAAGGAAGGAAGGAAAGAAGGACAGAGGAAAGAAAGAAGGAAGGAAGGAAGGAAAGAAGGATAGAGGAAAGAAGGAAGGAAGGAAGGTAGGGGGAGGAAAGAAAGAGAGAAGGAGGGAGAGAGGAAGGAAGAAAGGAAGGAAGGAGGAAGGAAAGAAGGAGGGAGGGAGAAAGGTCAGAAGGAAGGAAGACAGGGGGCTGGATGCAGGAAAGAGAGAGGAAGGAAAGAAAGAAAAAACAGAAGGAGGGAGGGAGGGAGGGAGGGAGGAAGGAAGGAAGGAAGGAAGGAAGGAAGGAAAGATGGAAGGAAGGAAGGAAGGATGGAAGAATGTTTCCTCCTTAATGCATTCATTATTATTTATTCAAAAATATCAACATCAAAGCAGGATGTGATCAATTTTATGCAAACAAGAGAAAAAAGACAGATTTCAGAGTTAACCAACAGCACAGAGTCACAGAGTCACAGTTTGTGCACAAAACATTTCCAGCGCTGCATCTATTACTCTGCTATCGGCCAGTCAGAGAGATATTAAAGCAGAGAATATTACAGTCTACAGTCTACAGCAGGTAATATTTCACTGTCAGCTTCAAAACCAGATGAGACTGAGCAGAGAGCTGCAGAGAGAGAGACAGACAGAGGCAGCAAATAATGAAATACAGGAGCTGCTGCCATGAAATGAAATATGCCAATAAAACAACCATAACATCTAAAAAAAACCTGCAAAGATGACGACGATAATATGATAAAAGGAATATATATATTTTATTTAAACTCCAAATTCATTCAGATTCTGTTATTTTTAACCAACTACTACTAAAATGAGTCAGGCTGATTTTTGTGGTGGGAAAAATAATCACAAATTTCTCTCATTAACCCTCCTGTTGTCCTCAAGTCAAGGAAGGAAGGGAGGAAGAAGGGAGGAAAGGAGAGAGGATGGAAGGAAGGAAGGAAGGAAGGGAGGAAGGAAGGAAGGAAATGGGGGAGGAAGGAAAGGAGGAAAGGAAAGAAGGAAGGGAGGAAGAAGGGAGGAAAGGAGAGAGGATGGAAGGAAGGACGGAAGGAAGGAAGGATGGAAGGGAGGAAGAAGGAAGGAAAGGAGGAAGGGAGGAAGGAAGAAAAGAAGGAAGGACAGAGGAAAGAAGGAAATGGGGGAGGAAGGAAAGGAGGAAAGGAAAGAAGGAAGGGAGGAAGAATGGAGGAAAGGAGAGAGGATGGAAGGAAGGAAGGGAGGAAGAAGGAAGGAAGGGAGGGACCAAGGAAGGATGGAAGGGAGGAAGAAGGAAGGAAAGGAGGAAGGGAGGAAGGAAGAAAAGGAAAGAGGAAAGAAGGAAGGGAGGAAGAAGGAAGGAAGGGAGGGACCAAAGAAGGATGGAAGGGAGGAAGGAAGGAAGGAAGGAAATGGGGGAGGAAGGAAAGGAGGAAAGGAAAGAAGGAAGGAAGGAAGGAGGGAAGGAAGGAAGGTGGGAGGGAGGGAGGAAGGAAGGAAGGAAGGAAGGAAGGAAGGGCAGCAAATAATGGATAATATGATAAAAGGAATATTAACTTTGCTTTAGTTACATATTTTATTTAAACTCCAAATTCATTCAGATTAAAACATCTTAATTCAGTGATTCTGTGTGAAGACAGACGTTTAAAGCTATAGAGCTCAGTAGTGGAAAAAAATATAACTAATTCATGCTCTCAGTTTAGTCATTACATAATGACTAAATATACTTTGTAATAATGAGTATCTACGGGACGATGGGTTTTACTGATGAAGACGATGGGTTTTACTGATGAAGAGCATAAAGAGTCTCCATGAATCACTCCTACCTGCTCATTAACAACTATTACTACAACTATTAAGAGACGTTGTTGCACGAGGCACTCTGAGTCTTTTTTAATCACCCTGATGGAGCCATTTATATATGTGTGTGTGTGTGTGTGTGTGTGTGTGTGTGTGTGTGTGTGCGCGTGTGTGTGTGTGTGTGCGTGCGTGCGTGCGTGCGTGCGTGCGTGTGTGTGTGTGTGTGTGTGTGTGTGTAAAGTAGTTTGTGTTCAGTTGTAATAATTCACTTTTTGCACAGGTAGTTGGAGCATGCAAGTTATTAATTGATATTAACCCTCCTGTTGGAAGGACAGGAGTAAGGAGGAAAAGAGGAAGGAAGTAAGGAGAGAAGGAAGGAAGGAAGGAAGGAAGGAAGGAAAGGAGGAAGGAGGGAGGGAGGAAAGGAGGAAGGAAAAGAACACAGGAAGGAAGGAAAAGAGGAAGAAGGAAACTGGGACCTTTAAATCGGACCTCTCGGCGGGCCGGTTCTGACCCACGGGCCGCATGTTTGACACCCCTGGCTTAGCCCTTCAGTAGTTTGTAGTTATTTTAGAGTCATATTATAGTTTCTACAGTCGTGCTCTGCTTGCAACTATTTACAAGCCTCATCCAATTATTTGCTGTAACTTTATTTTGGAGGTTTTGAAGTTGTGTTTCGCTTGAGTGACTGATGATATATGTGCTGCTGCTGCTGCTGCTGACGGTTTATTGACAGCAAAAAAAAAATCCCCCCCCCCCCCCGTGACAATTTTCTATGATTTCACGCTTGACCTCCAGTTTGTATTCCTGCCTCATCTTTTTGAAACATTTTGTTGGTTTAGTAGACCCGGTCGGTCCGCAGTGGGAACGTTTGGCTTGTGTGTGTGTGTGCGTGTGTGTGTGTGTGTGTGTGTGTGTGTGTGTGTGTGTGTGTGTGTGTGTGTGTGTGTGTGTGTGTGTATACAGTAGTTTGTGTTCAGTTGTAATAATTCACTTTTTGCACAGGTACTTGGTTAATCACAGAGCATGCAAGTTATTAATTGATATTAACCTCCTCCTGTTGGAAGGACAGGAGTAAGGAGGAAAAGAGGAAGGAAGTAAGGAGAGAAGGAAGGAAGGAAGGAAGGAAGGAAGGAAAGGAGGAAGGAAGGCAGGAAGGAAGGAAGGAAGGAAGGAAGGAAAGGAGGAAGGAAGGATGAAAAGAGGAAGGAATTTAGGAGAGTCCGCTGTGGGAACGTTTGGCTTGTGTGTGTGTGTGTGTGTGTGTGTGTGTGTGTGTGTGTGTGTGTGTGTGTGTGTGTGTGTGTGTGTGTGGCACACATGGTGACAGCAGCAAGGACAGTGAGTCATATTGAAGCTGGCGGCATCACATGGCTCGTTGTCGCTGGAGGAGCAAATATTTGTCACTGAATCTGTTTCACCTCCAACAGATTGCATTTATATCTCAGACGTTTTAGGTAAGATCTAAAATGAACATATATATATATTTATATATATAATTTAATACCATCTGGTGGTGTGTGTTCTAGGTAAAAAAAAAAAAAAAAAAAATCTGGAAATGTGACCATCGAATTAAGTGCAAGAGGCAAGGGAGAGTGTGTAATGAGGAATCATGTTAATATGTCCTGACAGTCAATTTTGTGGCCCTGAAGTTTGCCGTTTGATGCCAAATGTTTCGGATCTTTTTCCAAAAATCGAGGTCAAGAACGTAAGTTGAGGTCGACAGCCGGTGCAGACTCAGCAGTAAAGTGGTCGACTCCATCAGAGAGTCACAGTGAAAGGAAGGTGAGTCAATCTCAATCCTCCTGTCTGACTGTCACCTTCGCTGTGATCGTTATGTCATGATTTCTGCCTCGGTCATGTGGTTTTTTTTTTCGTGTCCTCTTCTTCCTGTTTCTGTCTCTGCCTTCAGCTCATGGATGGATTATAAGAGCTCATTCAGTCCTATAAGAATTGCTCTGCTGGTGATTACGCCCCAAAAACATAATATAAATAAGAGAGTCGCTGAATCACTGACTTCTTTTAACCCTCCTGTTGTCCTCGAGTTAAGGAAGGAAGGAAGGGAGGAAGAAGGAAGGATGGAAGGGAAGAAGAAGGAAGGAGGGAAGGGAGGAAGGAAGGGAGGGAGGAAGAAGGAAGGAAGGGAGGGAGAGAGGAAGGAAGAAGGAAGGAAAGGAGGGACAAGGAAGGATGGAAGGGAGGAAGAAGGAAGGAAAGGAGGGAGGAAGAAGGAAGGAAAGGAGGGAGGAAGAAGGAAGGAAAGGAGGGAGGGAGGAAGAAGGAAGGAAAGGAGGGAGAGAGGAAGGAAGGAAAGGAGGGAAGGACTGAAGGAAATGAGGAAGGAAGGGAGGGAGAAGGAAAGAAAGGAGGGAGGGAGGAAGGACGGAAGGAAGAAAGGGAGGAAGGAAGAAGGAAAGGAGGAAGGAAGGGAGGGAGAAGGAAAGAAAGGAGGGAGGAAGGTAGGAAAGGAGGAAGGAAGGAAGAAGGAAGGAATGGAGGAAGGAAGGTAGGGAAGAAGGAAGGAAAGGAGGAAGGAAGGGAGGAAAGAGGGAGGGAAGGAAAGGAGAAAGGAAGAAGGAAGGAAAGGAGGGAGAGAGGAAGGAAGGAAAGGAAGGAAGGAAAGGAAGGAAGGAAGGAAGGAAGGAAGGAAGGAAGGAAGGAAGGAAAGGAGGAAGGAAGGAAGGAAGGAAAGGAGGAAGGAAGGAAGGGAGGAAGGAAGGAAGAATGGAAGGGAGGAAGTAGGAAGGAAAGGCGGGAGGGAGGAAGGACGGAAGGAAGAGAGGAAGGAAGAAGGAAGGAAAGGAGGGAGGGAGGAAGGAGGACGGAAAGAAGGAAGGTAGGAGGAGGAGTATGCAGTTTCGAACACAGCCTCTCTCTCTCCTTAGTTTTTCTTGTTCCCACATCTCATTGCTCATCTTGTTTGACCCTCCCTATTTATTCTCACCTGCTGCTCATTACCTCGTCTACCTCGTCTACCTCGTCTACCTCCGCAGCTTACAAACCAACATCCTCTGCCACCTCCCGGTTATGTCAGGCTTGGTGTGTCCCTACCACCTGATCCTGTATTCTGCTTGTCCCTGTCATTGTGTGGAGAAATATTTATATTCCTCGGGTCATTTTCTATTCTGGGAGCAGGAAGTCATGACCTGTCTCTTTTTCAGAGCGCTTGCTGAGGTTGTTCTGGGATATACAGCTGTCACGATAAGGCTGGTTGTATCCTTAGGTAACCGAGGTAACCGAGGGCAGGAGGAGAGATGCTGTGATTTGTGCAGATTGTTAGATGTTAGTAAGCATAGTGTTACGTTGATAGAGGCATAGATGTATGAAGAGGAATCTTATGTAGCAGTAGTAAAGGTAAAGGGTTTGGTGAATGGTTTAAATTAGGGCTGTCAAACGATTAATTTTTTTAATCGAGATTAATCGCAGAATTTCCATAGTTAATCGTGTTTTGAATTGCATGTTTAAAATCCTGTTATTTTACATTTGAAGGCAGTTTTAAGCCCATAATGTAAAGCATTTCTTACCAGAGTGTCTTAACTGGGAATCAATCACGGCTCTGCTGCGACTCCCACACTCCAAAATGGTCCTTTGGTGGAGCTGAGGCTCGCTTGGCTGCACCTGGGTGTTTAGCGTGGAGGTGCTAACTCAAACTCCACGTACTCCGGTGGTAGTTAAACTCCGTTTGACACAGGTTGCATTTTACTTTTGACTTGTCAACTGAAGCGTCTGAAAGTGTTTTAAAGTTAAACAAGCCGTTCAAAAGTCCAGTAGCTCTCTTACTTTCCATCAGCGTGGTAGGTTTACTGCAGGAGGCCACTTCAAAGCATAGCATTGAAGCTAAGCAAAAAAAGCTATAGCAAAAAAATTTAACGCGTTATGGATTGCATTAACGCTGACAGCCCTAGTTTAAATACTCTTTTCACTTGTACTCTTACTGTTACTTACTGTTCTCCTCAATCAAGCTTCAATAAATGTTCCTGTGTAAAATATTTCAGTCTCCTGACAAGTTTTTCACTCTGAGTTCAGCAATTCCTTGACTGTCATCCTTTACAAGTTCCTGATTCTTCTGTCTGATATCTGCTGCCTTTGTTTTTGCCCTTACCTGTTAGGACTAGCTTTTCACTTCCGAACTCTAACATGGTTTTGGGGAAATGTATCATAAAAGTCAATTACTGAATTATGTCTTTAAAAAAGCATCATTAACTAAATGTTTTCTGACGAAGAAGAAGCTCAAGTATTGAACCACACTTGCTTCTTAAAGATTTCTTCCATACGTGTTTTTAAAGTCTAACTGAACTTAAATAGCTCCTTTTTTTTAAGTTTTTTTGGTTTACTAAAGCAACAAACTCATCACCCAAAAAGGGATAAAATTCAACAATCTTTGATTTCATGAATCTGCCCCCCTAGTTTTACATTCGTTCAATGAAACGCCACCACTTATTCTTATATAAAGCTATATAGAGAGCTGGAGTCCTTATTTCAATAAAGGAAATCAAATGTTGCATGAAGCTTATCGTTCTATCATCGGCTGAGCAGATGGTCGCACTGAGCCTGATTGCATCATGCTACACAACCAGAGTATCTGCACATTTTTAAAGTACAAATTTAATGACTTTTAAGACTTTTTTAAGGATCCGAAGGGACCTTGAACACAACACAAGAGCCACAACCAACATTAGCTTTCCTGCTAAAGTCGCCTTCTTAGAACATGAATATTATAGGGCTGCTCGATTATGGAAAAAATCATAATCACGATTATTTGGGTCAAAATTGAAATCACGATTATTAAAACAATTTTTTTTTAACTTTAGAAACATGCTGCATTTATTGTTCATTTATTGTCCATTCGGCTTTATCAATTTTCTCTCCCAGCAGCAGCCTTTTATCTGCCGCTTAACGCAACACACAGCAGAACAAGTGCAGAGATATTGGAGCTGAGCTGGTTACCATGACGACAGTTCACACATCACTTCCTGGTTTTTAATAATTAGTCAGTAAACTCACCATTATCTGACTCAGGCTGGAAACTCTGCACTTTTATTTACAGTTAAAACATTTCGCCGTGTGTTTCAGCTTCTGTCAAACTAACGGAGCTGCAGCGGCTTCCTGTCTAAGCTTTTCAAAATAAAACCTTTCATATTGAGCGCTATCTCTTTATTCGTCATTTCCCCTCGATTTTATTAGTTTTGAGATCGTTTGGCCCCTAAATCGTAATCATGATCAAATTTAGATTAATTGAGCAGCCTTAGAATATTATATTAAATTTCTGCCAATAGATCCTCTTAAATCTTACACACTTGTCCTTGGAAGATATACAATGCAGCATAAAGACATCTCCTACTTCACTGTAAAGTCTTTTCTCAGTGTTTGTGTTCAGGAGGCTTCAAATTTCTACATCACACTTGTTTAAGTTGCATACTGAATGACGATTGGCTCCAAGTTTTGCAGCAGATGAATTTTTAAACACAGTCTTCTCGAGAGTATAAGATGTTTCTGTGACGATCATCGAGGCAGCAGGCGTAATACAACGATGATACTCGGCGACTGAGAGTGAACAGCGTATATAGTCTTGCTGTCACATGTCAGGCAACCTAAACAGAATAATATATCTAGACATGGAGCCCTGCCAAGTATTCTTATGCAATGTGTCGGTAGCTTAGAAAGTCTGACACCAGAACATGATCCACTGAAAATAACCATGTACCAAATGTGGAAAATAGACATGAAAAGCATACTTGTCACAGTCTGTTCTGCTCTTCTCCTGCTGCCGTAAACTTTACATTCACCACACCCCTGCTCTCTACTCCTGCTAATCAGCCAAACCCACCTCATCAGTTAAAGACCGTGTAAACTGAATTCAGACATTTTCTTCTAAACACATTAAATAGGTCATAAATGTGTTTCTAAAAAAGGTGTAAAAAGCATTTCAACCATTTAGATTTGAATTGTGGAGCGAGGCTTCACAAACTGTGTTTCAAGATTTCTGTGTTCAGGATTTAGTGATTAGCATAAACCCGCCCCTGCTGCTGTAGAGGTATAAATACATTCAGCACACACTACTACTACTACTCCAGTCTACAGTTAGCCAGTTAGCTGAGTTAGCCACCGAGCTACAGTTAGCCAGTTAGCCGAGCTAGCCGCCGAGCTAACCGCTTAGTCAACCGCCGAGCTAGCCGCTGAGTTAGCCGCTGAGCTAGCCGCAGAAAGCTCTCAGACGTAGTGTCCATGTTTCTGGTAGAGGTGGTGACTTTGATTGACAGGTGACACTTGGTAGGGGGCGGGGCTTCAGCGGACTCGGCGGCCACGCCCACAGCGTTTGGTAGCAGAGAAAGAGGCTGATTTTTACACAACTTTGAAGCCTAATTTCATATATTTACCGATTTTTTTTAATCATTCAAATTTGGCAGGGTGGTTAACAACACACTTTTCTGTGGTATGTCAAACTCAGAACACATATTTATTCTTACTTTACACGGACTTTAAAGGATCTCTCATTTGTAGAGCCAAACCAATAATGAACCTTGATATATCTTACTCCTCTGTGCTGCAGACTTCTGTAGGTTAAAAAATGATTAACAACACATCAATGAACCACAGCGTTACACTTGGTGATAATGTCCCTTCATCTCTACTGTATCTACTGTAGCTTGTTTTAAAAATGTCTCCAAAGAGTAAAAACATCAATAAGACAGTAACGCTCAGGGGTGATGAGGTTCCTTTATGGCAGACACCACTGAGCATGTGCAGAAACACGGTTCATGGTTGCAGCTCTTTGCCAGCTTGTAGTGTAGTGCTGTGTTGTGTTAACACCTCTTAACTACTGTCTGCAGGGATGAAGGAACATGTCATCCTGTACAGTGTGTGGCTCACTGATGTGCTTTTAATAGTGTTTGGAGTTTAGAGAACAGTTGAGGGGGAAAAAAACCCAGACGACTCAAGGATAAGATATATCTAAGAGGTGGCATGTCTGGGTTTTATTATCAATTCAGAGCTGAGTTTTATATTAATTCCCGCTTATAACGAAATATTGCTAAGATACAGCCGTTCCTATGCAACACAGATGCTGGAAAACTCATCCATGCTTTTATTTCTAACAGATTAGACGACTGCAGAGATGTTTTTACCGGATTATTCAACGCATTCAAAATTGTGACGCTCGACTTTAAACAAAAAACAAGGAAAAATTAGCATATTACTCCGGTTTTAGCAGCACTTCACTGGCTCACAGTGTGTTTTATATTAGAGTTTATGGTTCTTTTACTTGTTTTTAAAGCCCTGAATGGTTCACAGACTCTCTGTCGTTTTATAATCACAAACGAGATGTCTGATCATCCACTGCTGGGTTTTTAAATATACACAATTACACCCGGAAATAGGACACAGCTGAAAACATATTTTTTAATTTGGCTTTTAATTAATGTTATTTTAACTATTTTTACTGAATGAATGAATATTTAATTGTCTAATTTTACTAAATTCTCTTTTTTTAATTCTGTTTTATTTGATGTTGTATTATTGCATTTTTATCTGTAAAGCACTTTGAGCTACAGTACATGCCTTATGTGAACGTGCTCTATAAATAAAGTTCATTAGTAGTACTGTAGTAGTAGTAGTAGTAGTAGTAGTAGTAGTAGTAGTAGTAGTAGTACTGTAGTGGTAGTAGTAGTACTGTAGTAGTACTGTAATAGTAGTAGTAGTGGTACTGTAGTTGTACTGTAATAGTAGTAGTAGTAGCAGTAGTAGTATTAGTAGTAGTAGTAGTACTGTAGTAGTACTGTAGTAGTACTGTAATAGTAGTAGTAGCAGTAGTAGTAGTAGTAGTAGTAGTAGTAGTACTGTAGTTGTACTGTAATAGTAGTAGTAGTAGCAGTAGTAGTATTAGTAGTAGTAGTAGTACTGTAGTAGTACTGTAGTAGTAATAGTAGTAATAATAGTAGTAGCAGTAATAATAGTAGTATTTGTAGTAGTAGTAGTAGTAATAATAGTAGTAGTAGTAATAGGCTAATAGTAGTACTAGTATTAGTATTAGTAGTAGCAGTAGTACTGTAGTAGTATTAATAGTAGTAGTAGTAGCAGTAGTAGTAGTAGCAGTAGCAGTAGTAGTAGTACTGTAGTAGTACTGTAATAGTAGTAGCAGTAGTAGTAGTATTAGTAGTAGCAGTATTAGTAGTAGCAGTATTAGTAGTAGTAGCAGTAGTAGTAGTAGCAGTAGTAATAGGCTAATAGTAGTAGTAGTAGTAGTAGCAGTAGTAGTAGGCTAATAGTAGTAGTAGTAGTAGTAGCAGTAGTAGTAGTAGCAGTAGTAGTAGTAGTAGTAGTAGCAGTAGTAATAGGCTAATAGTAGTAGTAGTAGTAGTAGCAGCAGTAGTAGTAGTAGCAGTAGTAGTAGTAGTAGCAGTAGTAATAGGCTAATAGTAGCAGTAGTAGTAGTAGCAGCAGTAGTAGTAGTAGTAGCAGCAGTAGTAGTATTAGTAGTAGTAGTAGTAGTAGTAGTAGTAGTAGTAGCAGTAGTAGTATTAGTAGTAGTAGTAGTAGCAGTAGTAGTAGTACTGTAGTAGTACTGTAATAGTAGCAGTAGTAGTAGTAGTAGTAGTAGTACTGTAGTAGTAGTAGTATTAGTAGTAGTAGTAGTAGTACTGTAGTAGTAGTAGTAGTAGTAGTACTGTAGTAGTAGTAGTAGTAATAGTACTTTAGTAGTAGTAGTACTGTAGTAGTAGTAGTACTGTAGTAGTATTAATAGTAGTAGTAGTAGTAGTAGTAGTAGTAGTAGTACTGTAGTAGTAGTAATAGTAGTAGTAGTAGTAGTAGTAGTAGTATTAGTAGTAGTACTGTAGTAGTAGTAGTAGTAGTACTGTAGTAGTAGTAGTATTAATAGTAGTAGTATTAATAGTAGTAGTCTTATATATCAGACTTTTGATACAGAGACAATACATGTAAGATCAGTTCATTATAGGTTTGGCTCTGCTCTCTGAGACTTATTGACAATAAAAACCAACCCAACATGCTGGAGCTGCCTGTAGCTGTACTACGAGCGTAGTCTGAGTGTGTGAGATGTTCATGAACACACCGGACGGAGCGGAGGTTCAGACAGTCGCTGACAGCCTGGAGCTCTGGAGGAGAAAGAGCCGCCAGCAGAGCCCCAGCTTCAGGACTACATAACACCCACGAGTCCCACCGGATCCTGCTCTGATCCGGAGCCGTTTACCGGCGGGAGGAGAGAAGCTCAGAGAGGATTTATTTCTTACTTATAGTAGCTGCAACATGGAGTACTCTGTCATTGTGTGTCTGTGTGTTTGTTAGCATGTTTAGCAAAGCAGCAGAGCTCAGTCCATCTCTGTGGCTGCTGAGTATGGAAATATCATAAAAATGAGATTTGAAACTGTAAAAAGAAAAAGATATTTAAATTTCAATATCAATACTTGCTCCTCAGTTTTCAAATCTCTCTTTCAAATAAAGACAACATATATATTTATATCGGTTTATAGTAGGGCTGTCAGCGTTAACGCGTTAATAGCGATTACATTAATGCAATCCATAACGCGTTAATTTTTTTTAATCTCATTTTAATGTTGCAAGCCTTTTTGTCCCTTCTACTCCCCCGTAGACGGCTCCTCTAGCTGTAGCGCTATGCTTTGAAGTGGCCTCCTGCAGTAAACCTACCACGCTGATGGAAAGTAAGAGAGCTACTGGACTTTTGAACGGCTTGTTTAACTTTAAAACACTTCCAGACGCTTCAGTTGACAAGTCAAAAGTAAAATGCAACCTGTGTCAAACGGAGTTTAACTACCACCGGAGTACGTGGAGTTTGAGTTAGCACCTCCACGCTAAACACCCAGGTGCAGCCAAGCCAGCCTCAGCTCCACCAAAGGACCATTTTGGAGTGTGGGAGTTGCAGCAGAGCCGTGATTGATTCCCAGTTAAGACACTCTGGTAAGAAATGCTTTACATTATGGGCTTAAAACTGCCTTCAAATGTAAAATAACAGGATTTTAAACATGCAATTCAAAACGCGATTAATCGTGATTAACTATGGAAATTCTGCGATTAATCGCGATTAAAAAAATTAATCGCGATTAAAAAAATTAATCGCGATTAAAAAAATTAATCGCGATTAAAAAAATTAATCGCGATTAAAAAAATTAATCGCGATTAAAAAAAAAATCGCGATTAAAAAATTAATCGCGATTAAAAATAATCGCGATTAATTTTTTTAATCGCGATTAATTTTTTTAATCG
The DNA here is from genome assembly GCA_021039105.1 of Scomber colias. NCBI lineage: Eukaryota > Metazoa > Chordata > Actinopteri > Scombriformes > Scombridae > Scomber > Scomber colias. The sequence goes on from JAJDFG010001266.1 coordinate 14,268, forward strand.
CGATTAAAAAAATTAATCGTTTGACAGCCCTAGTATTATAGGTATGTTATCATGTATTCTTGAGGTCATGTGGTCAAAAGTTTGTACATCAATGACATTTCTATGCTAAAACATACGTAGTTCAACCAGAAATTGAGTTTTTTAGATTTGAATAAAACAACCAGGAAGCTACAAAATGATATAAAAACCTCAATAATGATAATAATAATAATAATGGACTCAATCTTTAATAATCACTTCTTTAAGGCCTTCTTCAAACACACTCTCTCAGTGGAGACAGTCAGCCTTGTTTCACCTGCTTCTGTCATCCAAAATATAACTACTATTTAAGCTCTCGACTGTCAGAGAAGGAAAAAAAAAGAAAAAACTTCATTTCTCTTTGTTCTTTTTGTAAAAGCGCTGACTTTCCTCTGCATTTGAAAGGTGTTAAATAAACATGAGGGATGACTAATCATCGCTATGTCATATTATACAAAGTATATTAATATAAGCTCTGCTGAAGTGGCAGACGATGGAAGGAATAAAATGAATGTGAAATGGGGAAAATAAGAAGAAGAGGAGAAATGATTCATATTCCTCACTTTTTACAGGAAGGAAGCTTTTACTTCACTGCCTCAAGTTTAAATGTGGAGAAGTGTGTTTCCAGTCCTTATCAGAGCCGCTGTGTCTGTGGGCAGCAAAGCCTATTAGGACACAGAGCTTTGTACAGTAACTCAGATTACACAGATAGTGGGAAATGTGCTTTTCCTGATTTATCTCAATAATCACAGAGACAAAGGGTTAGAGAGTTAAGAGTTAGAGTTTGCTCTACTTCTTCCCGACTAGCTCTCCTTCTGCTTCACATCGTTAAACTCCAACAAGCCAACTTCAGTGTGAAAAGTCTCTATATGAGGTCGGCTGGGCAAAGACCGCTAATGATGTAACAACAACTGGTATCAGATAACTTTTACCAACATGATGTATTTGATGGAAAGGCTGTACTCCACTGTTGATGTCTTGTCTGCTACTGTCTATGTACAGTAACCAGCTGTTTTAATTTAACCCCCCCCCTTTTTTTTTTTTTTATTTTATTTATTATATATTTTTTATTTTTTTATTTTATTTATTATATATTTTTTATTTTTTTATTTCTTTTATTATTTTTATTTATTTATTTATTTTTATTGATTTTATTATTTTTATTTTATTTTTTATTATTATTTTTTAATTATTATTTGTATTTTTTTATTATTATTATTTTTTTTTTATTTTTTTTTTTTTATTATTTTTCAAATTATTTATTTATTTTATTATTTTTATTTTATTTTTTTATTATTATTTTTTAATTATTATTTGTATTATTTTTTATTTATTTGTATTATTTTTTATTTATTTATTTATTTTTATTATTTTTCAAATTATTTATTTATTTTTTAATTAATTAATTAACTTGTTTTTTATTTTACTGTACTTAACTCCTTACCACTCTTATAATTATCCACCTTTTTTGGGTTTTTTTTTTTATTTCACTCATTTGTTTATCATTATTATTATTTTTTTATTTTATTCATTTATTTATTTATTTTTTTACATATTTATTTTTTTAATTTGTTTGCTTTTTGTGGGAGAAGTGATAGATGAGTTGGGGAGGGATGTTATTCTCCTGTCACAAATATTGCGTATGTCAATGTATCTGGAAAAAGTCAATAAAGATAGAAAAAAAAGTCTCTAAATGTGTTTTCCAGCACTGAGCAATTTGAAGCTGCCCTGTTTTTAAAGGGTTCAGTGCCTTGCTCAAGGGCCGATCTGCAGGGTCGGTATGTAGCGATGGCGATTGGGAGGCGGAGGTTGCGGCTCATTCATTTTCTCCAGCTGGTTCTTTTGGGTGACGAGCCTGCTAATTCTGACCTTCAGGCCACAGCTGCCCCAAATCTGAGTCACAAAAATATGAAGAAAAGACTGAGAGAGAGAGAGAGAGAGAGAGAGAGAGAGAGAGAGAGAGAGAGAGAGAGAGAGGAGAGAGAGAGAGAGAGAGAGAGAGAGAGAGAGAGAGAGAGAGAGAGAGAGAGACTGTCCTGAGGAGTCCACCTAGACTTCACCATCTGCTTCAGGGTGTCAGAGTCACACACAGTAGCAGCATTACGTCATCGTCGTACGTTAGAGAGGAAACCTGAGCTTCCTGTTAACCCTCCTGTCGTCCTCCCGGGTCAAACTGACCCCGTCTCTTTTCACTGTTCCTTCTTTCCTTCCTCTTTCTTCGTTCTTCCTCATCTCCCCTCTTTCTTGGCTCCCTCCTCCTTCCATACTTCCTCCATACTTCCTCCTCCCTCCCTCCTTCCCTTCCTCTTTTCCTCCTTTCCTTCCTTCCTTCCTTCCTCCCTCCCTCCCTCCTTACTTCTTTCCTTCCTTCTTCCTTTCATTCTCTCCTTCCTTCCTTCCTCTTTTCCTTCTTGTCTTCCTCCTTTCCTTCCTTCCTCCCTCTTTTCCTCCTTTCCTTCCTTCCTTCCTTTCTTCCTCCCTCTTTCCTTCCTTCCTTCCTTCCTTCCTTCCTTCCTCCCTCTTTACTCCTTTCCTTACTCCTTTCCTTCCTTCCTTCCTTCCTTCCTTGACCTGAGGACAACAGGAGGGTTAAATGTGCTGTAATAAATCCTCTTCTTTAAAATTGCATCAATCTGTGTCAAAATCTAAACACATATGTGGATTGAATGTATTTTATTGGGTATTTTATTTTGAAGGGTTGCAAATCATGCACAGATATTCATGTATCTGTATCTGCTCTGAATAAAAATATAGACCTGAAAATGTCACAAATCATGCTCGTAGCTACAAACTTTAAAGTCTTCTTCCTCCCACTCAGAAAAAACCATGTTTCTTTTCTTCTTGTTCCTACATTGGATGTTTGAGCTTCACTCTCCTAGAAATTGTCTTCATGTTCGACTAAACTGCAACAGCAAAATAGTTGAGACAGAAATGTAGAAATGCTTGGATGTTACATTTCTGTTTTAGTGTCGACATAATGAGAAAATCTTGTTAACCCTCCTGTTGTCCTCAGCTCCCTTCCTTCCTCCCTCCTTTCCTTCTTCCTTCCTTCCTCCCTCCCTTCTTTCCTTCCTTCTTCCTCCCTTCCATCCTTCCTCTCTTTTCTCCCTCCCTCCTTCCTTCTTTACTTCCTTCTTCCTCCCTCCTTTCCTTCGCTCTTCCTCCCCTCCCTCTTTCCTTCCTTCTTCCTTCCTTCCTCCCTCTTTACTCCTTTCCTTACATCCTGCCTCCCTCCCTCCTTATTCCATTCCTTCCTTCCTTCCTTCCTTCCTTCCTTCCTTCCTCCCTCTTTACTCCTTTCCTTCCTTCCTGCCTCCCTTTCTCCCTCCCTCCCTTCTTCCTTCCTTCTTCCTCTCTCCTTTCCTTCCTTCCTTCCTTCCTTCCTTCCTTCCTTCCTTGACCTGAGGACATCAGGAGGGTTAAATATTCTTAACAGGAAGTTCCTTATGCAAACATAAGAATGACAAAGAGTGTTTTTTGAAGACAATAGAAATGTTGAAATCACTCTCTTCCACTCTTACGTCTCCTCTCCAGGTTTCTGATTGAAAAGTGGACGTATTGTGCCTTTTGTGATTTTCAGTCATTTATATGCTATCATGGCAAATTCATGCTTTTGATGTCTGCAGACTTGCACACACGCGGCTCCATTCATACTAAGATTGAAGGCTCTGCAGACTGAGACACGCTCCTCTTCCTCCTCTTCCTCCTCATCTGCACATTCAGTGAACAGGGATGCAGAGTGATGTTATCTCTGATCAGCCTCCAACCGGACACTCTGGATCCTATTTCATTGTCTGAGCGGAGTTTTAAACAACACTACAGACACTTGTATTGTTTTATACGGAGATGATTTCAGTCTGAATGCAGCTGAGGAGTTCCTGCATGTTGCTAAACAAGAAAAAGTTAGAAAAAGGAAAGAAACGTGTAAAATATATATATATGCAGTAGATGAGACGAGTGCTCCTGACTGATTTTCTAGCACATGTGCAGTTGGTTCGTTTGCTATGTGGATTAATCTGCACACGCCCAAGTGAAGCCCAAAATTTGACTTTGTGGATAAAGGCTGATGACTCAATCTTAATACACTCACTGGCCCCTTCATCAGGAACACCAGTGCAATCTAATTCAATCCAATACAACAACTCTACTATAAATTCTACTTTATTTCTACATTTTCAGTTTTTTGTTAACATTATAACAACAGGTATAATTTCACTTTACTTTTATTATTGAAGTAATTCTTAAAATTGACTGGTGTTCCTAATACTGTAACACCACTAATGTAGTTTAATGGAGTGGACCAGGGGCGACATTAGACTCTTTTTGACCCAGTCTGATCTCAGCATCACTAAAAATATATCAATTATTGTATTTTTTCCCCCTCAGGGTTCATTAGCTATTTTAGGTTCCTCTCTGTAGAAATCTGTGATTGTTTATTACGAACCATTATTAAAGTACACAACAGTACACTGGTCAACTGTGTCTTAATGTTGCTTGTTTAAATTTATGTTATCCAGTGAAATGAGTAGTTTAGCAGAGGGTTTGAACACTTGCAAGGCATTGTATGTCAATTTCTCATTAGGAGCTGATCCTATAATCAGCCCTGGAGTGGACAAAATATTAGGAACACCATGCAATATAGTACACCACCATCACCCACTATTATGAATTTAAAGCAGAGCTGCATGGATCTGCATGGATCTGCATGGGTCTGCATGGATCTGCATGGGTCTGCATGGACCTTTGGGGCCAATTAGACACAGAAAGCATGAATTGGCCACAGAAAGCATGAATTGGCCTTTATGATGTTGTATATTAAACATAGTCATACTTCCAAAAGTTGAGGGGAACTTGTTAATAAACTCCATGCAAGTCAAGAAGCCACCAGAGTTTCAGCCTGAATGCTTTTTTTTTTTTCCTCTCTAAACTTTCCTGATGAGATGTGGAACCGCAACAGGTACAGGTGTGTATGTGTGTGTGTGTGTGTGTGTGTGTGTGTGTGTGTGTGTGTGTGTGTGTGTGTGTGTGTGTGTGTGTGTGTGTGTGTGGAGGAATAAAAGAAACCTTCAGGATGAGGTTAAATACGATGTTGACTGTTTAAAACAAACCTCCCAACACTGACTTAGTGCGGTGAGACAGTTAATTGTGTTTATGCAGAAGCCCTCCTCTGATTCAGAGCCTTTAATAAGACGGAGAAGACGAATATATCAGCTTAGAAATTCAATATTAGGATTGTTTATATTCGGATGTCGTCTGCAGCGTCCGAGTCCTGCTCTTAGATTACATTTCCAGATCATAAAAGAGTGAAAAACAGCCGTCTAATAGCACCGAAAATCACATTTACAAAGAGCAAGAGAGAATAACTAGAATATGAAGTATGTAGAAAACAGCGGTTTGGATAACAAACAGTGTAAATCCCATTTGGGGCTTTTTAAAGCTGATACTCTTCTTCGGTGTGATTTACAGTACAATGAGTTCATCAGTGGAATAAACCTAAATTTAAACAAGATTAAGAAAAGTACAACACACCGACACCAAACTGAGCTTTTAATCCATTTAGCGGCTCTATTATACTCGGCTCTGTTGTGTGCCGGCTGCACATAATGGAAGCGAGTGTTTCATCTCATTGTGTTAATGTTCATGCTTACGGCACAAAAAAGCAATTGGTGAGCAACTGCACATGAGGAATCACGGCAGTATGCTTAATCATAATGGGTTACGCCTCGCTGCTTTCTGTGGCCTAAATACAAAGACAACAAACAGCTTCACTCAATCTGATCTCCTTCTTTTTTTGGGGAGGGGGGGACTTCCTCTAAAGAAAATGTAACCCTTGTGTTGTCCTCAGGTCAAGAAAGGAAGGAAAGGAGTAAGGAGGGAGGAAAGGATGATGGAAGGAAAGAAGTAAAGAGGGAGGAAGGAAGGAAGGAAGAGAGGAAGAGAGGAAGGAAGGAAGGAAGGAAGGAAGGAAGGAAGGAAGGAAGGAAGGAAGGAAGGAAGGAAGGAAGGAGGGAGGGAGGAAGGAAAGGAGTAAGGAGGGAGGGAGGAAGAAAAGCAGTAAGGAGGGAGGGAGGAAGGGAGGAAGGAAAGGAGTAAAGAGAAAGGAGGGAGGGAGGAAGGAAAGGAGTTAGGAGGGAGGGAGGGAGGGAGGAAGGAAGGAAAGAGAGAAGGAAAGGAGTAAAGAGGGAGAGAGGAAGGAAGGAAAGAGAGAAGGAAAGGAGTAAGGAAGGAGGGAGGAAGGAAAGAGAGAAGGAAAGGAGTAAAGAGGGAGGGAGGAAAGAGAGAAGGAAAGGAGAAAAGAGGGAGGGAGGAAGGAAGGAAAGGAGGAAAATAGGGAGGAAGGAAGGAAGGAGAGAAGGAAAGGAGTAAAGAGGGAGGAAGGAAGGAAGGAGAGAAGTAAAGGAGTAAAGAGGCAGGAAGGAAATGAGAGAAGGAAAGGAGGAAGAAAGGAAAGGAGTAAGGAGGGAGGGAGGAAGGAAGGAAAGGAGTAAGGAGGGAGGGAGGAAGGAAGGAAAGGAGTAAGGAGGAGGGAGCAAAGAAAGAGGGGAGATGGGGAAGAAAGAAAGGAAAAATTAAAGAAAGAGGAAGGAAAGAAGGAAAGAAGGAACGGTCAAAAGATGAAGGGAAGATGTAATGAAAATGTGGCTTCAAACATTTATAATTGATAGTAATTAATTATTTATGTACAGTACAGAAAGGCTTTAATTTATACCCCCCCCCCCCCCAAAAAAACCCTGAACTATAGCAAATACCAGCTCAGTGTAACTACGACTGTTGATGGATTGATTTATGATGAATTATTAATGTTGAAGATACCGCATGAGCACTCACAAGTTGTCAGCGTGAAGCTCAAATTTGGATTTTTCGAACTTCAAACCCGTCACAGATCAAACGTTTTGTTTTGTATCAAAGTTCAGAAATGAAAAGAAGACATTTACATTCTGCTCTGATGACCTTGGTGTAAATCTCAAGCCTCGTGGAAGTTGTTATTCAGCCGCTCTTACTCTCCTATCTATCGCTCCACACTGACTCCAATAAAGGCGACAAGGCCGAAGAGAAATGGTGAATAAAAGATTTGTAACCTCATTTAAAAGGACAAGTTCACACATTTTTCAACTCTGTTTTAGAGTCAGGAGCTAAAATAATCACTGAAACCTGTTTTTTTTTTCTTGCTGTAATGATTCCTCCTGTTCATACTGACTATTATGGCGCTTTTCCACTACACAGTTCCAGCACTACTTGACTCGGCTCGACTCAGTTCCAGGAACGACTTTTTCCATTACAAAAAGGTCCCTACTCAACTTCTCACTTGATTTCTAACCTCAGTAAACGTTTTCAAAATGTGTTTATGGTCTCAATCGCTAGTTTAAAGCCTTCTTCAATGCAGTATGATGTTCATTTGGGACATTTTGGCCTCCCTGATTTTATATGTGATGATAAAGCAGGGTATGCATTAGGGCGTGGCTACGTCCTCATTGACAGGTTGATTGACCAATGTCCTCGAGATCCAGCCCTCGCAACCATAGCAACCTCCCCGCTCCACCCATGGCTCCGCCTCATGCCCATATAAGTAGAATCAGTGTTTTTATTTTTCCCAGCATGCACCTGAAATTTTCAAGATGGCGCTGCCTAGATTCGAAACTATTGGCTTCCGAGCAGCAGTCCACAAACCAATGGGTGATGTCACGGATGTTACGTCCATTTCTTTTATACAGTCTATGGTCTGAACGCCTCCTTAATTTGCTTCTTATCAGCATGATGTCACCATGTAGCGTCTTAAACAAGCAGCTTCATTTTTTATCTTAACTACTGTGCAGCATTAGAAAGAGTTTTATTCATTTTCACGGCGGCAGCAAACTTTGTCCACACACAGAACTAACTACAGTACAGGAGACTTTATCATCTCGCAGCAACAGCAGTGATGATCAAGACATTCCCGTACGAGAAGGAGACGACAGGCTGCAGCTTTGTGATCCACCACCACAAACACCACCGCCGATATATATTTCCACCCTTAATTAAGGTGGAACTCAAAGCGTTACCTGCTGCCCGCTGTCCAGAACCACACATGAAGGCATCCCGAAAATGTAACAGACTCACTTGCTTTGATGCATGCAAGCTTTGTTGATGCTGTTTTCACTTAACTGTCCATCCTTTTTTTCTACAAAGTGTGATATGCTGTAGCAGGAAAAGATATATATGTGTGTGTGTGTGTGTGTGTGTGTGTGTATGTGTGTGTGTGAGAGGCATCAGTTTGTGTTTCATTGCCATAAAAAAGGGTTTACATATCTAAAACGCTTAGATTTTATGTCTATTTGGAAGGAAGGACAGAAGGAAGGAAGGAGGGATGGAAGGAAGGAAGGAAGGAAGGAAGGAAGGAAGGAAGGAATGAAAAGGAGACAGGAAAGAAAGATATGAAGGAAGGAGAGAGGGAGGGAGGGAGGGAGGGAAGAAAGATATGATGGAAGGACAGAATGAAGGAAGGGAGGAAGGACAGAAGAAAGGAAAGGAAGTAAGGAAAGATGGAAGGAAAGATAAAAGGAACGAAAAGAAGAGAGGAAGGAAAGAAAGGGAGGAAGGACGAAGGAAGGACATAAGGAAGGAAGGAGGGATGAAAAGAAGGAAGGAAGGAAGGAAGGAAGGCAGGAAGGAATGAATGAAAAGGAGACAGGAAAGAAAGATATGAAGGAAGGAGAGAGGGAGGGAGGGAAGAAAGATATGATGGAAGGACAGAATGAAGGAAGGGAGGAAGGACAGAAGAAAGGAAAGGAAGTAAGGAAAGATGGAAGGAAGGATAAAAGGAACGAAAAGAAGACAGGAAGGAAAGAAAGCGAGGTAGGACGAAGGAAGGACAGAAGGAAGGAAGGAGGGATGAAAAGAAGGAAGGAAGGAAGGAAGAAAGGAATGAATGAAAAGGAGACAGGAAAGAAAGATGGAAGGAAGGAGAGAGGGAGGGAGGGAAGATAGATATGATGGAAGGACAGAATGAAAGAAGGGAGGAAGGACAGAAGAAAGGAAAGGAAGTAAGGAAAGATGGAAGGAAGGATAAAAGGAACGAAAAGAAGAGAGGAAGGAAAGAAAGGGAGGAAGGACGAAGGAAGGACAGAAGGAAGGAAGGAGGGATGAAAAGAAGGAAGGAAGGAAGGAAGGAAGGAAGGAATGAATGAAAAGGAGACAGGAAAGAAAGATGGAAGGAAGGAGAGAGGGAGGAGGGAGGGAAGAAAGATATGATGGAAGGACAGAATGAAGGAAGGGAGGAAGGACAGAAGAAAGGAAAGGAAGTAAGGAAAGATGGAAGGAAGGATAAAAGGAACGAAAAGAAGAGAGGAAGGAAAGAAAGGGAGGAAGGACGAAGGAAGGACAGAAGGAAGGAAGGAGGCATGAAAGGAAGGAAGGAAGGAAGGAATATGAATGAAAAGGAGACAGGAAAGAAAGATGGAAGGAAGAAGAGAGGGAGGGAGGGAAGAAAGATATGATGGACGGTCCGGACAGAATGAAGGAAGGGAGGAAGGACAGAAGAAAGGAAAGGAAGTAAGGAAAGATGGAAGGAAGGATAAAAGGAACCAAAAGAAGAGAGGAAGGAAAGAAAGGGAGGAAAGACGAAGGAAGGACAGAAGGAAGGAAGGAAGGAGGCATGAAAAGAAGGAAGGAAGGAAGGAAGGAAGGAAGGAAGGAAGGATGGAATGAATGAATGAAAAGGAGACAGGAAAGAAAGATGGAAAGGAAGGAGAGATGGAGGGAGGGAAGAAAGATATGATGGAAGGACATAATGAAGGAAGGGAGGAAGGACAGAAGAAAGGAAAGGAAGTAAGGAAAGATGGAAGGAAGGATAAAAGGAACGAAAAGAAGAGAGGAAGGAAAGAAAGGGAGGAAAGACGAAGGAAGGACAGAAGGAAGGAAGGAGGGATGAAAAGAAGGAAGGAAGGAAGGAAGGAATGAATGAATGAAAAGGAGACAGGAAAGAAAGATGGAAGGAAGGAGAGAAGGAGGAAGGGAAGAAAGATATGATGGAAGGGACAGAGTGAAGGAAGGGAGGAAGGACAGAAGAAAGGAAAGGAAGTAAGGAAGGATAAAAAAGGAATGAAAAAGAAGACAGTAGGGAAAGAATATGTGTGATATGCTGTAGCAGGAAACGATATATATGTGTGTGTGTGTGTGTGTGTGTGTGTGTGTGTGTGTGTGTTTATGTGTGTGTGTGTGTTTTTATGTGCGTGTGAGAGGCATCAGTTTGTGTTTCATTGCCATAAAAAAGGGTTTACATATCTAAAAGTCTATGAAGCTGCTTCTTTTCCCGTGTTATACATATTTTAGTGATATGTTACGGTGATAAAACTTCAAGTGTCGCCTAGATTTTATGTCTATTTGGGGGGAAATGAGCCTACATTTCCTTTTGAAGCTGAATTTCAGTCTTTGCTTTTTCTTTTTTTTTTTTTTTTTTTTTTTCCATAAGAGCTGTTTTTTCCTTTTTCTTGTTTCCCTCTTATAGAGAAGGTGTGTGTAGGCACGATCACTGCCGCGGTGGGAGTGGAGATTTAATATACTTTTGTGCTACTCGTGGCTCGTAGTTGAAAAGGGAGACGTTTAACACAGCTGGGGATAATGTAAGCTAAATTATTTGATGAATTATTTGCCTGACTGCGCTAGCGAGCGTGATGCTGTGGGTGTGTTGTAGGTTTTGCGGATGTCAGAGCTTCCTGTTGATCCCTCTGGAGGTGGACATACCTGCTCTCATCCGCCCCTCTGTCCTCTATCAGCCCTGCCAGCTCTCTATGTGGGTGCTCTTTATGATTTAATACCAACAGGAGATGGTTACAACAGATCCTGTGGTGTTAAAAGATGTAAAGAAATAAAGAAAAAAAATAAAGGCAAAATTTAACCCAAATGAACAATCTAGGAAAAACTAAAAGGTCCTCACATATTCTCTGGGTGTCACCTTCACCTAATTCGAGATCATTAAGGAAAGGCCAAGGAAGGACAGAAGGAAGGAAGGGAGGAAGCAGTGTAGGAAGGAAGGAAGGACTAAGGAGGGAGGGAGGGAGGGAGGAAAAAAGGAAGGAAAAGAGGAAGGAAGTAAAGAGAGAAGGAAGGAGGAAGTAAGGAGAGAAGGAAGGAATGAAAGCAAGAAGAGAGGAGCTTAGGAATGAAGGAAGGAAATGAGTAAGGAAGGAAAGAAGAAAGGAAGGAAGGAAGTGAGGAAGGAAGGAAGGAAAGAAAGAAAGGAGTAGGGGGGGGGGGGAAGAAGAAGGAAGTAAGGAGAGAAGGAAGAAAATAAGGAAAGCAGGAAGGGAGGAGCCTAGGAATGAAGGAAGGAAAGGAGTAAGGAAGGAAGGAAGGAAGGAAAGGAGTAAGGAAGCAAGGAAGGAAGGAACAGTCAAAAGAGATGGGGTCAATTTGACCCGGGGAGGACGACAGGAGGCTCAAATGATGGAAAAAAACATGTGCTCCTCACACATCTGATGTTTTCAGCTCTTCATTTGAGGCTTAATTGGTGTTTACTGTGAGTCAAATGTTTCATATATGTCATAAATAATCATTAAAGCCAGAGCCTGCTGCTTTTTTGTCAGTATAGCATAAAAAAAAAACATCTTGTGCTAATTTGTTAAAAAATAATCACATTTTCCATCTCATATTTCCACAGGTTTTTTCATGATGGTGGTCTAGTTCAAATTTGTCTCCACAGTGTCTCATTAAAATTTACCAAGAGCTGTAAATATGAAGCGCATGCAGAGACTGACAGGTTTGCAGAGTTTTGATGTGTTAATTTATCCTCTCTGGCATCACAAAGAACTCACCAAGAAACAATTAATTATGAGCATTAATAGTCAAGACTGTGACTAGACTGAATAGTATAAAACAGGGATGTCAAACTCATTTTCATTGAAGGGCCACATACAGCCCAATTTGATCTCATGTGGGCCGGATCACTAAAAGGAAGGAAGGAAGGAAGGAAAAGAGGAAGGAAGTAAAGAGAGAAGAAAGGAAGGAAAGAAGGAAGGAATGAAAGCAGGAAGGGAGGAGCGTATGAATGAAGGAAGGAAAGGAGGAAGGAAGGAAGGAAGGAAGGAAGGAAGGAAGGAAGGAAGGAAGGAAGGAAGGAAGGAAGGAGGGAGGGAGGGAGGAAGGAAGGAAGGAAGGAGGGATGAAAGAAGGAAGGAAGGAAGGAAGGAAGGAAGGAAAGACAGCCAAAAGGAAGGAGGGAAGAAAGGTAGGAAAGACAGATAGTGAAGGAAGGACAGACAGAAGGGAGGAAGGAAAGAAGGAAGAACAGAGGGAAGAAAGGAAGGAAGGACAGATGGAAGGAAGGAAGGAAGGAACAAAGAAAGGAAAAAAGGAAGGTAGGGAGTAAGGACAGATGGAAGGAAGAAAGAAACGGAGGAACAAAGAAAGGAAAAAAGGAAGATAAGGAGGACAGATGGAAGGAAGGAAAAGAACACAGGATGGAAAAGGGCCGGATAGCACCACTCGGCGGGCCCGTTCTGGCCCACGGGCCGCATGTTTTTAATTTTAATGAGATCTGCCAAAATACAAGCAGTAGCTCAACACACTCACATGAAGTCCAGTAAAGATTCTTACTATTAAAGAAAATACACATTTGGTTTAATAAAATGAAGCATAATTTGCTGTGAGACTCCCTAATTGGATTTTTTCCCCCCATGACATGACTTTATGTTTACCATGTTTACTGCTTGTAATAAGTCAGTGGGTACATGAAAGGGACCAGAGTTAAATCGCAATTAAGAGATTATATTTTAGCTTTTTTATTTTTTTTATTCAGATCAAATAAGCTAAACTTTGTCCAAATGAATAAATCTTCATTTCTCCTGCTGATTGAAAAGGAGACATCCACACTGACAGCTATGGAAGCGAATCGTGACCAATATTTAAATTAAAATAAAAAAGACCACTAAAAAACAAAATAGCAATGTCCTCTTTGTTTTCTCTTTTTGATTATGGCATAAAATGTTAAGTCTTGAAGTAGAAAATGAAAATGCAAATTGGATGATTGATTGTTAATTTTATTTTATGAGTCAAATAATGAAGCCACATTCTTAAAATGAAAAAGCATTTCTGCATTTTAAGTTAAATATTGGTCACGATTTGCTTCCATAGACATCACTTATTCACGACTCCCTATATAATAAACACTAAATAGTTCAAGTTAATTTTGGACACTAACTAATAGTCGTCACCATCAGCTTTAGAGTCATGTGATGGTAGTTTTCACATCTTTAAAATGTGGAGCATTGGGATTGTTAGCAGAAAGTAGTGAACATGCTGTGGACGCTACTTTTTTCATTTCACTATAGAATATTTGAGAGTGAGCGTGTCCATGTTCCCTCAGCTCTATGTTCCTTCAGCTCTACAGCATGTTCCCACAACACTATGTTCCCTCAGCCCTATGTTCCCTCAGCCCTACACTATGTTCCCTCAGTCCAATATTCCCTCAACCCTATGTTCCCTCAGCCCTATGTTTCCACAACCCTATGTTCCCACAGCCCTATGTTCCCACAACCCTATGTTCCCACAGCCCTATGTTCCCTCAGCCCTATGTTCCCACAACCCTATGTTCCCACAGCCCTATGTTCCCACAGCCCTATGTTCCCACAGCCCTATGTTCCCACAACCCTATGTTCCCACAGCCCTATGTTCCCACAGCCCTATGTTCCCTCAGCCCTATGTTCCCTCAGCCCTATGGTCCCTCAGACCAATGTTTCCACACCACTATGTTATGTGCATTTAGGGAATGACCATACCTGTGCTGTGGGAATGCAGGCCTGAGGAAACATAAGGCCTAATGTGGTGGGAAATCCTTGAGTGAACATAAGGCTGGGGGAACATAGGACGGAGGGAACATAGGGCTGAGGGAACATAGGGCTGAGGGAACATAAGACTAAGGGAACATAGGGCTGACCACATTTGGGGGCTATAATGTTAAATATAGTGGAGGTATTTACACAGTCAAATAATATATGTATATGGTGATTTCGGACACAGACAATGTCCACAGAGATGAGCTGAGCCTGTTAATATATGTGTGTGTGTGTGTGTGTGTGTGTGTGTGTGTGTGTGTGTGTGTGTGCGCTTGTCCACCGGAACAGCTCTTTTTTTTTTGCTCACTCCACTATCTGTACGCCGGGTTTATTTTTGCCAGAAGGGTTCACATCTCTGAAGTGTGAAATTCACTTGCAAATTACATAAACGGCCCGTATTTATTAACAGCTTGAAATTAATTTACTACTGACTTTGTCTTAACACACACACACACACACACACACACACACACACACACACACACAGCTAAAACGTTGCTTGTGTGTGGTAATACTCAAGTAATTACCCTCGCACTTATTAAGCACATTTCTGATTTAGTATTGATTCAATTTAACTCTCCTGTTGTCCTCAGGTTAAGGAAAGAAGGAAAGGAGGAAAAGAGGAAGGAAGGAAGGAAGGAAGGAAGGAAGGAAGGAAGGCAGGCAGGAAGGAAAGGAGTAAGGAAAAGAGGGAGGAAGGAAGGAAGGAAGGAAGGAAGGAAGGAAGGAAGGAAGGAAGGAAGGAAGGAAGGAGGGAGGGAGGAAGATAAGGAGGAAGGGAAGAAGATAAGGAGGAAGGAAGGAAGGAAGGAAGGAAGGCAGGCAGGAAGGAAAGGAGTAAGGAAAAGAGGGAGGAAGGAAGGAAGGAAGGAAGGAAGGAAGGAAGGAAGGAAGGAAAGGAGTAAGGAGGGAGGGAGGAAGATAAGGAGGAAGGAAGGAAGGAAGGAAGGAAGGAAAGGAGTAAGGAGGGAGGGAGGAAGATAAGGAGGAAGGAAGGAAGGAAGGAAAGGAGTAAGGAGGGAGGGAGGAAGGAAGTATGGAAGGAGGAGGGAGCAAAGAAAGAGGGGAGATGGGGAAGAACGAAGGAAAAATTAAAGAAGGAGGGAAGGAAGGAAGGAAAGAAGGAACAGTCAAAGGAGACAGGGTCAAGGGTTCAAGTTTTTTTCTTTCTTTTCGTTTTCTTTAGGAGGAGAGTGTTGACATATTAAATCATATGTATATTAGTTACATTATTATAATATTATTTCTGCTGGTTGTAAGTTTCCTGTCTGGTTGATGTGTGTTGGAGTCACATTGGTGTTTGTAATGAGAGAGAAAGATGGAGAGAGAGAGTTTGGTGATATTTGCATATTGTATATTTATCTGTCAGTGTTAGTTATCGTCTGTTCTGCTTTAGCCTCGGATATTTATGATCTGTCACACCGATAATGGTCATTTGAATTTGAATTAGACAGAAAGAGATAGATCTCTCCTCCTCTCCTTCCATCTTTCCTTGCTTCCTATCTTATTTTCTTTCATTCCTTCCTATCTTATTTTCCTTCCTTCCTATCTTATTTTCCTTCCTTCCTATCTTATTTTCCTTCCTTCCTGTCTTATTTTCCTTCCTTCTTTCCCTCATATCTTCTTTTCCTTTCTTCCGTCGTTCCTTCCTTTCTTCAGTCCTTATTTCTTTCCTTCCTTCCATTCATCTGTCCTTCCTTCCTTACTTCCTTCCATCTTTCTTTCCTTCCTTCCTTCCTTCCTTCCATCTTATCTTATTTTCCTTCCTTCCATCTTTTCCTTCCTTCCTCCTTCTTTCCTTCCGTCCTGTCTTATTTTCCTTCCTTCCTCCTTCTTTCCTTCCTTCCTGTCTTATTTTCCTTCCTTCCTTCTTTCACTCATGTCTTCTTTTCCTTTCTTCCGTCATTCCTATCTTCTTCCTTTCTTCCTTCCTTCCTTCCTTCCTTCCTTCCTTCCTGCTTCCATCTTCTGTTATTTGGAGTGTGTGCTGCTTTAGCATTAGATATTTATGATCCTGCTCTCTGGTCACATTCATTGTGTTTTAATGCAGACTAATTACTCATATAGTTGTTGTCATTTACATTTCTTTTTCTTCTTTTCTTCTTCTTCTGTTTTTGTCTCGTCGAGCATTGTTGAACGTGGTGTGAAATGTGATCCCGGCTCATTAATGCTACCTGGACCGGCCGTCATTAGCAAGCTGTTTCTCTGCAGATAGAATCCGATCGCTACGACATCCTCTTCTGACTACATGTACACACATATTAAAGTACAGGTTAATGACGGCAGCTGTGCTTTGAGATTAGCCACGTTGACATTTTGAAATGAGTGATCACAGAGAAAGCTTCGTCTTCAAAAAGAAAAAAGAAAAAAAGCACAGCCATAAAGCGAAGCGTCTGAATATGAGCTGAATGGAAAACATGGATTTCAATATGCTTGTAAAAAAGAAATAAATGTCGTAAAAAACTATCTCCATCTATCCATCATCCTTCCTCCCTTCCTTCCTCTTTTCTTTTCCTTCTTCTTCCTCCCTTCCATACTTCCTTCCTCCCTCTCTTCCTTCTTTCCTCTGTCCTTCTTTCCTTCCTTCCTCTTTTCCTTTCTCCTTCTCTCCCTCCTTCCTTCTTTCCTCCTTCCATCCTTCATTCCTACCTCCCTCCTTTCCTTCTTTCTTCATCCCTTCCATTCTTTCTGTGTCCTTTCCTTCCTTCTCCCTCCCTTCCTTCTTCTTCCCTTCCATCCTTCCTTCCATCCTTCAATCCGTCTTTCCTCCCTTCCTTCCTCTTTTCCTTCTTCTTCCATCCTTCCTTCCTCCCTCCCTTCCTTCTTTCCTCTGTCCTTCTTTCCTTTCTCCCTCCCTTCCTTCTTTCCTCCATCGTTCCTTCCACCCTCCTTTCCTTTCCTTCCCTCCTTCCTTCCTACCTCCCTCCTTTCCTTCTTTCTTCCTCCCTTCCATTCTTCCTGCCTCCTTTCCTCCTCTTCCTCCTTCCAGTCCTTCCTCATCCTCCTTTCCTTCCTTCTTCCTCCCCTTCCTTCCTTCCTTCCTTGACTCGAGGACACCAGGAGGGTTAAACAAATGAAATGTGTCTAATTTCGATGCATTTTGCCAAAGATAAAAATATTGATCATGCTCATAGAAACTAACTTTTTTTTTTTTCTCCACATATCAAAAGCTTCAGAAGACTCTTTCATCATGTTAACGTTGGTGCTTTGCAAAAGAGCACAATCTATATTTACATTTATCTGTCAAAGGAACTCTTGTGTGTTTGTGCAGATAAGAATAAATGTGGGAATTAAGGCAGGCGTTAAGTGAGGACCGAGATAACCTCCTCTGTGACAATCAACCGAGCTTAATGAGAGATTATTATCATCAGCTTTGAGTAGTGCTGAGAAGTTCAAGTGTGCTCTCCAGTCTGGACTAAATGTATCTGAGTATTTTTGGTTTTCCAGCATTAGCTTTGTTTTTTGTTTTTTTGCTCCTCTCAGGCAAATTATAATAAATAAACCAGATGTGAGTATCAACAGGTTGTATGAACACATTTATGCTTCATTATCCTCCCGTAATATTTGGCTGTATGCTAAATAAAGCTGACAATGTATTAAATCATTTTTCATTTACAGTGATTATAGCATAGACTGTATAAAAGAAATGGACGTAACATCCGTGACGTCACTCATTGGTTTGTGGACTGCTGCTCGGAAGCCAATAGTTTCTAATCTAGGCAGCGCCATCTTGAAAATTTCAGGTGCATGCTGGAAAAATAAAAACACGGATTCTACTTATATGGGCATGAGGCGGGGCCATGGGCGGAGCGGGGAGGTTGCTATGGTTACGAGGGCTGGATCTGGAGGACATTGGTCAATCAACCTGTCAATCATGACGTAGCCACGCCCTAATGCATACCCTGCTTTATCGTACACATATAAAATCAGGGAGGCCAAAATGTCCCAAATGAACATCATACTGCATTGAAGAAGGCTTTAAACTAGCGATTGAGACCATAAACACATTTTGAAAACGTTTACTGAGGTTAGAAATCAAGTGAGAAGTTGGTGAATTCTCCATTGACTTGTATAGAGACGGTCGCACCCCTGGTGGCCTTTTGATAGAATGCAGTTCTAAGTTACTTCCGCGTTGGCCTCATTTCAGAGGACCAGAACTCTCTCCTCTTTTTATATCAGCTCTGTGTGGCTTCTGCTTCTGCTTCTCCATTATCCTGGAACTGTGAAGTCTGAATTGAAGACGTCGACATCTGGAAGCATGGATTAACTGTTATTGCCTCATATTTTTGGACTCTTTGCGACTCTCTTTTAGTTTCCAGTGTGTGCTCAGTCATTTAGTTTTATTTATGTTTTCCTTGATGGCTCTGCTCCTCGTTTCTTCCCTGAGCCAATCACCTGTCCTTGTTTTTGTGCCACCTGTTCCCTGTTGTTTCATTAGTTGTGTTAGTATTGAAGTTTTGCTTCTCGTTTACTTTTCATTAAGTTTCTCTGGAATAAAGACATTTTCCTGCAGCCCTGATCTTTTTTTTCCACATTTGGGTCCACCTGCTTTGCTTTTCGTGACACAATCAGTAAAATATAAGACGAATAATTAATCTTCACCTACACACACACACACACACACACACACACACACACACACACCACACACAATGATATGACATTGATTTTTTTACTCCATTATTTTCCTAAACAATGAAAGTTAATTTTCTTCAGCTGTTCTTCGTCAAAACCTCATTTTTGTTTCTAATTCATCACTTTTCTGAATCTACAATGTAACAATAAATTTGACTTTTCTTATTTATTTATTTTTACTGAGATTTAAAAGACTGGGGAGGACAGGCAGCAGCCCAAATCACACAGCTACAGACATAAAACAAACTATATAACTATTTAAAATAAAACCAAAAACCAAATTACAGTTATAACTTTTTTGTAGGATCTCTAGGTACGATGGGCAGTCTGAGAAATAACTTTATAAATAAGAATAATGAAATCTACAGGTGGACAAAGCATCCAACCCAAGCATCCAAAGAGCAGAGGTTGGTTTAAGTGTTGTAATACTTCATAACTGATGACTGTTTGGAGTAACTTACAATTACATTAAAATCCATTAACAGTGATCTTTTTATTGCAATTAGAGAGAGAGAGAGAGAGAGAGAGAAAGACAGAGAGAGAGGAGACAGAGAGAGAGAGAGAGAGAGAGACGGAGAGAGAAAGACAGAGAGAGAGAGACAGAGAGAGAGAGAGAGAGAGAGAGAGAGAGAGAGAGAGAGAAAAGAGAGGAAGGAAGGAAGGAAGGAAAGAAGACAAGAAGGAAGGGAAGAAGGAAAAGAAGAAAGACAGATGGAAGGAAGGAAGAGAGGAAGGAAGGAAGGAAGGAAGAAGGAAAAGAACACATGAAAGAAGGAATTATAATGCATTTTTTATTGCAAACTATTATCCTTAGAGAGAGAGAGAGACAGAGACAGAGACAGAGAGAGAGAGAGAGAGACAGAGACAGAGACAGAGAGAGAGAGAGAGAGAAACAGAGAGAGAGAGAGAGAGAGAGAGAGACAGAGACAGAGAGAGAGAGAAACAGAGAGAGAGAGAGACAGAGAGAGAGACAGAGAGAGAGAGAGAAGAGAGAGAGAGAGAGAGAGAGAGAGAGAGAGAGAGACAGAGACAGAGACAGAGAGACAGAGAGAGAGACAGAGAGAGAGACAGAGACAGACAGAGTGAGAGTGAGAGTGAGAGTGAGAGTGAGAGTGAGAGTGAGAGAGAGAGAGAGAGAGAGAGAGAGAGAGGTGTAGATCAGAGCAGTGAATGTAGTTATCAGGGCCGAGGGGAAATGTTTTGACGAGGCCTTTGGGGTTTCTTAGTCTGTATAGTTTATTTGACTTTCTCTTTGATCACGTTCATTTAATTTTAATTCCTTTTCTGAATAATTATCTTTATTTTTAATATCATGCTTTCCACCGTGAGGTCTCGCCTTCAGTCTTATATCTTACTAACCATCATGTGTATAGTAGTAATCCCTATTAATATATAAGATAAGTGTGTTTATATACTATACTAGGATAGAGTAACAAGGCTAACATGAGACATTAATACATTCATACACACACACACCACACAACACACACACACACACACGCACACACACACACACAGCTGACATATTCATTCTTTTCATTCATTTACAAGTCCGATCACATTCATTCAACTTACATGTAACACACACACGCTTCTCATCCCGACCCCATACTGTCTGCACACACACACACACACACACACACACAACACACACACACACACACACACACACAGACTACAAATTAAGTTCCCTCTTCTCTTCCCAGCTAACTTCTTCTTTAAAGGAGTAGTTTGTATGATTTAATGGAAACTAGCGGAGCAGACTTGACAGATATTAAATATAATATTTATAAATATGTTTTTTAATTAGCGTATAATCACTCATCACAATTAGATTGAGTCTTTATATCTACCGAAGGAGCTCCGTGTTTCTACGGAAGCCCAGAACAGACAAACTAAATACTGTAACATTAGTAGTTCCTGAGTTTTGTTCATTCTTTGTTATTTCCTGTTTTATTTTTGTTATTTCCTGTTTTATTTGTGTAATCTCCTTTTATGTCTCATTTCAGATGAACCCTTAAACAGACAACGTGCAACCTTCCTGTGTCCTCCCGGGTCCTTCCTCTGTCCTTCCTTCCTTTCCTTCATCTGTCCTTTCTTCCTTCCTTCCTTCCTTCCTCAAATCTAAGTTCAGCTGTTAGGGTAAATGTTCCCTCCTTCTGTCCTTTCTTCCTTCCTTCATCTGTCCTTCCTTTCTTCCTTCCTTCATCTGTCCTTCCTTTCTTTCTTCCTTTCTCCCTCCCTCCCTCCTCCCTTTCCTCTCTCCTTCCTTTCCTTCCTTCTTCCTCCCTCCTCCCTTTCCTTTCTCCTTCCTTTCCTTCCTTCCCTTCCTTCCTCCTTTCCTTCCTTCTTCCCTTCCTACCTTCCTTCCTTCCTCCCTCCTTCCTTTCCTTCCTTCTTCCTCCCTTGCTTCCCTTCCTTCCTCCTTTCCTTCCTTCTTCCTCCTTCCCTTCCTTCCTTCCTTCTTTCCTTCCTTCCTTCCTTTAGGTGCAAATGGCATAACTAGTAAGGCCTGTTTAAGGGTTAAGGATGTGCATGAGTCCATTTCTTCAGGGTGGATTATAATCTGTTGGTAAAACTGACGACTAATCAAATATTCGCTGCATGCCGACCGATGGAATAATTGTACATAAGTTATCTCATATTTATCTTTTATATTTGCATCTACCTTTTTCTATTTCAGTGTGCCAGTGTGCTGTATGCTTCAAATACTTTTCAGGAAGTTATAGAAGTGCGTATGCGACTGCAGGCTGATGACGTAGACCAGGGATGTCAAACATGCGGCCCGTGGGCCAGAACCGGCCCGCCAAGAGCGTCCAGTCCGGCCCACTCTCCTTCCTGTCTTATTTTTCTTCCTTCCCTCCTGTCATCTGTCCTTCTTTCCTTCCTCCCTTTCTTACTTCTTTCCTTCTTTGTTTCCTTCCCTCCGTCCTTCCTTTCCTTTCATCTTTCCTTTCCTTCCTTCCTTCCTTCCTTTTGTCCTTTCCTTTCCCTCCTACCTTTCCTTCCTAATTCCTTTTCCTTCTTTTCCTTCCTTCCTTCCTTCCTTTTGTCTTTCCTTCCTTGTTTCCTTCCTCCCTTCCAAACTTTTTTATTGGTTCGGTCCACCCGAGATCAAATTTGGCTGTATGTGGCCCTTGAACGAAAATGAGTTTGACTCCCCTGACGTAGACGAAACCATCGGGTTATCTCTGCAAAAGAGGAACTGCGCCTGACCGCAAGAAGATAACCGCTGCTGATATTTAATTATGCAAATATGTTGGTTTTTAATTACGTTGCTGCTGTGTGACCCGGTCAACCCTTTAGAGCAGCAACAGGTTATGTAACTAGCGAAACGCCCGAAGAGAATAAAAAGAGAGGGTTCAGCGGGATATGTCTCAGAACGGGAGGAGCATATCTCTACGTTCTCCTTTTCCATTCTTCATTCCTATCTTATTTTCCTTCCTTCCTACTTTCCCTCATGTCTCCTTTCCCTTCCTTTCTTCTTTCCTTCCTTCCTTCCCATCTTATTTTCCTTCCTATCTTATTTTCCTTCCTTCCTTCCTATCTTATTTTCCTTCCTTCATTCCTATCTTATTTTCCTTCCTTCCTACTTTCCCTCATGTCTCCTTTTCCTTCCTTCCTTCTTTCCTTCCTTCCTTCCTTCCATCCATCTTTCCTTCCTTCCCATCTTATTTTCCTTCCTTCCTTCCTACTTTCCCTCATGATTTCCTTTCCTTTCTTTCTTTTGTCTGTCCTTCCTTCCTTCCTTCCTCTTTTAATGATCCGTCCCAAATCAGATCAAATCCAGCTGTGTGTGGCCCCGTGAATGAAAATGCTGAACTAAATACTTCACACTGATACTTTAAGTCTTATAAAACATCACAAATCTACTTCCACTCCTCTACTGAGCTACTTCCTCTTATCGTTATCTTCACAAGTTTAAAAATGAGTCTCTTATAAACAAGCGAGGAAAATATTCAGCTGCGTCAGAATGCTGAAAAAACAAGATATCCTACAGGACGACAGATTACGACTTCCTCTCTTGTCTTTTATTCAATTATAATTCAATTTCTACTTTTTGAGAAGTGGGGAGGTTAATTGGGAAGGTAAGCGGAGGAGTTCTTCTTCCATCTCCTGTTATTTGGAGTGTTTGAGTTGCTGAGAGTATACAGCTCCGGTTGTCAAACTAAGACGTGACTCCCTGAGGAGAGACTGAGGCAAACATGCTGCATAAGAAGAGGAGGAAGAGGAGGAAAAGAAGAAGAAGAAGAAGCATAAAACTACTGGAAATGAGGAGGTATGATTTGACTGCTTATCAACGCGGGTCAGCAGGAGCAGCAGCAGCAGATGTGACATAAAGTTCATGCAGGCAATTAACTTTAAAAGCCTTTGAGTCTGATTGCTGCAATTTGCCTAAATTTGAATACATTGAGTCGTATACACAAGTATAGTAAATATACATTTACAGCTTCAGTGTGATTTACACTTTCTGAGCATTATTATCTGCAGCTTCCATCATGAAGAAACATCCTTACATTGGTTTAGAAACCATAGGAGGAGAATAAAAAACTCCTTGGGTCTGTTCTAAACCTCATACTTTCCTACTACTCATATTAACTCTGACGTCATTTGTACAAGTATGTAGTGTGTTTCAACTGCGTAGTGATTTAGAGTATGTGAGAAGTTCCTGGATGGTTTACTAGATTCTCCAGAAATGCAGAGTATGCATCAAGAGCTGACTACTCACACTCACATTACCCAAGATGCAACGCTACTACTCACACTCACATTACCCAAGATGCAACGTTACTACTCACACTCACATTACCCAAGATGCAACGCTACTACTCACACTCACATTACCCAAGATGCAACACTACTACTCACACTCACATTACCCAAGATGCAACACTACTACTCACACTCATATTACCCAAGATGCAACGCTACTACTCACACTCACATTACCCAAGATGCAAACGCAACTTCTGAAAAAAACCCAAAATACAAACGTCACAGATCACCTAGCTACAGCGAGGGTATGTTCGCTTCCTGTTTTCAAAATAAAGCACGAATTCTATCGTTATGGTTTTCTTAATAATAAAAGGTAACGAGTGTTTTATTTTGTGAAATGGCAGGAAGTGCGTTACTTGCTACGGCTAACTTCGAATTCTCAGGAACAAAACTTTAAACAGGTGTTATTTTGGACAAATTAGCGTCACATTGTGGATCTAAAGGGCTACTTTACTTTCTTCCTAAAAAGGTTAGAAATGTGGATAAAGTGGTTTATTTACAGAGTTAGAGCTAAAATGAAATCAGCTTCAGCCTGATGATTTCAGCTCGGGTAGGAACCAAATGCATTGTGGGTAATCGTGTAGTTTACTACAGTGTAAACGGTCTGCTTACTATCTGGTCCTTTAGTGTGTAGTATAGAAGTATGTAGTATAGAAGTATGTAGTATAGAAGTATGTAGTATGTAGTATAGAAGTATGTAGTATGTAGTATAGAAGTATGTAGTATGCAGTATAGAAGTATGTAGTATAGAAGTATGTAGTATGTAGTATAGAAGTATGTAGTATGTAGTATAGAAGTATGTAGTATGCAGTATAGAAGTATGTAGTATAGAAGTATGTAGTATGTAGTATAGAAGTATGTAGTATAGAAGTATGTAGTATGTAGTATAGAAGTATGTAGTATGTAGTATAGAAGTATGTAGTATAGAAGTATGTAGTGTGTAGTATAGAAGTATGTAGTATAGAAGTATGTAGTATGTAGTATAGAAGTATGTAGTATGTAGTATAGAAGTATGTAGTATGTAATATAGAAGTGTGTAGTATAGAAGTATGTAGTATAGAAGTATGCAGTATGTAATATAGAAGTGTGTAGTATAGAAGTATGTAGTATAGAAGTATGTAGTATGTAATATAGAAGTGTGTAGTATAGAAGTATGTAGTATAGAAAGTATGCAGTATGTAATATAGAAGTGTGTAGTATAGAAGTATGCAGTATGTAATATAGAAGTGTGTAGTATAGAAGTATGTAGTATAGAAGTATGTAGTATGTAATATAGAAGTGTGTAGTATAGAAGTATGTAGTATAGAAGTATGCAGTATGTAATATAGAAGTATGTAGTATAGAAGTATGTAGTATGTAATATAGAAGTGTGTAGTATAGAAGTATGTAGTATAGAAGTATGTAGTATGTAGTATAAAAGTATATAGTATGCGGTTTCGAACACAGCCCTTATAACTCCAAAACTTGCATGAGACTCATCACATCCTCTTTTCTTTAGTATCAAAGCGATGCAGTGATAGTTATGTGTGTTAATCTCTGAGCATATACTGCTAACAGGTGCTGCTAACTGCTAATTAAGCTTCCTTTTAATCACAAACATGTAAACAAACAAACAAACGTGGGCTAAACAGACTTTATAAACCTCTGGGGTTACAAGGAGGAACAAATTAATGAATAAATGATGTTATGTGCAAAGTAACTTAACCTAAAGCACATTTAAAAAAAAAAAGAAAGAAAAAAAAAAGGATTATTCATGCTGAGCACACATCTGAGACTGAGCATCAAGAGATTATCCCAAAATGGAAACCTGTGAGATTCTTACCGGGGGGGTTTTTTTTATATTTATTTTTTAAATTTTATTTATTTTTATCTTCAGGTCTTTATCGTTGTGTTGCTAAGTTGTTCCAGACATCAGCTGTCAATCACAGGAGTGAGGAGCTTTGATGTGGAGTTATATGGATTTCCTGTAGATAGTATAGGAGGTATTAAAGTAGGATATAGTATAGAAGAAGGATTAACTATATTCATTCTAATGTAGCTCCTATACTAGATGTTTCTTCCTTGAGTTACTTTTGATGCCGTACAGATCAGTAAATGCATCGGTGGGAAAACTGAGGCTTCGGTCAAACACTCAGAAAGACTGAGAATAAGATGCTCAGACCACAAAGAGGTTTTATTCCTTCCTTCCTTCCTTCCTTCCTTCCTTCCTTCCTGGCTGAGAATAAGCTCCTCAGATGAAGTTTCAAAGCTCCTAATTCAAAGATTTATCATTTTTATCAGATTTATCAATTGGGGTTTTTTTTGGACCACAAAAGGTTTTATTACTTCCTTCCTTCCTTACTTCCTCCCTTCATGTCTTATTTTCTTTCCTTCCTTCCTTCCTTCCTTCCTTCCTAACTTATTTTCCTTCCATCCTTCATTCCTTCCGTCCTTCTGTCCTTCCTTCCTATCTTTCTTCCTTCCTTCCTTCATGTCTTCTTTTCCTTCCTTCCTCCCTCCCTCCCTATCTTTTTTTATTTCTTCCTTTCCTTCCTTCCTTCCTTCTTTCCCTCATGTCTTCTTTTCATTATTTCATTGTTCCTCCGTCCTTCTATCCTTCCTTCATGTCTTCTTTTCCTTCCTTCCTTCATATCATATTTTCTTTCCTTCCTTCAATCTTTCTTCCTTCCTTCCTTCTTGTCTTATTTTCCTTCCTTCCTTCTTTCCCTCATGTCTTCTTTTTCCGTTCTTCCATTGTTCCTCCCTTCCTTCCTTCCTTCCATCTTTCCTTCCTTCCTTCCTTCCTTCATTCGCATCTTATTACCCTTCCTTCCTTCCTCCCTTCCTTCCTTCCAGTCTTATTTTCCTTCCTTCCTTCCTATCTTATTTTCTTTCCTCCCCTTCCATCTTACCTTCCGTCCTTCCCGCCTATCTTATTTTCCTTCCTTCCTTCCTTCCTTTCCTTCCCGTCTTATCTTCTGCTCAAACACTCATAAACACTGAGAATAAGCTGCACAGATGAAGTTTCAAAGCTCCTAATTCCAAGATTTATCATTTACCTTGTTTATAGTTTCGAGGCGTCCTGACAGCAGTTTTACAGATGTGTCTTTTATAATTATGGACTGTGGAGAATGGGGTTTTCTTTTTTTCTTACCACAAAGAGCTTTTATTATTTTTACAGAGCTACACTGGCAGTATTCTTAAAATTAGCACCACAAAAAATATATGGGATAAAGCTGCAATCCCCAATTTTTATATGTTTAAATTCCACTATAATCCACTTTATGGAGCGTTGTGGTTTATTGAGTTGCATATATATCAGTTTATAGTTTCATTCATCCTCCAGTCCACAATCTATCTAACAAAAGTCAATCTATTTAAACCTTTTGTGTTCATTCTCAATAGAAACAACCCTGAGTTCTGTTCTCGCTGCTGCACCTTCCCAGCGTCCTCCTTTTGTATTAGCATTCACTTATTTATGATTTTGAATTCTTTTGAATGTTTTTTTTTATATTCATCAAATATTGTGTATCTCAGGATCTGCAAGATGGGCTCAACTCAAGGTCCGTCTGCTTCAAGCTGCTCGGATTTATTCAAGAGCATCACCTGAGCAGAGCAAAACTAGCAAAGTAAGAAGTAAAATGCATATTGGTAATGTTTTAAACTATGTAGGCAGATATGTGGAGGTGTATTTTGAGTTACTTCATTGTATGTACTTTACTAGCTAGTGTAAGATGTTGGGTGTTACAGTAATCACATTACATTTA
>JAJDFG010001267.1:0-12500 GCA_021039105.1 Scomber colias
CACACAGCTCCCCCCCTTTTTGTACTGATGTTTAAACACTAATAAGAACAAGAGTACAGTACGAAGCGGGGGAAAGACATCAAGACATCAAACTCTGACACCATTCTGCCTTAAATGTTTGATGTTGCAACCTCAACCTTGACTTTACACCTCCATTAGTTTCCTACATACATGCACTTTGCCTTGTGGGTCCATATTTCACTACCGATGCGACGTTTAGCCTCGTTAGCCGCCATCCTAGAAACAAACTGACATGCTGTTGATGATGTCATCGATGCATGCATGACGTAGTAGACCGGGTCCTTGCAGATATATGTAGCCTCTTTGTTTGCAATAATAAAGGGTGATCGAGGAGGTCGAGGAGCCGATAAGCAGAACCAGAAATTCAAATTTTATTATTAATAGATACCCAGTTCTTGGTTCTTAGTTCGGTTCTTATTCAGAGCCAGGTTTCATTCCCAACCCCTAATGTTCCCCCCCCTCTTCCCCCCCCTAAAAAGGTTAAAGGGTGAAGGAAATCTAGGCCACATGACAATTTTAGTAGCATCTGTCTGAGAAAAAGCATTCATCCAAGTTTCCTCCTCCTCTTTTTTTTTTTTTTTTTTTTTTTTTTATATCTCCTCATTAGCAGTGTTTGCGCATAAATATGAATAGAACCAGTTTATTTTTTCAAATATTGTTTTCACACTATTTCACACAAGTTTTAAAACAGTACAGTTCTTGTCTCTCTTGCTCTGTATGTTTATTTGTTATATCCCCAAACCCCCCCTCACATCCCCCTTTCCTCCCCTCCATGGAGAATCTTTCTCTTTTTATATTCTGCCCCTCGAGATGAAATTTATCTTTAAAGAGAGAGAGAGAAAAAAAGAAAGAAACTAAGAAGAGTCTGAGAGCTTTTCCCTCCTTACAATAGTTAAAGGGCCTTATCTGTCTGTCACTAAAAAGGCAATACCTGGTTGCTGTGTGCTATACTGACTGAAAACGTCACAAAAAAGAAAAAGGAAAAAAAAAAAAAAAAGGAGTTAGGACTTTTAACAGAGAAGTGCTGGTGACCTTGTTTTAAATGTACACTACTTTTGTCATTTTTTAAAAAAGAGAGGCGTGAAACGGAGAGAGAGAGGAAAAAAAAACCCACGACTCATACTGTTAATGTGTTCAGGATTTGAAAAAGGACAAACAGAAATAACCGGAGTGTACTGTACAATTCGTATTATATTTTATTATATATTGATTATTTGCTGTTTTTTACTCCAAGTATAATTTCTTTTATCATTGTTGGTATTGTATGGGTGGGTGGGAGGGGAGGGAAGGAGTCGGGGTCTATCTTTGTAAAACAGCGGGATGAGTATATGTATCGATGTGATATTCTTCCCCCCCCCACCCCCCCCCCCCCCTCCTTGTTACCCCCCTTTTACCCCCCCTCTTCCCCCTCATGCCACAGTTATGCCCAATTTTTTGTAACAAAAAGCGTGTACGCATAGTTCATTACTTCTTAGGTCTCCTGTCCAAACGTGTTTTATCTTTTTTTTTTTTTTTTTGTTTTGTTTCTTTTTTTTTTTTTGTTTGTTTCCTGTAAAACTAAAAACATGTAATATTATTACTAAATTACTATTCCTTTTTTTCTTTGCCTAAAAAGTGAGTTGTTGAAAACCCTCAAATCAAATTAAAAAAATCTCAAATGTTACATCAACTTGTTCGTGGCTCGTTTCAAATGTTCATTTCTTTCCCTCCCTCCCTCCCTCCTTCTCTCTTTCCTTCCTTCCTTCCTTCCTTCCTTCCTTCCTTCCTTCTTTCCTCCCTCCCTCCTTCCTTAAAGAGGAAGGAAGGAAGGAAGGGAGGAAGAAAGGAGTAAGGAGGGAGGGAGGAAGGGAGGAGGGAGGGAGGAAAGAAGGGAGGGAGGGAGGGAGGGAGGGAGGGAGGGGGGAAGGAGGGAGAGAGGCAGGGAGGAAAGGAGGGAGGAAGGATGGAAGGAAGTGAGGAAAGAAGTATAGAAGGAGGGGAAGAACGAAGGAAAAATTAAAGAAAGAGGAAGGAACGAAGGAAAGGAGTAAAGAGGGAGGAAGGAAGGGAAGAAAGGATGAAGGAAGGTAGGGAATTTTGTTTCCTGTAAAACTAAAAAC
The DNA here is from genome assembly GCA_021039105.1 of Scomber colias. Classification (NCBI taxonomy): domain Eukaryota; kingdom Metazoa; phylum Chordata; class Actinopteri; order Scombriformes; family Scombridae; genus Scomber; species Scomber colias. Next base: position 2,121 of record JAJDFG010001267.1, read on the forward strand.
ATGTAATATTATTACTAAATTACTATTCCCTATTACATCAACTTGTTCGTGGCTCGTTTTAAATGTTCATCTCTTTCCCCCGATGCTGCTGAGAAAGAAAGACAGGAAAAATAGGAATCTCTTCCCTTCTTCCTTCCTTCCTCCCCTCCTTTCCTCCAATCCTTCCCTCCTTTCCTTCCTTCCTCCCTCCTTCTCTCTTTCCTCCCTCCCCTCCTTCCGTCCTCATTTCCTTCCTTATCCCTCCCTCCTTCCTTCCTTCCTCCTTTCCTTCCTTCCTTCCTTCCTTTCCCTTCTTCCTTCCTTCTTTCCTCCCTCCCTCCTTCTCTCTTTCCTCCCTCCCTCCTTTCCCTTCTTCCTTCCCTCCTTTCCTTCCGCCGAACAGAGAAAAAGGATTTTGAGTTTAAGGCTTTTTTTTTTTAATGTTAACCCTCCTGTTGTCCTCGAATCAAGGAAGGAAGGTAGGGAAGGAAGGGAAGGAGGAAGGAAGGTAGGAGGGGAGGAAGGAAGGAAAGGAAGGTGGAAGGAAGGAAGGAAGAAAAGGAGTAAGGAGGGAGGAAAGGATGACGGAAGGAAGGAAAGGAGGGAGGGAGGAAGGAAGGAAAGGACGGAGGAAGACGGAAGGAAGGTAGGAGGGAGGGAGGGAGGAAGGTATGGGGGAGGAAAGAAAGAGAAGGAGGGAAGAAGGGAGGAAGGAAGGGAAGTTTTTTTTTAAATTATTATTATTATTATTATAATATATTCCACTTTCACTTTTTTGCTATTTCCCTTTTGGGATCAATAGTCTCTATCTTCTGTGATTGGACATAAAGACGACTTTAGAAGGACCGTCTTATGAAAGCTTTGTTCTGTTAGGCGTGTTTGGCCAGAAGGAGCAGCACCCATGGGCGAGGAGCAGCACCCATGGGTGAAGGAACAAAGTCACTGTTGTCTGGTTAATTTCTACGATTGGCTTCTGTTCCGATCCGCAGGGAAAAAACTCTAAAAGAAACTCGACCGCATCCACTTCCTGTCGTCCTCCCCGGGTCAAATTGACCCCGTCTGTTTTTACTGTTCCTGCTTTCCTCCCTCCATCCCTCCTTCTTTCCTTTCCTTCCTTCTCTCTCTTTCCTCCCTCCATCCCCTTTCTTCCTACCTTCTGTCCTTCCTTCCTCCCTTCCTTCCTTCTCTTTCTTTCCTCCCCATACCTTCCCCTTTTCTTCTTTCCTCTGTCCTTCTTTCCTTTCCTTCCTTCCTTCCTCTCTCCTTTCCTTCTTCCTTCCTCCCTTCCATCCTTCCTTCCTCTCTCCTTTCCTCCCTTCCATCCTTCCTTCCTCTCTCCTTTCCTTCTTTCTTCCTCCCTTCCTTCCTTCCTTTCCTCCCTCCTTTTCCTTCCTTCTTCCTCCCTTCCTTCCTCCCTCCTTCCCTCATTTCCTTCCTTCCTCCTTCCTTCCTTCCTTCCTTCCTTCCTTCCTTCCTTCCCTCCTCCCTTCCTTAACTCGAGGACAACAGGAGGGTTAAGAACTCCAGATGTTAAAATACATGATATAAATGGCGGCACAGATAGATTAATGTTAAAAAGCCTCTCTCAAAGTTAATATTTGCTTTTAACCCTCCACTTAAATTAGATACAAGTTTATTTAAAGTTTCCATTTCTTGAAACTTTGTGATATTTAGTCAGGCAGATCATCAACGCCCCCTCTGAGTTTTGCAATATCTTGATTTTTGTGTTTTTAATGTTTTTGCTTGCATCTTAAAACAATGAGGCTAAATTGAATTTAATTTGTGGTCTTCAAAAAACGTCTTCTCGTCTTTCCAGAAACAACATTGCAGACATTCAGGATAATCCACAAACCGTAATGTGAACTGTTTTAAACTTCCAAATGTAGAAAGTGGATCCTATGAAAATTACAGACAAAAATGTATTTAATTAAACGATGGGTTCACAATTTTTTAAGTCAGTCAGGGAGGGAGGAAGGAAGGAAAGCAAAGGAAGGGAGGGGGAGGGAGGAAGGGAGAAAGGAAAAGGAAGGAAGGAAGGAAAGAAGGACAGGAAAAGGAAGGGAGGAAGGAAGTTAGGGGGAGGAAAGAAAGAGAGGGAGGAAGGAAGGACAGAAGGATGGAAGAAAGGGAGATGAAGGAAGGAAGGAAAGCAAAGAAGGGAGGGAGGGAGAGAGAGAGAAAGGAAAAGGGAGGGAAGGAAGGAAGGAAAGCAAGAGAGAAGGAGGGAGAGAGGAAGGAAGGAAGGAAGGAAGGGGGGAGGAAAGAAAGGGAGAAGGAGGGGGGGAGGAAGGAAGGACAGCAGAAGGATGGAAGAAAGGGAGATGAAGGAAGGAAGGAAAGCAAAGAAGGGAGGGAGAGAGAGAAAGGAAAAGTGGAAGGGAGGAAGGAAGGACAGAGGCAAGAAGGAAGGGAGGGAGGTAGGGGGAGGAAAGAAAGAGAGAAGGAGGGAGGGAGGAAGGAAGGAAGAAAGGACAGACGGAAGGGAGGGAGGGAGGAAGGAAGGAAGGAAAGGAGGGAGGATGGAAGGAAGGAAGGAAGGAAGGAAGGAAAAGATAGGAAGGAAAAAGGGAAGGAAGGAAAGCAAGAGAGAAGGAGGGGAGGGAGGAAACAAGGAAGAAAGGAAGGACAGAAGGATGGAAGAAAGGGAGATGGAGGAAGCACGGAAGGAAGGAAGGAAGGAAAGAAAGAACAGTTAGAACAGACGGGGGTCAATTTGACCCGAGAGGACGACAGGAACGTTAAAAGATCTCCTTCTAATGTGCTTTCAATGGAAGTGATGGAGGACTCATTTGGACGCTGAAGCTTCACATTAGCTTCAGATCAACTTTTAAATACACTGATGCACAGAAGGAGGATTGTGGATGTAGTCCTCCATCACATTTTAAATACATGATGAAAGGATCTTCTAATGGTCAGTATGAACAGGAGGAATCATTACAGGAAGGAAAACTGGCTTCGATGTTCATTTGGGGGACAGACCGGACTTGAAAGATTGTGAATCCATCCTTTAAGGTATACTCTTCACACAAACATGATTTATGGAGCACAAAAGTCAGATTTCAGTTTCAATGTTCATTTTGAACCTCACTGTTTTAACCCTCCTGTTGTCATTGAGTCAAGGAAAGAAAGGAGGGGAGGAAGGAAAAAGGAAAGGAGGGAAGAAGGAAGGAAGGGAGAAAGGAAAAGAGGAAGAAGGAAGGAAAGGAGGAAGGAAGGGAGGAAGAAGGAAGGAAGGACGGACGGACAAAAGAAGGAAGGAGGGTAGAAGGGAGGGAGGGAGAAAGGAAAAGGGGATGAGAGGAAGGAAAGACAGAAGGACAGAGGAAAGAAGGAAGGAAAGGAGGACAGAGGAAGGAAGGAAAGGAGGACAGAAGGACAGAGGAAAGAAGGAAGGAAGGAAGGGAGGGAAGAAGGAAGGAAGGGAGGAAAGGAAAGGAAAGAAGGAAGGGAGAAAGGAAAGGAAGGAAGGACGGAGGAAAGAAGGAAGGGAGAAAGGTAGAAGGGAGAAAGGAAAAGAGGAAGGGAGGCAATGAAGGAAGGAAGGAAAGGAGGGACGAAAGAAAGAGAGAAGGAGACTGAAGACAACTGAAGCTTCATATTACTGTGGATTTAGTCCTCCATCACTTCCATTGTAACTACATGATGAAAGGATCTTCTAATGGTCAGTATGAACAGGAGGAATCATTACAGGAAGATAAAACTGGTTTCAATCTTCATTTGGGGACAGACCGGGACTTGAAAGATTGTGAATCCATCCTTTAAGGTATACTCTTCACACAAACATGATTTATGGAGCACAAAAGTCAGATTTCAGTTTCAATGTTCATTTTGAACCTCACTGTTTTAACCCTCCTGTTGTCATTGAGTCAAGGAAAGAAAGGAGGGGAGGAAGGAAAAAAGGAAAGGAGGGAAGAAGGAAGGAAGGGAGAAAGGAAAAGAGGAAGAAGGAAGGAAAGGAGGAAGGAAGGGAGGAAGAAGGAAGGAAGGACGGACGGACAAAAGAAGGAAGGAGGGTAGAAGGGAGGGAGGGAGAAAGGAAAAGGGGATGAGAGGAAGGAAAGACAGAAGGACAGAGGAAAGAAGGAAGGAAAGGAGGACAGAGGAAGGAAGGAAAGGAGGACAGAAGGACAGAGGAAAGAAGGAAGGAAGGAAGGGAGGGAAGAAGGAAGGAAGGGAGGAAAGGAAAGGAAAGAAGGAAGGGAGAAAGGAAAGGAAGGAAGGACGGAGGAAAGAAGGAAGGGAGAAAGGTAGAAGGGAGAAAGGAAAAGAGGAAGGGAGGCAATGAAGGAAGGAAGGAAAGGAGGGACGAAAGAAAGAGAGAAGGAGACTGAAGACAACTGAAGCTTCATATTACTGTGGATTTAGTCCTCCATCACTTCCATTGTAACTACATGATGAAAGGATCTTCTAATGGTCAGTATGAACAGGAGGAATCATTACAGGAAGATAAAACTGGTTTCAATCTTCATTTGGGGACAGACCGGACTTGAAAGATTGTGAATCCATCCTTTAAGGTATACTCTTCACACAAACATGATTTATGGGGCACAAAAGTCAGATTTCAGTTTTAAAATACCCTCATTCACTCTTTACACCATTAAATACAAGTTCTTCAATTTACGAGCTGTAAATAGATTCTGTATTGAAATGTTTTAAGTTTATCTATTGAGAAGCGTTTATTAGTGTTGAGTCGATATCTGTTTTGAGTGGCTGTCATTCCAGGTTTGATTTTCATGAGGGGAAAATGAAAATGATGGTCAGTATTAGGTTGAATGATCAAATACAGGCATTGGGATAGAAACAGTTCAAATTGAAGGTCAGTGTAAGGATCTGGGCAACAGGTACTTGCACCATTTTAGGGCTGCAACTAATGATTTGATTGAGTTGTTTGGTTTATAGAAACGTCTGAAAATGGTGAAAGTTAAATGTCAGTCCATCTTTTCTCAGAGCTCTAGATAATATCCACAAATGTCTTGTTTTGTCCTGACAAACAATCAACAACCTAAAGATTCAGTTTACTGTCATAGAGGATCAGAAAATATTCACATCTAAGAAGCTTCAATCAGAGAATTTGGACAATTATTTATTTAAAAATGACTCCAAATGATTGTTCAGGTTATCAAAATAGGAGCTGATTCCTTTAATTCTTGGCAACTAATTGACTATTTGTTGCAGCTACAACATACAGCTTCCTTTAAACCTCCTTTCTATAACCTGAACTATAACCCTAAAAAAAAGAAAAGATTTCTATCATCAACCTTAAAGTCCTAACCTGAACAATGTCAGCTTTCAGATTGCCGTGAAAACCGCAACTCAACCCGACCCTCGTCCGTCCCCTCAAAGCTCGTTTCAGACAATTAATCCACTGTGTGTATATTTTTATCCACGCTTCCCTCCCACAGAGGAGCTCGAGTGGTTTCTCTGCTCTGACACATGAGGCCGCCCCCCTCCCCACGCACACACACACACAACAGCAGGCTTTTCAGAGAGCTCCACTTCGGGGATACATCAATGATAGGAGGGTCAGGTGTCGTGCACCTGGAGCGTGTGACCAGGTGAGCTGTTTGCGCCTTGCTGAGGACCCAGCTGCTCTTCTATTTTAGGGAGAGGGAGTCTCATATGCATTAGCACATTAGTCCACGTGACATATCTGGCAGAAGGCTTTTTTTTTGCATGTGAATCCACTGAAAAGCAGAAGCGAACAGTCTTTTTTTTTTTTTTTTTTGTGGCTGTTGTGTTGACAGGTTTTTGGTGCAGTACCGATAAACGGCCACTAGATGGCGCCAGTTAAGCACAGTTTAAGTGATGGCAGCTTCCCAAATGTGTAGGAAAGGGACGAGGGTAGAATAATTTTCATTGGAAACGGCTCATGAAACTCAAATCACACATTAGTGGAGTCAAGCTGTTGTTTCACACTTTCCCTCACACATGCCAGCTCACACACACACACACACACACACACGGAGACACACGGAGACACACTACCATGCTCATGTATGTGTGTGTGTGAAAGTGAGTGAGATTATTTTGGCCTTTTACTACGAGCACATTCCTGTCATGTATACTTGACAGCACTCTGTCACCGGATAGGACTTGTAGGCTTTTCCAGATTCTTCTTCTAGGAACTGTTGTTCCCACAGAGCAGCTGCTGCGTCTGATTCATGAATCAGTCAGATTGTTATCAACAGGAAACACATGACACGACGTGTTTACGTATGATTTATTTCCTTCACGGGCGTTTATTATTAGGGTGTTGCTGAAGTTTGCTATTTTATAAGACTGTACTGACATAAATAAAGTACAGTATGTGTAAACAGAAGAGCACAACAGCTGACATGACAATCTTTATTTATTTACTCATTGATTGGGTTTTAAGATCGTTATTGTTTGACTCCCTCAAATCTACATATTTCCTATTTTAACACAAAATCTCAACTTTAATGCTAAATTCCTCTAAATCCTCACATTGCAATCACAATGATAAAGGACAGAGCTTTCAATATGTGTTTTATATTCATGCTGTCTACCTTAAATTATGTTTTATAACTTATTTTCTACCATTATATCATTCTGGTAACTACTTTAAATCATGTGTGTATGATATTGTGTATTAGAAATTAGCTTAAAATGTTGCACTGAAAAAAGATATAACATTAGAAATGCATAAGAGAAGTTTAAATTGACCCACAGCAGCAGTGTGGATAAAATCAACAATAAATAAGACAAATTAGGATTAGGCTAAATGAAAATAAGTAAAATGCTATGTACAGTAGCCTAAACTGGATATTTGTGCAGATAAATCAGCAATATATAAATGTGCATGTTCCCAGAATAGAAACACATACAGATACAAATAAATAAATGAGTGATGTGCAGAAAATCAGATATATATATAAACTATATATACTTATTAATATTGGCTATAAGCATGCAAAGACTTTACCAGGTAATAAAAAACATGCAACACAAAAGCAAACAGCATGCAAAACATTAGAAAGGTAATAAAATATTATGCTTTATTATAAGGTGCAAATAAAACAGGCAGCATTAGACACACTCATACAAACAGAAGCTACAAGCTGCTGTCAGTAATAATGAGACAACATCAGCAATGACGGTTTAATAAACAACTCAACATGCCTCGACATGATTTACTGCCAGAAAACACACAAACAGGATATTCACACACTCACTTCATTTTCGTTTTGACACATTTTATTATTTTTAGTGTTGTATTTAAATTTGATTGTCATTATATTTTTACAGGATGTATTTTAATTTTTTTTCTCCAAATATATAATTTTGATTTTGATGAGTTTTGATGCAGAAATTAAAATAAATGATGTTTTGTGGCTCCTGCAGACATGAGAGGTTAATCCCCCCCCCCCACCCCCCCCCCCCCCCCCCTTCCCTCTTCTGCCCCCCCCACCCCACCCCCCCTCGTCCTCCTAGACAGCCACTCACGCGGCAGTAGCATGGGGAAGCCTGTGGGCGGGGATTGTGACCTATTTTTAGCCAATGAGAGCCTAGCAGAGAAGCGAGTGACCTACATTCAGCGAATCAGAGCGAAGTACTGTAGCCGGTAGGCAACAGTCGGCGCGTGCCGGTGCCACGTGCTTCCTCGGCGTGAAGCGCGAGAGAGGTAAACAGGGACATTTTTATTAGATTTAACACAATTTAATCACCTTTATATGTTATTATAGTAGCACCTCACTGCACACAGGAGTAGTTTAAGTTAAAATAACACTAAATTAAATAACGTCATGTCATTTAAAGCTGTCACGTTGCAGAGGGGTTTTTTTTTTGTTTTTTTTTTTTTTAAAGTCACATTTTCCAACATTTCTGAGCTGCAGTTTGATGAAGGAGAAGAAGAGGGTGAAACTGCACAGCTCAAACACCCTAACGTCTCATTTCATGACCGTGCATCTCATTTTTTTTGGTGTTTTTTTTTTTTTTTTTTTTTTTGTTATAATAAATGATGTGTCTGTGGTCATCTGCCTGGCTTGTTTAAATGACAGCGTGAGAGAAGAGGAGAGGGGCGGGGTGCTGCTCATGCTCCATCCAGGAAGGAGTGCAGCTCAGGTGGGCGGGGACAGTCTCTGCTGCTGCCTGTCATTGGATGAATCCTGCAGGAGGTGGTGTATTCAATGCAAATACGTGGTGCGTTCACGTAACACGGGACGGGGGAAAAAAAGGATATCAATATTATTATGACACTGTTTGAAGCCTTTACATACTGTTCAGGGTCTGATTTGATCCAGTTTTACATTTTAGAGCTGTAAAAAAATAAAAATAAAATAATAATACACCTTATATATTTGCATTAGCTGGACTTTTCCTAATGTGATCAAGAATATACAGAAATATAATTAAAATGCATCATTTTTTAAATTTTTTGTGCAGCAGATACACATTTTTATATATGCAAATCTACAAATTTGACCTGTATTTAACAAAAAAAAAAGATTATACTACATTGTAATTTTATTTTATTTTTTTTTGCACAGCATTTACACCAAAAAAGACAGATAATGACAGATAATATACAGTGCAGTGAGAGGCAGGGAAACCAAAATGAGTTTATTTAAAGCCTCCGCCTAAAAATGTTAAAGATTACACAATATTACAGAAGATAAAATAACTACATACATATATACATTATAATATAGTGATTATGAATAAAATACACTGTCTGCTCTCTTACAGCTCTGTCAAGGATTAAACAAACATGTATTAATGATTGATGGGGCGTGGGTGGGGTTGGTGTAGAGATTAATATGAACAGCATATGAGGGTTAAACTTTAAAAATATGGATTATATATCAGTAAAAAGATGTTTTCCTCATGTTTCTACTGGGAGGGGAAAACTCATTCGATAAGATAAGATATTCCTTTATTAGTTAGAACCATAATGGGGGTAATTTACACATTAATGCAGCAGCAAAGTGGAGAGCAAAAAAAGGAGAGTGTCAATAGAAAAGAATAAATAGGTAATAGGTACAAAAGCAATGAAAGTAATAATAGTAAAAAAATATATATAAATAGGAAAATAATAGTAAAGTATGAGATAAGAGTAAAATTGGTGTTGAGTGATAATATACCTGAGTTTGATGTTGTTATTGAACATATTACAGGCTAAGGAAAATGAGTAATATAGTCTTATGCTGCCCATATTAAAATATAATGAAAATGGCTTAATAATATTCTACCCATTAATGTAGTTTTTTTTCTTTTATTAATGAAGAGCTGTTGTTTTTTTACCATTAACCCTATGAATCCTGTTAGTATGAGACCATGTGGATTTTTAAAGTATGAGATTTGGACTGAGTAGATATTGTAATTGGAAATCATAATTATACTTTTCTTAAATCTTTTAATAGAAATGTACCAAAAAAAAACATGAAAGATATCTTAAAAATATAACTTTGATGAAATATACTTAACCCTTAAACAGGCCTTACTAGTTATGTCATTTGCACCTAAAGTAAGGAAGGAAGGAAGGAAGGAAGGAAGAAGGAAGGAAAGGAGGAAGGAAGGGAAGCAAGGGAGGAAGAAGGAAGGAAAGGAAGGAGGGAGGAAGGAAGGAAGGAAGGAAGGTAGGAAGGAAAGGAGGGAAGAAGGAAGGAAAGGAGGGAGGAAGGGTGGAAGAAGGAAGGAAAGGAAGGAAGGAAAGGAAGGAAGGAGGGAGGAAGAAGGAAGGAAAGGAGGGAGGAAGGAAGGAAGGAAGGGAGGGAGGGAGGGAGGGAGGGAGGGAGGAAGGAAGGGAGGGAGGAAGGGAGAAGGAAGGAAAGGAAGGAGGGAGGGAGGAGGAAGGAAGAAAGAAAGGAAGGACAGATGAAGGAAGGAAGAAAGGACAGAAAGAGGGAACATTTACCCTAACAGCTGAACTTAGATCTGAGGAAGGAAGGAAGGAAGGAAGGAAGGACAGATGAAGGAAGGAAGGAAGGAAGGACAGAGGAAGGACCCGGGAGGACAACAGGAAGGTTAAAGAGTCTGTATCTCCTGGTGCACGTTGTCTGTTTAAGGGTTAAATACCATGTAACAGATGTTGGATTTTTAGGTCTAACTCAAACAATCACTTAAATGACATTCACAGATATTTCTCTGACACCACTCCTATGACATTCACAGATATTTCTCTGACACCACTCCTGTACGACTCCCCGGTTGACAATGTGGAGTCCGTCAACCTCCTGGGAACCATCATCAGCCAGGACCTCAAGTCAAGACCTCCATCAAGAAGGCTCGGCTCGGCAGAGGATGTACTTCCTGCAGTAGCTAAAGACATTCAACCCCTCCATCCCTCCATCCCATCCCTCCATCCCCGTCTCATACATCCATACAACTGCTATAGGATGAGGGCAGACTGCAATGGATCATCCTCTGAGCTGAGAATGTGAT
>JAJDFG010001267.1:17500-41217 GCA_021039105.1 Scomber colias
CTCTCCTCCTGTTGCTTCCTAACAAAAGCGATTTCCCCATTTCTTACCTATAGAGCCTGGCATGTGTTGAGAGCTACTGTATTTTTCTATACTTCTTTCTTCATGCACACAATTTAGCAATTTGTGCTCTTGAATTAATAACGAGTGTCCACAAATTAGTACTTTATACTATTGAATTACGTAATTGGTGGTCTTAAGTTGTTGTTTCAGATAGTTGTGGTTGCCTCGGTCAGTTGGAGCAGCCAAAATGTTAACAACATGCTAACAGCAATCACAATCATATCCCAGAATGGAACAAATTATGTTCCAGAATGAAACAATTAATATCACAACCACATTCTAGAACAGAACGAGTCACATTCTAGAATGGAACACATACTATTCCAATCGCGTTCTAGAATGGAACACATAGTATTCCAATCGCATTCTAGAATGGAACACATACTGTTACAGTCTAGAATGGTTTGCTTTGGTTTTTAAGGCGCCTAAAATGCTGACTTCATTCCATCATATTAATGTTTTTCGGTTACCATATTTTGTGACCTCAACAGTTTTTTGTACAGTTGTGATGTTACAGCAGTGGTTTGTTTAAGCAGTACTGGTCAATTGAGCTGCTATGAGTTAGGTTCAAATACCAATTTGTAGCCTAATGTAGCGCAAAATAAACTGTGAAAGTTGTCAGTATAAATGAGATGCTTGGGTTTCAAGGCTGGATTACCAACCGGGCAACTGCCCAGGGCCCCAAAAAGATTTACTCCATGTCAATTGGGTCTACATAATTTGATTAATTGCAAATTAGGTGTACATTTGCAGTGCTGAAGTACAAAATCGGCAATGACAGGTCCTCCATCTTGTGGGCCTGGTCTTGAAGAGGAGCTCTTGGTCAAAATCTAATTCGAAGACCAATTGTTTCAATAATATTGAGCTCATTTATTGTAAGGTTTGTTTTATCAAATTGCACACATTGGAGTACAGCAAATTAACCGTCAATTTGATTATCAAGTACTTTCTGTAATAATCGATTGTTCAGTGTAACAAAAATGTTAGATTATATTGAAAACTGCTGATCATCATTATTCCCCGAACCCCAAGTTAACATGTCCAGATGACTTGTTCTGACCAACAGTAAAAACCCAAAATGTGTTGAGTTTACTGTGGAAAACTGAGAAAACTAGCAAACAATCACATTTGTGCTGGTACCAGTTATTTTTCAGCTGTAGAGTGCTACAGTGTATAGTGGGGGGTCAGAGGGGCCCAACAACAAACGTTTGCCCGTGGACCTATAGGAGGTTAATCCGGCCATGTTGGTTTTAATTGACTTAACCATACAGTATGTACAATAATAATAATAATATTTATGTGGACATTTCAACAATATAGTTTCTGTTTTTGTTAATTTGTTCACACACATCAAATAATTTCAATTTATGTCCCTCCATGACACCTACAGGCCTCCTTACTTTGCCTTCGTTGTGTATCTTTTCCTTCTTTACACCCATCAGTCTTCATCGTCTTCTCTTCTTTGGCGTGCCTCCTTTCACCTGTCTTGTTGGATTCTCCTTTCATCCCTCTATCTCACTAGAAGAGTGAGGGGAAAAGCAGTATTATTCTCCTCCTCCTCCTGATGTTACTGCGCTGCACTGCACTCTCCACATCCCTTTTACTTAACCATAACAGTGTGACATTTAGAGAAATACAGTTCTCATCTTGTTAGAGGCACTTGACAAAATGTTACACTGAGTACAGCAAATGTAACTGTTAGCATAGCTCCATTTTAAGGGGAAAAATGTGCTTTCAAATGTCACCAAAGGATATCTATTGGCTCTATTTTTTGTGTCTAAGAATAAAAACAGTAACCTCACATTATGTGTTCATAGTAGTGTTGCCAATATTGTTCACCTGCCGTACATATTTCTGTCAAAAACAACCAGCAACTGTAGCTAGCTAGCTGTAGTTTGTCAAAAATGGCTCCAAACTGAAAAATAAAATTGTATGTAAGCTCATTTAAAATGTTTTAATATGAAGCAGTAAAGCAGGATATGTTTTTTATTGGCAGTAATTTAACACGGCCGCTATAGCTTCCCTTTAAATAGGGTTAGGGTAGTCAGAACAGATTGGATTCATCGGAAGGGGGTGGGGAGGTAGGGCTTAAAGAGCAAGAGCTAAGACTGCCTATTAAGAGACAGAGGCTGAACTGAGGGGCTGCATAAAGGACCAGTGTTTGAATAATTTGAATCATGCAAAACTACTCAAGTGGACTCCCAGAAATAAAAATAAAGAGATGGAAATGAGTATAATAGGTCCCATTTAAAAGAAAAAAACTCCAAAGATGAATTGATTATTAAAAAAGTTTGCAATTAATTTAATAGTTGACCACAAATCAACTGATCATTGCAGCTCCACCCCATTATTAATCTCTAAAAAGCTCCGACTGACAGAAAGAGAAAACAGCCCCAAGATTATGTCTGCACAAAGTAATAGACACAGAGATTACATTTGATCAACATTTTCATCTGTTGGATTATACTCCTTTCTTTTTTGGCTCTCCCTCGGTCTGTAAGAGTTGAGTAATAAATACACAGTAGATTAAAAGGAAACTGCCAGGCAGAGGAGGAAGATGATGATATCAGAAAGATTATAAAATACATGAATATGATGGACCCCCTTGCTCTATGCTTCCTCCCCCCTCCCGTCTCTCTCTCTCTCTCTCTCTCTCTCATTCTCCCTCTCTCTCTTTTCTGCTGTTTTCCTGATGTAATCTTTTGTGTATTTATGTGTTTTAATCACTTTAAATTTAAATATCCGGCCTTCCCGATGCTTTCCTTCAGTCGTTCCCCCTCTCTCATTACTCTCTTGTCCCTGTCAGCCTGGCCCAGTTAAATATGCTCTTTTATTACTATTTTATTGTGTTTTATTATTCAGCGTGCCGTTTATTCAATATGCACTTTTTGCAGCCAGTTCTTATAATAATAATATTACAAAAAGATAAGAGTACAAAACCATCACAGTAACTCTTTTCATACTGTGTTAAATCCTGTTTTATTTGCAGGATTCTCACTTCAACTCAAACTCAAAACAACTTTATTAATCCCACTTGGGGCAATTAGTTAGAAGCAGCTTGTTGTACACAGAAAAAAAAACACTCCCAACAGTAACATACAAGAGCATACAAACAAACAAATACACCAAGGGGCTAAAATGTGGAAATAAAATCTATAAATGATATTGATAAATCAAACTAATAAACACAATAAGAGATTAGATCAAACCTACACAGCAGACGAGATAAAAGACTTTCTTTTTTTTTTTCTGGTGATGGTTTATTGATGGGTGAAGTCGATGATCTATCTTTCCATTGGACAGCCGTTCCCTGTGAGAGGTCAAAGTGCAGGGTCGGTAAAGTCGACTTTATTTATAGATTCCTTTTAATGATTGCAACTAAGTGCATCACAGAAAAGCAAAGGACACAATACTAAACAGATGTTTGTTTAATGACTGTTGTTTGCCTTCTAAGTTTGATTTTTAGACAAAATATCAGTCAAATGTAAAGCATTGGCATGTTGGTATCTGTTGGTTTCTGTCTGCACATATATAGAGCTTAAGAATCCAATCAGATCAATAGCTATTTGTCCATCAGATATTACCTATAATCGGTCGTTACATGGAGTATTTGACCTTACACCTGGCATTAATATGTGTCTCTCAGGTGATCCGATAACAGGCGGACAGCAGAGACACTTTGCCGTTAACAGCTGCCTCTATTATACATCTTGAGCTGACCACTTGTGTCCAGATTTCATTGCTGCATACATCACTCCAGCTAAAAGGTCAAAGCGGCCAGCTCACATGTATTACATCAGCCAGACAAGCACCACTTTTGTTTTAAATATGAGCTAAAGAGCGAAGAGTTTCAAGAACTATACAGACTATTCCAACCATTGCTTTTACTGAAACAACCACCATGTCCAGTATTGATTGCATATTATACTGTTTCGTCCTTGCTAGGGACACATTAGAACACATTAGCTTTTACACTAGAAATTATATATAGTCTAATGCATCCCAGAACAATGGTTTGAGTGATCGGGTCACAATGTGTCTTGTCTTGGAGGTCACTTACAATTGGATTTAGTGCCGTCCACTTGTGACCAGTGTGAGAATATATGACACCATTGAACTCCTATCTTTCCTTCTTTCCTTCATCCTTCAACACAAACTCAAAGAGGAGAAACATGTGACTACACCCTGTTTGGTTGAAAACACAAAGCAGCCTGTTTGAGTATTAACAGTAACAAACATTTCGTCCTTCCATCTCTCCAGACAAAGACAAGCCCCTGGACTCCGACGAAGACTCCATGAGTGTCAGTGCCGGGGGGCCCGGCGGGCCGGGAGGAGCCCCAAACTCCAACGGGCTGCGACCCAACTCCCAGTCAGCTTTCCTGGGGCCGTTGCTGTGGGAGAGGACCCTGCCATGTGACGGAGGCCTGTTTCAGCTGCAGTACATGGACCTGGAGGAGTTCCTGACCGAGAATGGGATGGGAATGCACAGTAACGGGCCCAGCTCCACCAGCGCCCAGATCCCCTCTCAGGTAAGACTGATGGAGACCAAACCCCAAAGCTTCCCTTCAACCTCAAAGACCTGCAAGACTAAGATGGGATATCCAAGTCGGAGATATCATGAATGTCTTTAAGGTATGATATCTTACCCATGGCAAGAAGAACTACAGAAGAAATGGATGCAAAACCATCATTGCTGGCAGTTACATACAAAATCTGAGATTAACATCTATACAATAAATGCAGCTAATTAATAACAATTAGAAACACGCAATACGACTTTTAAAAGGGGAAATTCCAAGCTTTATTTCGATTTATGTGGTATGATTACAAGGCAATGGGGGCTAACTATCTTTGGAATAATGGGAAGTTTTCCTGTTCTTTCATTATTCCAGACATGGTGTAATGAAGCCAGCAGCATTTGCCTAATAATACCTCTCTCATTAGAAGTGTCGCCATCCTGTCTGATTTGAACATGAGTGGATGATGTTGTGTCCGTGCACTAGCCTATGGGGGATTGTCTGCAAACCATCTGATGCCAAATTGTCATTTTGAGTCTCTGCCATTGTTACTTTGTTATAGATTGAATGTTAAAAAAAATGATTTAAAAGCACTAATGACTAATGACAGTTTGTTTATGATTTAAAAACAAGAAACCATTGTCTGCAGTTGGCATGTAGACCTCTTAAACTGTCCGTGAGAGGACAAAATTTGGATTTTCTTCTTCAATTTTGGTCACGTCCAACAGATGTATTTAATTTGTGTGAGCTGGATGAATCTACAAGTGATAAATTACTCGTGATTCGATCCTGTTCTTGTTGTCCATGCTGTGATTTAGTTTGGAAACAGTCGTCATATATTTTTATTTTATTATTTCTTTTTTTTACTCTTCTCCCAGAGCTCCCAGTCAGCGGTGCCCAACCAGAGCTCCCAGTGTCCTCCCTCCTCTCCTCCGCCATGTTCTTCCTCTGCCTCCTCCATGTCCTCTTCATCCTCCTCTTCCTCGCTGCTGGGACTGGAGACCGTCCAGCCACAGCCGCAACCTCAGCCACAGCAGCAACAGCAAGGCATGGTTGGAGGACCTGAGTGTCTACACGGTGAGTGACTGAATTTAGAATTTCATAGTTATCAAGAGTGAGCTGGGAGGAAATATGGAAGCGCCGTTTTGTAGGGCCCGAGCACTGACAGTGTGAAGGCCCTATTGAAACTGAAGGTATTACTCTTGGTATTTAAAAACAACAATGCATTTTTGACAGCCTTAACGTGCCCGAAAAGTCATGAAAATTGGCACACGTGTCAAACCTGGTGAAGAATGTGATATTTTATGGTTCACGGAAATGGCCGTGGCAAAATGGCTCAACAGCGCCCCCTAGAACAATGTAGCCCCTCGCTCCAGATTGACGTAGACAAAC
The DNA here is from genome assembly GCA_021039105.1 of Scomber colias. NCBI lineage: Eukaryota > Metazoa > Chordata > Actinopteri > Scombriformes > Scombridae > Scomber > Scomber colias. The sequence goes on from JAJDFG010001267.1 coordinate 23,470, forward strand.
GAAATTCGGTATGTATATCTATCATGTTAAGATGCACAAAAAAGTCTCTTGGACCCATACCCTAACTCCAACATGAAGTCGGCCATTTTGATTCAAATTTGCCATTTTGGCACCATTTTGGCGATTTCCATGCCTTGTATTATAACTAGCTAATCCCACAGAATTCAACCGACTGACTTCAGACTCACTTAGTATCATGTTAAGACCTTGAAGATGAAAATGTATCAAAATCTTAATCCTAACCCTATCCCTACCTGTTGGGGCGTGGTGGTGCAGTGAATTTCGAGGTTTCACAATAAAACAGCAGGTCCTTATAACTCCATCATATATTGTCCAATCTGCCCCAAATTTGTCACGCATGATGGGGGTTACACTGTGAACACGACTGTATTAATACAAGCTTGCAGCCTTGATATTATACTTTTTATTCCATTTTGACCCTTTTTGGCTGGACATTTTGATGCATTTTTGACAATTCAGGAAATCACCTGTCAATTATTTCAAAATTACATATAAAAACATTTAATTAAATAACGTTGCTTTCGAAACGAGAAGCTCCTGCCAAATCAACTGTGAGTTAAATTGAATTTATAGAAAGAGGAAATTTCCACACCAGCTAATGCAATCAGACATAGATGAAGCTGTACATGCAAAGGCCTGGATGTGATCTGGCACTAATGAGGACTCAGACTCATTCAGACTCATGATGCATTACATTAACTAACCAATTTCCACCACTCCCCACCTTCAACAATAACCAGTGTAGGATTTTCTCCAATTATAAGTATCTCTGTCTGATAAATGGCTGACACCCTTTCCTCCAGCCCTCCTCGGTTTTTTCTCCAGCCGCCTGTTTTTATCCGTTATATATATATATTTATAATTTATTGTTTCCTTTCTCTCTGCTGCTTTTGATGTGAACCAGAACTGCCAGAACATCAGATGAGGCTTTCTGTGTCTTTTCTCACAAGATTTCACAAGTCTGACAGCTTCCAAATCTGACTAATAGAAACCACAAAGCCACTATTTATTATGCTGACCGTCATGTTTTTTATCCTGTGAGCTGTGATCGAATGAATCATCACAGCAAATATGACAATGATTTACAGATGACAGATTCAGTCTCTGTAAATGTTGAACTATTATATAGACATTCAAGGGAAAAATGAGACAATGAGTGAAGTGGATGTTTGGAGAGAGAGAGAGTTATTGTAACAGTTTTTCCTTTTTTCACATGTGTATCTAATTACGATAGCAAACGAAGCATTTTGGAATTGAAGAAAAGACAAAAAGGGAGGATTATACTGTTGCATCCAAGTCAAAGTGGACCATTGTAATTCCTAAAGAACTTTAAGCCTTTGGTATCATGAAATTATGCATAAAAATACAAGTCAATCATTTACAACCCTTTAAATCTCCATTTAAACAAGTTAAAGTCAGAAGAGAAGACTGACAGAAAAATAGAAAAATAGCAAATATGGCGACAACTTAGTGACCCTGTTTATGATTGACATGTCAATTGTCTCGTAACGTCTGTTGGTTTTCGTGAGCTACACGTACATCGGGATTGATCCTCCTCTTGTCCAGACTGTGGTCATAAAACACCTGAGTCAGCTGCCAAAAATGCCAAAAAATAAGAACAACTTAAACACTTCAGAGCACGCAGTTACACACAGTTTAGTCACAACAATAACAGTTTAGCTAGCTAGCTGACAACGTTTCCATAAACTTATACAAACACACGGATGAATCGCATTCATGGATCACTCGCTCTCAAAGATCAATGCTCTCTTACCCACACACATCATTTAGACGCTGAATTCTTCAGGGATCAGGTAAACGCTAAAACAGCTCTGTACGCCTTCTGTACGATACGATAGCACATCATGAAAACATCAGAGCTGCTTTTACCGTTGCTTTAAGGCGGCTGAGAGAGTACTGGCCAATTTCTGTTATCCTCAGCTGTCATTATCATTGACGATAAACCCTTTTAGAGACAAATTCTTCATACCATTACTAATGTTACAATTGCTCTTGGAAGAAATACGAAAATATGTTCGTCTTGGAGAGAATGACGCATTCAGCAAGAATCTGTCTTGAATGCTTCTTGGATGCATTTACAGATTTTTTTGATATCGGAGAGCAATCAGATTCAACCACAGTCTGGGGTAGCGAGGTGTGACGTCACCTGTTTAATTGGAGCTGATTTGAAGCCCAGAGTTGCAGCTTATGGTCGGCGCCATCTTTTCTATTTGGAGCCAGGAGCTTCCAAATAAGGAGTACGGGATGTTGCCTTTAAAGCTCTGGAAACACACTCAGCTACCTCAGACTGAAGCGAATGCTAGCTTACTGGGATCACTGGGCTAACGTTGGCTGTGTTTGTAAAACTGTGCAGACATGACAGATATCATGATCAAGGAACATCAGATGTACTGAAATGTTAGTCAGACTCAGTGCGAGCCCTGGAGCTGTGGTGGTTGGCAGCAGGTGAGCCAACTGTCAGTCAACGCCCACACGATAGACATCAAAGCTACGATAAGTCTTTAAATCTGATTCATTAAGCAATAATTTCCAATAATGATCCAAGCACATTTATTAAAAAACAGCCTGAATTTAGAGTTTGACACCATAATGACTTAAAGAAATATTAATTTAGTATTTCTAGAGAGATATTGGCGCTTTTTAGGCCATTGGTGGTATTACACTTTAAGGTTTTGCTGCTTGGATCCAATCAAGACGCATGAAACGGCCAAGTTTTAATCGAGTAAAAGAGATTGACTCTTCTGGACACTGTTAGTGGTTACATGTTACAGTGATGTGATGACATTTAGAGTTATTGAGCACTGTTCTTGGCTGAGTAACACGAAATAATTTAACAAGTAATGTGGATAATGACCAACTTCTGCTGTCGAATAATGAGTAATTCCTTCTTCAAAAGGTTATGAGCAAAGAGTAACTTGCACAATGTTTTTGGCCACACAAAATTCATTTATAAAGATTGAACCCGCATGAGGGAATTTATGGCTACTCCCATTTTGTATTGTTTGTTTCCTGACTGCATTATTTCTAAGGAGATGTCACCTCTCATCATGTAGTGATACTTAGCCCAGTATTTCATATCGCTGCTCAGGTTGTACTCACTCTTTTCATAAAAGGTTAGATGCTATCAGTATTTATGAAGAGTCTGGACACATCTAAAGGCAGAGAGGAAGAAACAGATTGTAAAAAAAAAAAAGAAAAAAGAAGAGATAAACCGCCCAGCAGGATCTGATTCTGAGAATTCAGCCTGGAACATTGTGTTTGTCTTTTTTATCCGGAGTCATGAACAGTAAAAGGAGAGATTTTTCGGCGTGTGAAAGATCTGCAGAGTAGCTTGAAGAAAAAATAAAACGCGAGCGAGCACACACACACACACACACACACACACACACACACACACACACACACACACACACACACACACACACACATATAACTACTGGAAAATGAGACACAGAGAAAGAGAGATGCATGAAAGAAAGCAGCACAGACTGAGCCAAGAGAGAGCTGCTGCTACAGAGGAGAGAATACCACTGCATACTGCTGCAAGGCTCTGAGTGTGTGTGTGTGTGTGTGTGTGTGTGTGTGTGTGTTCATATCTGCCCCGAGTGCTTTTGTGAGTGTCTATGAATATACACCATGAGTGTGTGTTTGCATGCATTTTACTCGTGCATGTTTCTGTGTGTGCAGTACGCTGAACTTCAAACATACATATGAGAGCGTCCCCTTTGTTCCGACATTTGCATGCAACTATGCAACTATGTAGTTTAATGTGAACATGCTTTCATGTGTGTGCGTTAGACAGAGAGGGAGAGAGAGGGAGTGTGTGTGTGTGTGTGTGTGTGTGTGTGTGTGTGTGTGTGTGTGTGTGTGCACTCTTTATTCTGAATTATAAACACGTGACTGGGTTGAGCATGATGCATCCAGCCAGAAATCCCTCAGGTCGTTGTGGAGCTGAAGTGTTACTATAGAGCCGCTGCAGCGAAGAGAGAATTAACCAGAGAAATAGATGGAAAATAGGCTGGAAATAATAATCTAATCCACATGCACATGTTTGGTTTGATTTTAATTCATTCTGGGCAAAGAGGAGCACAGCTTAGAGGGGGAGAAAACACAGAAATATGGGTGCAGCTGTGCTTTTAAAAAAAAAACGGGGGCTTTGGAGAGTAAAAAAAAAAAAAAAGCTCACCTGTTTGTTTCTTAAAATGCTGAAAATCATAAAATATTTACATGAGAGAACTCAAACGATGGTTTTTAGCTTAAAGGTGTTCAAAAATGGAAAACTGCTCAGATTAAAATAAACCAGCTGTGGTTGGGTAAGTGTGTTTACTCCTCTTGACCTGTCCTGTAATTGATTTGTTGACTCACAAAGACAAACCCCCACAAACATCACAAATAAGATTTATCGTTTTGGGGGTTTGAACTGATTTTCACCTGCTGGAGCTCATGTCCACACAAAGCCAACAACTGTGTTTTCTGCTGCAAGAAAAGTAAATGAAATGAAATGTTGTGGCAAACACAGCTCCATGTATCAATGTGTCACATGATGATGATAGAAATAATATAAAAGCCTCCAAATGAGCCTTTGATCGTGTCTCCTGAGTCGGTAATTAAAAACACAATGAATTGCTGCAAATTATATTTTTAGAAGGATTTTCAAAAACCAAAATAAACACATTCCTGGAACAACTCAAAATTAAAAAATAAGCACCACATTTGGCTATAATATGAATCAAGGCTTTCCAACTGTGTGGAGTATTTAGAAGAAATTTGACATTTCAGGAAAAGCTTTGGAGTTTTCTCAATTAAAAGAAAGATAGCTAAAGTGAATAAAGGGTTTCTATTAATACCTAATCATAAGAATTTGAAGTTATTTTAGTCTATACCCACTTAAGATGCTCAAATACCCACTGAGCCACAATCTGAGAAGTGAGATTTTTCAGCTGACTTCGTGATAAAGGATTTCCAGACATTAAGGAAAACTCCATGGTGCTTACTAATAACTATAATGTGTCTTTTTGAAATTGGTAAATCAAGTATTTTTCTTAACTTTCCATAAGAAAATACCCTTTTTGTTTCATTTGGCTCAATGAGAAGACACATGATTCAGCTTCATAGTTCAAATCAGGTGTTATCAGACCACAGCTTCAACACTTCCAGGTCAATTCACTCAGTCAGAAATCTTCTTAATCAAAAACAGATTTTTTTAACTCTAACATTAGATTCCCGTGAGCCTGATCGTGCCGGAGGACGCCGAAGACCTCGTTGAACTCTGATGTGAAAGCATCTGCTGTGCGAATCTTTCACAGCTACGACAATTTGCTTGATGACGGTTTGGTTGATCGATTATTAAACTGAAGAGCACAAAGCAATAACATTCATGAAAAGTACACAAGACCGACCGAATGTGATGAGTAAACTAGAAATGTCAGAAAGAGGAACCAACCAAGGCACCTGGAGAGAAATCCGAAATCTGAAAACCCTAAAAAAAGATCTGTGGAGTTGTTCCTTCGCCACGAGGCTCATCTGTCCACCAAACTTCATTTAGCAGATTTTTTAAAAAACTGAACAGATTCTCATGAAGAGATTGATGGTGAAAGCAGAAGTGGTGAAGCTTCAGTGGGAAGTACAGAAAAAAACAAACAAGCCAATCTAAGAATATAGTTTCAATACTTCGAGACATTTATAGAAACTTAGACAAACAGACCTGAGTTTACACAGACGCTAAATTCAGAACTTCGGTATTTTCAGATTCATCCAAAGATCTCCAGCTGTCAGATGTCCGACTATACAGTATATTATAAACTATATAAATCACCAAGTACACAGGAGTATGATTAATTGATTAGATGAAAGAAAATGACTCTGCAACTTTTTTTGATAATCAGTTAATGGTTTAAGTCATTTAAACAAGCAGAAACATCAAACATGTGGCCGTTAAAGCTTCTCAGACTGGAGAATACAGGAAAACTTCAGTTTCAAAAAAATGGTCTCATTACAGTGAAATGGATTAACATTAAGACACATGAATATAAATAGGCTCATTGAATCGACAAGAGTCTGAGCTTTCCAGTCATATCCAATTTATGCAATTTCAAGACTGATTAAAGGTCACAATATGCAGAAATATTCAAATACATTAATTTTAGAATAGGTGAAAGTAATATATTTATACTGCATGGGATTAGCATAGAGTTGGCTGTCTGTAAAGGGGAGACTCATGAGTTCCCATAGTCCTGACTTTTATTCAGATATCTTGAAGACAGAGGGTCAAGGGACTCTTTTGAAAATGGCCCTGCCAGTTTTTTCCCTAATGAAACTTTGGAGCGTTATTTAGCTCGTTCCCGAAAAGCTAGTATGACATGGTTGGTACAAATTAATACCTTAGGTCATTTAGTTTCATGACACCAGAATCTTCTCTCTCTAGCTTTAATACTGAGCCCACTACAGCCTCTGAAAGGCAGTAATGTCGGCTGAAGATGCATTTATACTGCATGCAAAAAACTGCATTGGATTAGCATAACGTGGGCTGTCTGTAAAGGGGAGACTCATGGGTTCCCATAGACCCGACTTTTATTCAGATATCTTGAAGGCAGAGGTCAAGGGACTTAGGAGAATTATTTAGCTCGTTCCGAAAAGCTAGCATGACATAGTTGGCACAAATTAATACTTTAGTTAATTTAGTTTCATGACACCAGAATCTTCTCTCTCTAGCTTTAAAACTGAGCCCACTACAGCCTCTGAAAGACAAGTAATGTCGGCCGAAGATGCATTTATACTGCATGGGATTAGCATAGAGTTGGCTGTCTGTAAAGGGGAGACTCATGAGTTCCCATAGACCTGACTTTTATTCAGATATCTTGAAGGCAGAAGTCAAGGGACTCCTTTGAAAATGGCCATGCCAGTTTTTCCCTAATGAAACTTTGGAGCGTTATTTAGCTCGCTCCCGAAAAGCTAGCATGAAATAGTTGGTACAAATTGATACCTTAGTTAATTTAGTTTCATGAAAGCCGAATCTTCACTGTCTAGCTTTAAAACTGAGCCGGCGTCCTTGTGGTGTGTAAAAAATTGCAAGCACACGCTTTAGCATCGTGACAGCTGCTTATGGTTGGCTAAACCATGTTATCTCAGTTAGTCAGGCTTAAATACAGTAGCTAACGTCATTACCTAACAAGTAATGTGGAAAGTCTGAGCCTGAGGAGACTCGTTTTAAGAAGATCATCGTGTATAGGACGGAAAGTGAGCGTCAATAGTCCCTAATTCAAGTCAGCTAACATTATTTTGACAAGATAATCTCAACTCACTTTTTAAACCTTTTCCAGTGTGCAGTAGTTTAAAGCCAACATGGTGAAGGAGTCATGTGTAATAGTGATGAAGTCATGGCGGCTTATGAGCTTGCATGTCAAGAAATCAACAACCCTCATTATATGATATGGTTGAAAGCTGCAGGAAAACATCAAACATTATATATCTGGATGTATCTAATGTATCAGCACCAACATCACTGACTGTCTGTTGGTGGAGGTGTGTACAGTAAGCTGGAACAGGAAGATGAATCGTCCTTCCCACAATGTTTGACCTGCCTCTGGCTGCAGGAATTTCAAACACTGTAGGAGTATTGATCAGTGTAGATATGCCACCTCAATCACTTATTCAAAATGCCAGATCTAATCATCATGCAGTTTGCTAAACAGGCTGTAGTCCTGCTAAAATGCTCCTTCACATGCTTATTTTTGTATTTTTTCAGTGGTAAAAATCTCAAATGAACTCAACACACATTGCTTACTGATTATGTGCAAATGCTGTGTGCCATATTTCTTCAAAATTCATAACATTTGATATTTTGCATGTCTCAGTTTCCACTGCTAGGACCAAAAAAACATAAAATCTGCGTATGTAGGGAAGGGTCAGCAGTCAGATTGTTACAGCCCATAAAAACCGCAGTCACTCTTTTTTTTTTTTTACAGACAGACAATCTAAGCACTGATTAGGCCGTCCTTGGTCTTAGGAACGATGTACACAAATTCTCCAGCTGAGCTCTATTCTCCCACAACCACAGAGCTGCTTCACCTCAAACAAAAACCAAATACCAGAGTCTAGACTGGAAGAATCCCAGATAAACCCTTCACGAATCAACCAATGAGAAGAGATATATATACACACACACAACAGCAAAGAGTTTATTTCCAACATGCAGGCATTGAAAGATACTAAATCTAGCCGTGCATTGTTGAGGAGCTGAGCTGATCTGCTGCCTCTTTAAAAGAGGAGAGTGCAGGATAATTCCACGCTGATGCAGTCAGTGATTTAACATTCATGGCTGTGATTAATCCTGGCGAGGGAAGGGTTAAACAAGACACTGACTCTGCACTCTGTAACACTGCACAGAAAGAGGGAGAGAGAGAGCGAGAGAGAGAGAGAGCGAGAGAGAAATGCTGGAGGGGGAGAGCGAGTCAAGAGTGTTCGCTTTGCATGTTTTGAAATCTCTCTCTCTCTCTCGCTCTCTGTCTCACACGCTCGGGCCATGTGCGGCCGCCACGTCACGTGCCGCTGCAGAAAGCATCGGAGCGAGAGAGCCAGCATGCGAGAGAGAGAGAGAGAGAGAGGGGAAGGGAGGGGCTCGAGGAGGAAGGAGAGAGCAAGCAGGAGGGAGATAGAGAGAGAAAGAGAGAGAGAGAGAGAGGAAACAGTGAAGATTACAGAGCGAATAAACACAGACGACAAAACAAAAAGGAAAGGAGATTTAGAGAGGGGAACATTTTTTGGATGGTAGAGTTGAACAGTCATTTAGAGAGATGAGAGAGAGAGAATTTTAATTGAATTTTAAACAAATCTTTATCAGCAGTAGATATATTATAACAAGGCGTTAACACATATTTCGACAGTCTGTATATTTTCACAAAATTTCATCAGCACACACACACACACACACACACACACACAAAATGAGTTCCTCTTCCTCGGCCATAACCTCACGCACGCTCTGAAATCAACAAGTCCTTCAAGGGGAAAGACAAAATATGTCTTCCAAAACAACAAGTCCTCCAAATCAAACAAGCAAAACACGTCATTTGACCATGTGCCTCTGATTTTCTAGATCATCCTTTGTTTGTTCTTTCCAAAAACCATTAAAATAAATCACAGTTAATCAAAGCTGGGTATCGTTATAAATTATTACGACACCAGTACCGATCCCAAGTGCCCTTCAACTGATACTGATACCAACTGACGGGTCGTAGCTGCTGTGGCAGTGGGCCAATCACGTGTCGCAATAAATCGAAGAACGCTCGCATTGATTGGCTGTGAGCAAGTCAACACAAATAGTCATGTTTACTAGCTGTGGCTGCAGAAAGGATCGACTGCAGGTATCGTTTGACGGGAGACGTGACTTATTTTTATTTATTTTGGTGGATACCTTTATACCTTTAAAGCTGCAGTTGGTAACTTTGAGGAGAGAGAGGACTTAGCATCAAATTTGAAGAAGTACAACTGTTAGATCCCTCCCTCTCGCTCTCCGCTGCACTCCTGCCCTGCCTCCAAAGCCCCTCCCCCAGAGGTGGCTGACGTGTGCGTGACGGCACGCGACCATGGATGTGCACGCGATCGGTAATACATGAGCTACACTCCACACAGCTAGATATAAAACGCTTTACAGTGACTTTCACATGGCTATACCTTACCTAGAAACTAGAGATATGAGCTTGACCGAGCTGAGGAGGAAAGGGGGAGGGGCCTGTGAGGAGGAAGGGGGAGGGGCCTTCTACGCCTCTACTCTGTGTCATTATTACTATGGCCACTAGATGGCATCTGTCACATCTGGCACCATATGTTAAGTCATTACGGCCAAAATAAAATAGTTAAAAGGCTGCACACGTTGGTGGAATATGGCGTTTGTCATGTGATGAAAACGTTTGTCAACTGTTCTGTTTTGGCATGTCGATTCATTTTGGTCGATACCTTTATACCTTTAAGCAGTATATGGACTGGTATGCCTTAATACTGATACCTAGCCCTACTGTTAACACATATTTATATATTTACATACAGTGTATACGTTATCTTAATTGAGTCTCTACTCCGTGTCATTATTACTATGGCCACTAGATGGCATCTGTCACATCTGGCACCATATGCTAAGTCATTACAACCAAAATATGTCCTAGATCTGATGCTTAGTGACGATGCATATTTTGCTATTACCTTCCAAAATGGAAAAAAAGTGGCTTTTGATCTTTTTTATGAAATATCTGCCACCTTTGGTAAAGTTTTGGTATTGGCTGCACACGTTGGTGGAATATGGCAACTGTCAATGTGATGTGATCAAAAATACCACTGTTCTGTTTCGGCATGTCGTTGTGTATCATCTCTTTAGAAAACAAAAGAAGACATTTAATCTCATCCTGCCAGATTCTTCCCAGTCTGCATATTTCGGCTACTTCACTTCACCTGTCTGGTTTGTGTTACTTGGTGTCAGCTGATGTGCCAAATAAGGCATCACCGATAGCGGCAGGTCATCTCCAGATCATCAACATCACACATCTTTCCTCATTCATGTCAGTGACACTCCGCCGACCACAGAGGCTGATGTTTGATGCTTTGCCTTCAGAAAACACGACCTGCCCTACAGGTTTCCTTTTAAATGTAGTTTAGTATTGTGTGTAATATTTGTCATGAGGTGTGTCTTGGGAAAAAAGTTGCAGGAAGCTTTTGGAAAGGAGTCTGACAGCTCTTTCTTTATCTCAAACACCAACAAAAATACAGACTTTTTCCAAACCAGCAGCAGAAAATGTAGCTGAAAGAGACAGGAAATATACTCTTTTACTCTTTTACATGTTTGTGTCTAAGAGAGAGTCTCATAATCTGCTTGTCTATTGGCTGAGTGTGTGAGTAGTGATTTATGGGAGGGTGGGAAAGAGGGAGGAGGTCACTTACTATCTCCACATTGTGGTGACATAACTCCCAGTCAGTGTGTTGACATTAGGAACAGGACTCCAGGGGTGTGTCACCTGGACTGAATTGTTTTTGTCCATGTGTGTGTGTGTGTGTGTGTGTGTGTGCATGTGAGGAATGTCCACTTCTTGCACATTCATGTTACGGTGCACATGCCTGACTGCGTGTGTGTGTGTGTGTGGGGGAGGGGGGGGGGTGGGTTTGTTTTTAACCCAACCAATAGGAGGAGGAGGAGTAATATGCATGCTTTACAATAACTGTTACAAATCACTGTTATGGCCCTGACAATGCTGTGTTGTTAAGGTTAAGATTTTGGTTGTCATGGCAACACATAAACACCATAATAATCGATGTGATGGTTTTTTTAAACTCAAGGTTGAAAACAGGAAGTAAACTCCATTGAACCACTCGATCCGCCACCATGACTTCATCTCTAACTGCGTCACGTCGTCTGTCGTCATAACTACCGCGGCCACTAGATGGCGCCTGTCACTCAAACGTAACTATAGGTAGTTTTTTTTTTTTGTTGGCTAAATTTTTGGACCGTTACTGTAGTTTTTTTTTTCTTGTGAGGACGAGTTTGTTTGTTGTTTGTGTTCAGAGGCGAGTCCGATCCTGCCGAGGCGGGTACATGAATGTGTGTGTCTGTGTGTGTGTGTGTGTGTGTGTGTGTGTGTGTGTGTGTTAGAGAAAGTGTGTGATGAACATGAAAATAAACCGAGATAAAAATAGAGTCTGAAGCTGATTTAAAATGATTGAAAGCATTGCTGGGATTAAAATGGCTTGCAGCATAGATTCATTTATTTATTTTTTTATTTTTTTAGATTAGACTGAATTAGATTTAATGTTTTTTTTCTTTCCCTTTTTACATCTTTTCACAAAAACGTATATGTGAATAATTTAATTTTAAAATAATATATGCTTGTACCTCTTTGTATTACAATCAGCCATCTATTATTCCTTTAAAAAAAAGAAAAAAAAATCTAATTAAAACAGTATAATCTGAAATGAAAACTAAAAAACTATAAAAATTGAATTAATGAAAATGTGTGTGTGGGTGTATCGCTGAATATTAAATCTCATCTGACAGAAAATTAAATAAACACTGACTTCGATGATCGATTAGTGATGTTATTTAATTATCCTGTTGTCTTTGAGTCAAGGGAGGAAGGGGAGGAAGTGAGGAAGGGATAAGGAAGGAAAGGAGGGAGGGAGAAAAGAAGGAAGGGAGGAAGGGATAAGGAAGGAAAGGAGGGAAAGGAAGGACGGAAGGAAAGAAGGAGGGAAGAAAGGGAGGGAAGAAAGAAGAAACAGACGGGGTCAAATTGACCCGGGAGGACGACACGAGGATACCTTCCTTCCTTCCTTCCTTCCTTCCTTCCACCCTTCCACCCTTCCTTCCCTCCCTCCTTCTGTCTTTCTTCCCTCCTGTCCTTCCTTCCTCCTTTGCTTCCTCATTTCTCCCTTCCTTCCACTTTTCCTTCCTTCTTTCCTTCCTTCTCCCTTCCTTCCACTTTTCCTTCCTTCCTTCTTTCCTTCCTTCTCCCTTCCTTCCTCCTTTCTCCCTTCCTTCCACTTTTCCTTCCTTCTTTCCTTCCTGAACCCAGTCATTTCCCCCATTTTTACATCATTGTAAATTAAATATATTTTGGTTTTAGACTATTTATGGGACAAAAAGACAATTTAAAGACAACCAGTTAATCCAAATACCTCTGTTTGACTTTATTCATGATATATTATCTCCAGATGTTCTTCCAGCTTATTTTAAATGAAAATGGCAGGAAGAGTTCACAGCTGGTTATACATGCTGCTGTAGCTGTTGTTATGTAGGAAGGATCCGATGTGTGTTGAAGATAGAGAGAAAGAGGAAGAGGCCAAACATGGCAGCAGCAGCAGTGAGGAGCAGAGCACGAGGACCAGCCTCAGTGTTTACATTACAGGGAGGGGAGCCCGTCTTTATGTAACACACTTCCTATATCACATTCCACCTCCTCCTCCGTATTGTGTTCCCGGCAGCTTCTGTTTGGCACAAACAGCTGCCGGCAAAAAGCTCGCTCGCAGTTCATCTCCATGTTGTCCACTCAGTGCTTGACGACCTGAACGCCGAGCAGGAAATGAGATCTGATTACTTTATCGTACTATTAATACTCAGAGTACTACTACTGCTGCTGCTACTGCTGGTGTTGGTGGTGTTAGCGCTGCCTCTGCTACGCCTACCTCTCATATCACAGCTCATACTGCCGCAAGCGCTTCTAGTACTACTGCTAAAACTACTGCTTTTGATGAGATGGTAGTAGTAGTACTGTTGAGGCCAATACTTCTAGTACTGCCTTTAGTACTTCTACTCCTACTGTTAATACTACTACTGCTAGTCCTATACTGTTAATAAGGCTACCACTGCTACTATTATTACTACTATTACTCCTTCTGTTAGTACTAGTTAGTTGATTATCAAAAGTGCTGCAGATTAATAACTGATCTACTAACTATTGCAGCTCCAGTTAAGTACCACTGATAGCACCTCTTCCTTTAATACTACTAGTTAATGCTATATCACTGCCATTACTACTACTACTACTACTTCTATTTCTACCATTAGTAATATAGTGCAACCATCACTATTCATTCAGGCTGTGTGTTACGGATCACACCGGCGCTCGGAGTCGGAGTCGGAGTCGGAGGTGATTTTCCATAAATAAACCAGCAGCAGTCATATAACAGCGGCTATTATGTGATGACATCATATTATAATGCATCAATAGGCGAGTAGAGGAGTCCTGGTCCAATTTATATTCTATTATATTCTATATTCTGTTCAATTATATTCACAGGGAGGGAGTGGGTGGTAACATGTACAGTATCACCATAATTTAATCTGAGCACACAGAAATAAATTGAAATTGAAATAAAGTAGCCGTTACTGTACATTGGAAAAAACACTTTATATAAAAATTTAAATAAAATGTAATTTATTTGCAGCAAAAGCATGAAACCAAATGATTCAGCTGACACTTACAGACTTAATTTAATTCCTTCCTTCCTTCCTTCCTTTGTCCGTTCCTTCCTTCCTTCCTTCCTTCCACCCTTCCATCCGTCCTTCCTTCCTTCTTCCTCCTTTCTCCCTTCCTTCCCTCCTTTGCTTCCTCCTTTCTCCCTTCCTTCCACTTTTCCTCCTTCCTCCCTTCCATCAGTCCTTCCTCCCTTCCTTCCTTCTTTCCCTCCTTCCTGCCTTCCTTCCTTCTTCCTTCCTCCCTTCCTTCCTTCCTTCCTCCTTTCTTCCTTCCGTCCTTCCTTCCCTCCTCCTTTCCTTCCTCCTTTCCTTCCTTCTTTCCTTCCTTCTTCCTCCCTTCCTCCCTTCCTTTCTCCCTTCCTTCCTTCCTTCCTTCCTTCCTACCTTCCACCCTTCCTTCCCTCCCTCCTTCCATCTTCCTTCCTCCTTTCTCTCTTCCTTCTGCTTTTCCTTCTTCCTCCCTCCCTTCCATCCGTCCTTCCTTTCTCCCTTCCTACCTTCCTACCTTCCACCCTTCCTTCCCTCCCTCCTTCCATCCGTCCTTCCTTTCTCCCTTCCTTCCTTCCTACCTTCCACCCTTCCTTCCCTCCCTCCTTCCATCTTTCTTCCCTCCTTTCCTTCCTCCCTTCCTTCTTCCTTTCCTTCCTTCTTCCTCCCTTCCTCCTTTCCTCCCTTCCTTCCTCCCTTCCTCCCTTCCATCCTTCCTTCCTCCTTTCTCCTGTCCCTCCCTCCCATCCTTCCTTGACTCGAGGACAACAGGAGGGTTAAAAATCTAATGAAGTACTCCACTTTATTTTAAACCCAGTGAGTTTGAAGATGCTAAATAATGGACTTTAAATCCACTGGAGAGAAAAAAAAAAAAAAAAAAAAAAAGCATAAGCCCCTTCAAAAAATCTATTCAATTACAGTAACCGACATAAACGCTAATTGTCCCCCTCTGTTCTCGTATAATTAGCATAATTACTGCTGTCCCCAGTAATTGCATTGTTTCCTTTTATTACATTAGATCACCAAAAAAAAAAAAAAAAAAAAAAAAGGCTTAAACAGATTTGACGGGGAAAGCTCCGTCCTGCTATAGGAGCTGAAACAAAGCTGTAAAGAGGATGACACTCAAAGGTTATAGTGTATTAGAAGAGGAAGAGGCTTTAATTAAGCTTCCTGTCGTCCTCCCCGGGTCAAATTGACCCCCGTCTTTTTTGACTGTTCCTTCTTTCCTCCCTTCCTTCTTTCCTTCCTTTCCTCCTTCCTTCCTCCCTCCCTCCCTCCCTCCTTCTCTCTTTCTTTCCTCTGTCCTTCTTTACTTCCTTCCTCCCTCCCTCCCTCCTCCTTCCTTCTTTCCTCCCCCTCCCCTTCCTCCTTTCCTTTTCTTTCCCTTTCCCTTCCTTCCTTCCTTCCTTCCTTCCTCCCCTTTTTCCTTCCCTCCTTCCTCCCTCCCTCCTTTCCTTCTTTCCTCTGTCCTTCTTTACTTCCTTCCTCCCTTCCTTTCTCCCTCCCTCCCTCTTTCCCTTTCTTCCCTTCCTTCCTTCCTTCCTCCCCTTTTTCCTTCCTTCCTTCCTCCCCTTTTTCCTTCCCTCCTTCCTTCCTCCCTCCTTTCCTTCATTCTTCCTCCCTTCCTTCCTCCCTCCTTCCTTCCTTCCTTCCTTCCTTCCATCCTCCCCTTTTTCCTTCCTTCCTTCCTCCCTCCCTTCCTTCCTTCCTTCCTTCCATCCTCCCCTTTTTCCTTCCCTCCTTCCTTCCTCCCCTCCCTTCCTTCTTCCTTCCTTCTTCCCTTCCTTCCTTCCTTCTTCCTCCCTTCCTTGACTCGAGGACAACAGGAGGGTTATCTCTTCGTCTGCTTTATCTACCTCCACTTAGATTCCTACTCTTCCCAAAAATGCCCCCCTCCTGCTACCCCCCTTCCTCCCCTCCCGCCCCGCTACCACTCCCCCCTTCCTCCTACCTTTAGAGAAAGACTGTGAAGTTTGTTGCATTGAGCGTGTAGGTGGATGAAGTGGAAGTATAGTTAGATCAAGCACGCGATTAGTCAAGAGAAAGAGTTGCTCACCTGACTCTCAAACCTCAACCTGTCTATTTTCTGCTGCTGTGGGCGTCGAAAAAAAAAAAACTGGTCTCTCTCTCTCTCTCTTTCTCTTTCGCTTTCGCTCGCTGCCCACTACGGCTTATTTCTCCCCTTGTATGGTTTTTGTGAGCACGGGCGCAAAATGGCGACTCGAGAAAGAGAGGGAGAGAGAGAGAGAAAAGCTGAAATTTTTTTCTGCCATCAAAACTACAGGAAATTGCTGGATTTTGAATTTAAGGCTTTTTTTTTAATGTTAACCCTCCTGTTGTCCTCGAGGAAAGGAGGGGAGGAAGGAAAGGAGGAAGGAAGGAAGGAAGGGAGGAAGGGAGGAAAGGAGAGAGGAAGTAAAGGAGCGAAGGAAGGAGGGAGGGAGAAAGGAAGAAGGAAGGAAAGGAGGAAGGAAGGAAGAAGGAAGGAAGGAGGAGGGAAAAGATGGAGGAAGGAAGGGAGGAAGAAGGAAAGGAAGGAGGAAGGAAAGGAAGGAAGGAAGGACAGAAGGAAGGAAGAAAGGGAGGAAAGACAGAAGGAAGGAAAGAAGGAAGGGAGGACGGAGGAAAGAAGGAATGAGGGAAGGAAGGAAATGAGAGAGGAAAGAAAGAAGGAAGGAAGGAAGAAAGGGAGGGAGGAAGGAAGGAAGGAAGGAAAGGAAGGAAAGACAGAAGGAAAAGAGGAAGGAAGGAAGAACAGGACGGGTCAATTTGACCCAGGAGGACGGGAAAGAAAAAAAAACCTAACACATAATCTTGGCTAAATGAATGAAAGCAGAGAATCCGAGAGTCAGTGGCTGCTTCCTATAAACGGCTCCTGCTCTCAGACAGGAAATGAAGCCGCTCGCTGTGGCGGCTGTTTATCCCGCTAGCAGCAGCAGCAGCCGTAGCAACGGGAGCCGTGTTCTTGGATCAGTTTCAACTTTTTGCCCAAAATGGTCGTTATTAGGACGAGGCTTTGAGCGGACTTATCCAGGATCAGCCTGGTCCAGCTGCCAGAGTCAGATCCAGCCAGCAGCAGCAGATGGACCAGAGGACGTATAGACGGGTGGAGGGATGGAGGGATGGAGGGATGATATAAAGGAGTGATTTATACTCCAGAGAGACTCATCGTGGTATGAAAATGTGCACAGCTGGATGTAGAGCCGCTGATTCATCCTTAAAATATCAAAACAATGAGAACAAAGAAGGAGACAAAGTGATTTTCCAAAAGCAGTCACGAATCCAAAGAATATGCAGCTAATGTTAATTTAGATAATTTCAAAATAAAAGCATCAAATCTTCATTTTGAGGGAAAAAGTATTTAAGCTTCCTGTCGTCCTCCCGGGTCAAATTGACCCCGTCTGTTTTGACTGTTCCTTCTTTCCTTCCCTTCCTCCCTCCCTTCCTCTTTTCCTTTCCTTCCTCTCTTCCTTCTTTCGTTTCTTCTTCCTTCCTTCCTTCCTCCTTTCCCCCCTTCCATCCTTCCTTTCCTTCCTCTCTTCCTCCTGTCCTTCCTTCCATCCTTCCATCTTTCCTTCCTTTCTTCCTTCTTCCTCCTTCCTTCCTTCCTTTCCTTCCCTCCTTTCCTTCCTTCCATCCTTCCAATCTTTCCTCCCTTCCATCCTTCCTTCCTTCTTTCCTTCCATCCTTCCATCTTTCCTTCCTTCCTTCCTTCTTCCTCCATCCTTCCTTCCTTTCTCTCTTCCTTGTTTCCTTTCCTT
>JAJDFG010001268.1:0-41209 GCA_021039105.1 Scomber colias
CAATAGAAAAACAGCTAAGCTATAAATCATAAATTCAGCTTTTACACATTTTATTTAAATTTGAAATATATAAAATATAAAACACTTTTTAATAAACTGTAAATATAAAAGTAGAAGTCATGGCAGCGTTTGATTGTCCAGGTGTTCCTAATAAAGTGATCGGTGAGTGTAAAACCTGTAAGAAGAGGTTACATATATATATTATTTTTTATATAACATCTTTGTGTGAAACTGCTGATTCTCGATAATTAAAATCAGGAAGAAAGAAACGAGGGAAGAGAACGAACACTTCCTGTAAAGTCTTTCTCTTTTTCTCCTAAATGTCAGATTCATGAGTAGAGAGACAAAGTGAGGAACATCAGAGTATCGTTGTGAGCTTTTTATGGACAAGCTTCCTCTTCAAGCTTCTTCTGAGTTGTCGAAAGTGTTGCAGAGTTTTAACATTTGTTGGTTTGAGGGGTTTTTAGAGTTGTTTTTTTTTTGGGGGGGGGGGGGGGGGGGGGGGTTTTAGAGAGTTTCCCGTCTGACTCCGCCCAGAAAAGATGCCACTAAAAGAAAAAACTGTCTGTGTCCATCTGTGCATGAAATCCTCCTCAACACCAGCATCCACATGAGCTGTCTGTGTGTTTGTGGCAGATACACACACACACACACACACACACACACACACACACACACACACACACACACACACACACACAGTAAGTCATTGTTATTGTGATTATGACTGTTGTTCTCGGCTCACAGTCAGTCGATGTTTTTTCGTCGTGGTGTCTGCCGATGTTAAGATGGAGTAACTGTTTAATCTGGTTGTTTTTACTTATTAATTAATATATATAATCAATAATCTACAATAATAATTATAATATATTAACAATCAGATCTTAACTTATTCATTCACACTAAACAACCTTGGATCAAATGATAAGAGATGTTTTATATTGTTGTATAGAAATATTAAACAGCTGATTTATTTATTTTTTGTGCTAATTGATGATTTAAATTATTATTTTTTTTAAAAGTCGAGTTAGTGGAACACATTATATTATTATATTCTTTATTCTTTATTTGGATCCTCATCAGCTTCCATACTTTTAAATAAATCAACAAGTTAAATTTTTTTTTAAAAAATGAGAAGAAGCACCAAAAAAGTCAAACTTAAAGATAGAAAATGAGCTAAATAACTCAAATATAGATTATTTTATTTCTTATTAATGAATCTGATTATTATTTTCATGGTTTATCATTTGGTCAATAAATGGTGAAAAATGTCCGTCAGAGTATCAGAAATCACCGGCATAGTTTATTATACATTTAGTAGGGCTGTCAAACCATTCATTTTTTTAATCACGATTAATGGCGTTTTGAATTGCATGTTAAAAATCCTGTTATTTTCCATTTGAAGGCAGTTTTAAGCCCATAATGTAAAGCATTTTCTTACCAGAGTGTCTTAACTGGGAATCAATCACGGCTCTGCTGCGACTCCCACACTCCAAAATGGTCCTTTGGTGGAGCTGAGGCTCGCTTGGCTGCACCTGGGTGTTTAGCGTGGAGGTGCTAACTCAAACTCCACGTACTCCGGTGGTAGTTAAACTCCGTTTGACACAGGTTGCATTTTACTTTTGACTTGTCAACTGAAGCGTCTGGAAGTGTTTTAAAGTTAAACAAGCCGTTCAAAAGTCCAGTAGCTCTCTTACTTTCCATCAGCGCGGTAGGTTTACTGCAGGAGGCCACTTCAAAGCATAGCGCTACAGCTAGAGGAGCCGTCTACGGGGGAGTAGAAGGGACAAAAAGGCTTGCAACATTAAAATGCGATTTTAAAAAAATTAACGCGTTATGGATTGCATTAATCTAATCGCGATGAACGCGTTAACGCTGACCGCCCTAATTATTTAATAAACATTACGTCATAGTTTATTACACATTTAGTAAACAGTATATTATTGCAGCTCTAATAAAAACTAAATAATTCAAATGTATTATTTTATTAATAAAGTCTGCTTACTGATAGTTTCCAGACCTTTGGTGTCACAGTGTTGGTCTGTGGAGAGCAGAGTTGATTTATTTGTGTTGCTTTGGTTTGGTTGAAAGCTCTGGAAGAAGTTAGTAAGAGGACGTTGAGTCAAACTGAGTCATGATGTAAAACAGTACGGTCTCCGCACTTTAAAACCTCCAAACAAATTAAAAAAAAAGGGGAATAAAATAATTAGAGCTCCAATAATGAATGTATTAATCGTTATAAAGTCCATATTCTCTGATTATTTATATTAATAATTATATTTAATTTATATTTTCTGGTTTCTTTTTGACAGTAAACTGAATATTTTTGGGTTTTTAAACATTTGATGACGTCGTCTTGACATTTTCGTCTTGATTTTGACATTTTTCACCATTTTCTTCCATTTAATTGACGACTCATCAAGTTTATGATCGTTACTTTGCAGCCTTAAAAAATAAGATATAAATTTATTATATGTTAATTTTTGATGAAAGTATAAATGTGGTGTTTGAGTCGTTGTGTGATGGTCAGACTTCCTCTCGTTAGTTCATCAGACGCTTTTTACATTTGTGTTGGGATCACGACGCTTCGCATTTATCACTCCTCTTTTTTTTAAAATTTCTTTCTCTTTATGATTTTCTTCTTCACTGGTTTTTTTAAATGGAAGTAAAAACATTTCTTCTTCTTCTTCGTTGCTCTTGTTGTTGTGTGTGTGTTTCTTCTTCGGTGGTGGTTCTCGTGTCGCTTCACCTCGGTGTCACTTCTCGCTCTCCTTCTGTTTTATTATCAATGTTTTTTAATTCACTGGAAATGTTTCTGTGGAAAGTTATTGATTATTGATGTCGTGCACAATCCACATCTTCTTCTTCTTCTTCTTTTCTTTTTTTTTATTTGTTTGTTTGTTTGTTCTTTTTTTTTTTCTTCCTTTCTGTCTTTTCTTGTTTTTTATTTTATTTTAATTCTTTCTTTCCTCACTTATCTGATCTTCTCTCGTGCGCTCTCCAGAGTCTCAACCGAGTTTGAGAGAAACGGGAGACTTGAGGGCTCAAGGTGAGGTTACCAACCCCCCCCACCCCCCCCCCACCCAAATACCCCCCGCCCCCCTCTCCTCTCCCTCCCTCCATCACACACACACACACACACTCCTCCCTTCCTCTCTCAGGTGTTGGTGCCCTCCTCCCCTCCTCTCCCTTTTTATCTTTTTATTGTAGGCTTCAGTATGTCCTCGTCTCGTCTGTTGCCCCCCCCAACCCCCCTGCCCCCCGCCCCCCCCCCCCCCCCTCTGCTTTGGGATGTTTGAATGGTCGGACGGTATTGAACCTGCATGTGTGCATCATCATCATCATCTTCGTACTCGTGCGCTGCTCAGTTTGCATCATTGCATGTTGGTTTTTAAATCCTCTTGAACAACCTGTGAAATACCCCTAATACCCCCCCTCTCCTCCCCCCAAACCCCCCCCCCCCCCCCCCCCAACCCCTCAAATACAACAACCTGCCTTTTAATCCAGCATGTGGACGCACCTGCCTCCAGTTTGTGTTACATTCAAGTCACAGAGTTTAAGATTGATTTTTTTCCAGGAAACTTTAAAAACTGTTCAGAAGAAATTTAAAGACTTTTTTTTTTTTTTTTTAATCATCTGGATGAAAAAATATTGAATTTGAATCATTTATCGAAGCAGTTTCTGTGTTTTCTCTTCATTAAAATTTAAATTTAATGACAAGAATGTAGAAAATCTTTATTATAAGCAGTTGATTTTGACAGTTATTACATCTTAAAGTGTAGATTTATAACTTTTATTGAACTCAAAGACTCTTTAAATGTGCAGAAACATGAAGAGCTGCAGCAGTATGTTAGTAATCTAAAGAATAATAATCAATACTTTTTAATCATTGCAGTTTCTTTGTCTCATTAAATATGTTATGATTGTTTCTTCAATAAAAGCTCTGACTGATATTTAATAGAGCAAAATTAATAATGAGAGGAACCGTCTCACTGTTACTGTTCCAGCTTGAAAAACATTATTTAACTTTTTTATGAATCAACTGAAAACTTCAAATTTATATTTATATTTTTTGATGGTAAGTTTATTAAAGTGTAATTTTTCTATTGTTAAACTTTAACTGTTATTATACTCAAAGACTCTGGAGCTGCAACAGGAAGTCACAGAAAACTAATCAAATATAGTTAGTTTAGTTTTTTTAAGGTTTTTAAAGAGTTTAAAAGTTTTTTACTCTGTGACTGTGAATGTAACGAGGAGCTCAAACTGGAGCTGTGACGTTAACGTGAGTGGAAACAGACAACGGCCACGACATGAATACACTTATTAGTTTTGGATTGTTTAATTTGGGGGGGGGGGGGGGGGGGGGGGTAATAAAAGAACAAAATATATATATATATCTTAAGTGAAACAGAAGTGGCCGTTCTATCTGTAAATCCATCTCACGTAGCTTTAAAAAAAAAACTCTACTTTTAATAAGTTGATGAAAATGTTGCTGAAGTTAAATCTTCTTTGTGTGTGTCTCTCTCTCTCTCTCTCTGTCTCTCTCTCGCTCTCTCTCCCTCTCTCTCTCTCTCTCTCTCTCTCTCTCTCTCTCACTCTCTCTCTCTCGCCCCCCCTCTACCCCCCTCTCTCTCTCTCTCTCCTCTCTCTCTCTCCACTCTTTCTCTCCCCCTCTCTCTCTCGCCCCCCCTCTACCCCCCCCCTCTCTGTCTCTCTCTCTGTCTCTCTGTCTCTCTCTCTCCCTCTCTCTGCCTCCCCCTCCCTCCCTCCGTCTCCCTCCCTCTCTCTTTCACTCTCTCTCTCCATCTCTCTCTCTCTCCCTCTGTCTACCTCCCTCTCTCCCTCCTTCCCCTCCCTCCCTCTGTCTCTCTCTCTGTCCCTCTCTCTCTCTCTCTCTCTCTCATCCCTCTGCCTCCCTCTCTCTCTCCCCCTCCCTCCCTCTGTCTCCCTCCCTCCCTCTCTCCTCTCTTTCCCCCCCCTCTCTCTCCCCCTCCCTCCCTCTGTCTCCCTCCCTCTCTCGCCCCCCCTCCCTCTCTCCCTCTCTCTCTACCTCTCTCTCTCTCTCCCTCTCCCTTCCTGCCTCCCTCTCTCGCTACCTCTCTTCCTGCCTCCCCCCCTCCCTCCTCCTCCCTCCCTCTCCCTCTCTCTCTCTCTCTCTCTGCCCCGACAGTCGCCATGTACCTGGGGATCAAAAAGGGGAAAATAAAGACAGTAAACCCCGCTCCCTCAGATTCACTTGGAGTATGAGGACCACCAGCTCCATGGAGCCTTGCGACATCATGCGGGAGATTCGCAAGGTGCTCGACGCCAACAACTGCGACTACGAGCAGCAAGAGAGTTTCCTGCTTCTTTGCGTCCACGGAGACGGGCCGCGCCGAAAACCTGGTCCAGTGGGAGATGGAGGTTTGCAAGCTGCCCCGTCTCTCGCTCAACGGCGTCAGGTTCAAACGGATATCCGGATCATCCATCGCTTTCAAAAACATTGCTTCCAAAGTTGCCAACGAGTTAAAGCTATGAACAAAAAGGGGTTTAAAAAAAAAGTATACATATATATATCTAGAAGTATTTAAGCTGTACAATCATCCAAGTAGCAGTTTCCAAATGTCCTCCTTTTTTTAAAAAGAAAGTACAGAGTATGTATTGAATATTATTATAATGTATAGGTTAAGGCTTTTGGCAATAATCACTGAATTACCTACTAATATCTCTAAAGTCTATTCTGGCCCACACGGGGTCGACATTAACGAGTTGAATATGATTTGTCATGCTGTGAATGTGGACAAAAAAAGCATTTCTAGTCTTATTTATTTCATCTTATTATTTTTTTTTTCTTCTCTTCTTTATCTTCTTTATCTTTCACTCACTCTCTCTCTCTCTCTCCTGGAAAAGAAAAAAAAATTACGTAGTTTTTTTTTTTTGTTTCAGTGTAAATAATGTATCTTACTTTAAAGAAAGAAAAAAAAAAGACGGCTTCTCTGCAATACTCATTTTTTGTTTTTTCTTCTTCATTTTCTTTTCCTTTTTTTTTTTTTTTTTTTTTGTATTTCGTTTAAAAAGTAGAG
Organism: Scomber colias; assembly: GCA_021039105.1. Lineage (NCBI taxonomy): Eukaryota > Metazoa > Chordata > Actinopteri > Scombriformes > Scombridae > Scomber > Scomber colias. Next base: position 6,063 of record JAJDFG010001268.1, read on the forward strand.
ATGATGGGGGGGAGTCCGTGTAAATGCCCACATGATGGTTAAAGGGTCACTCATGTCTCAATTAAAAGAAGTGTCTGTCAACTTGAACGTCTCGTCTCACGCTGATTATTCAACAGTGTCGGAGAGGAAATAGTTACTTTAATTAAATTTCAAAATAAAAGTCACTAATCTGTTAAAGTTACTGATGGAAATGATGATTGTTGAAATGATTTTAACTCAACTGTTGTCCTCGAGTCAAGGAAGAAAGGAAGGGAGGGAGGGAGGGAGAAAAGGAAAGGGAGGGAGGGAGGGAGGAAGGAAGGAAGGAAAGGAGGGAGGGAGGGAGGAAGGAAGGAAAGGAGGGAGGAAGGAATGAAGAAGGGAGAGAAGGAAGGAAGGTATGAAAGAAGGACAGAGGAAAGAAAGAGAAGGAGGGAGGGAGGAAAGAAGGAAAGGAGGAAGGAAGGAAAGAAGAAGAATGGAAGGTATGAAAGCAGAACAGAGGAAAGAAAGAGAGAAGGAGGAAGGAATAAGGACAGGAGAGAACGAAAGAAGGAGGGAAGAAAGGGGGATGGAGGAAGTACAAACGGAAGGGAGGAAAGAAGAATAAGATGGGGTTAATTTGACCCGGGAGGAAGGGAAGGAAGAAAGGACAGATGGAAGGAAGGAAGGAAGGAAGGAAAAGAAGACAGGAAGGAAAGAAGGAAAAAAGAAAGGGAGGAAGGACAGAAGGAAGGAAGGGAGGAAAAAAAGACGGGAAGGAAAGCGGGCCGGTTTGGACCCCTCGGCAGACCGGTTCTGGCCCACGGGCCGCATGTTTGACCCCCCTGAACTAATGAATATATTTAAAGTGAGAGATAAATGTTGCTTTATAAGAAATGATCTCCCTTATAAATCATGTCAGTATCCATGGCAACACAGCTAGACTTAGATCTTGGTGCTTAATGGGAACACCTACCCTAACAGCTGGACTTAGGTCTTAGGAAGGCAGGAAGGACAGTAGGAGGGAAGGAAGGAAGGAAGGACAGATGGAAGGAACACTTAGCCTAACAGCTGATCTTAGATCTTAGGAAGGAAGGAAGGACAGTAGGAGGGAAGGAAGGACAGAAGGAGGGAACACTTACCCTAACAGCTGATCTTAGATCTTAGGAAGGAAGGAAGGACAGTAGGAAGGAAGAAAGGACAGTAGGAAGGAGGGACAGTAGGAAGGAAGGAAGGACAGAAGGAGGGAACACTTACCCTAATAGGTGATTTTAGATCATAGGTAGGAAGGAAGGATGGAAGGATGGAAGGACAGATGGAAGGAACATTTACCCTAACAGCTGAAAGGGTTGGGTAGAAAATTAGAAAAGTGATCAACTAGTAATTAAATATATTGTGTTTTAGATTTAAATGTGTGGTTGAGCTCAGAAATGATGTTTTAGTTCCTTTTTTGTGATTTGATATGACAGGAAGTGATCGTAATATCGTCTCATATCGATCTCTCATATCTGGCTCCTCAGTGGAATCTAAATGAAATGATATCATAGCAGATTTTATGATAATGAAACATCGACTCGATATATCATCATATGGTGAAGAAAATTTTGATTTACACCCTTACTAGTTCCCCAAACTCAAGCAGACAGTTAAATATGAAAATACACATCATGTTTCTACACACTTATCTTTTAAAGCTGCAACGTTTAGTAGATTAATTGATAAGTTGCCGACTAAATGAATCTCTCACTATTTTTACAATCAATTAATAATTTGTCATTTTTATTAAGAAAGTAAAGTCCAAGTTCTTTGATTGCAGCTATTTCTTTGTTTCTTTAGTCGTCTGTGACAGCAAACTGAATATAATCACTATTCTGACATTTTATAGACTGAAAAACTAATTAATTGATTAACTGAGAAATGAATGGACAAATTAATTAATAATGATTATTCATGTTTTAGTGTTTGTGTGGAAATAAGATTTAATTGATTAGTGAAGTGTTTGGATCTTCTGCACATCTTTGAGAATACTGAGCTATTTATTTATTTAATGTATATATTTGTACGTATCAATCACACAAATATATACATTAAAACACAAAAAAGTTTAAATAGAGGAATTCTGTTTTAGTAATAAGACCTTTTTGTGTATTTAGCTGATTTTAAAAAGTCTGTTTCAAGCATTTTTAGGTCACCATTAACTTAATGTGACTTAATTAAAATGAGCTGAAAATTGAATAATTGTCATTTTATTTAAAACAAAAAAGCCAAAATCAGTTTATTGCAGCTTTTTAAATGTGAGGATTTGATGCTCTTTGGTTCGTACATGAGGTAAAGTTAATCAGGTCACAACTGGCATTTTACTGTCAGAACAATTTGTAAATTAATAAATGAGAATAGTTTTTAAGCTGTAGTAACAGACATGTAAATATTCTTTGAGTTGTAATTAAGTAATAACCTGATGAAGCTTTGAAACAGAGTTGAGTTTGTCTGAATATTTAAATCAGGTTTAATTATTCAGGATGTAAATGTATTTAAATTCGCAGAGACGAGGAGGTCAGTGTCAGGATGTTCAGAGTTTTACTGCTGGAACAAAGTCCAGCTTCACAGTCTGAATATATTCAAACTCAACTTGTTTAGTCTAAAATGTGAAAATGTCCCTTTATAATTTACACATTGTCTTTAAAGTGTTAAAGCTTTGCACCATTAGTGAATGAAATGTGATGTTTAAAAGCCTGAAAGCGTCACCGCTGAGTGTAACCTGTCAGAGTGTTTGTTATGTTAACATCAAACCTTTAATATGAGTCCAGGGTTTCGTGAAGGTGAGTCCGTGTGTCTGAAGGTGAAGATTTATCCTCATGAACACTGAACAGACTCTTGACTGATAAAGATCACAAAGAGTAACTTTAAACAACATTTTATTTCAGATCCATCTTCACCTCACAGGAACCGTTTAGTTTTAAATACACAAATCCAAACTGATACAGAGTGCATTCCAGGACAGAGTCGGACATTCATTCAGACGAGGACGGGGAGAACAGGGGGGTAGTTTGGTGTCGGGACGTTTTACTTCTGGGCGGGCATCATGTCGTCGATGGCCTGACCCTTCTCCAGCTTCTTCTCCATCTCAACCAGCAGCTTCACACCATCAACCACCATCTGGACCAGTTCCACCTCAGAGAATCCCAGTCTGTCAGCGTTGGAGATGTCGAACACTCCACCGACAGCGGCTGTGTCCACTCCGCCTGAAACACATCATACACACTTTACTGACGAGTTCAACTTTTAACTATCTGAATATTTAACTTTTACAGTCTAGAAACAAACGTTGATGAGTGTTCTACGTACCGGTTCCACGTTTCTGGAGCCTCAGCCTCTTGAGAGCCTCCTCGAACTTGGCGTGCTTGCTCATGTTGGGCAGCTTGACGTGCACACCAGCACGCAGGCCGGTGCCCAGGTTGGACGGGCAGGTGAGGACGTAGCCCAGGTGCTCGTTCCACATGAATGCGTGTCCTCTGTCCTTGAACAGAGACTCGATCTAAACAGAAGCAGACTGATCAGAACCCGACGTAGCGATGATAAACTTCCCTCAGTGCTGCTCCTGAGAACAGAACCCCCCCCCCCCCTTTACAGATTAATGACCTTTAACCTCGTTTCCTACAGACCTTGGTGAGTCCGGTGCAGAAGCGATTAAACACTTCCTTCATGTTTCCTCCTTTCTGCATAGAGATCACACGCAGATGGTCCTCCTCGTTCACCCACACCAGGAATGTCTTGTTGTCGTTGTGCCTTCAGGAACACAAAGTCAAATTAAGTTTACTTCAAACTTAAAGATTTACAGACCGTGTGAGGTGTTGACGTCTCACCAGATGCCCCTGGCGTCTGGCCAGTCACGGGCCATCCCTGAGGCCAGCAGCAGAGGAGAAACTGGCTTGTCAAACAGGAAGTGGTCATCGATGAGCTGCTGCTGCTCGGCGTCTGTCATGTTCTTCAGGGCGTAGTATTTCCCCTTCAGGTCTCCCGTCAGAGAGTCGAGAGCTGCGGAGAGACATTATTGTGTTGTCAGGAAGCAACAGAGAGGCATCCTGTGAGGGACTGTGTGGAAAATTACAGTCAGACCATGTAGGTCACATTATTCTGTGCTGTTGTACCAGCTGCTGCCACCAGAGGACGCTCACTGCTACAGAATTGTGTTTGACTTTCAGTGAGCATCTGTGGCAGCTCTGCCTCCATCTGCATATATGGCACTGAGGACAGATGGAGGCAGAGTCAGGATGAACTGGGAGAACTGGGCTGTTTACCTTCGATGGAGAGCTTCTCCACAGCACGCCTCTCTCCTCGGCTGCAGTGTGGTGGCAGACAGAAGTTGCGGATGCTGCGGCCTGTTCGGACGCGGGAGCTCAGGACGTAGTTGGGGTCAAGGTCATCACCTCCCTGAGGAGAGAGAGATTTTTAGTGTCTGCAGAATTAATCTGATCAGTTTCTAAACAGCTGGGTCACATGATGCTGTTCTACCTTCAGGTTGTCTGGGTTAATGTCGGTCTTGTGCTTGTCTGAGGGTTTGTATCCACCATGTCTGTCTGAGATCACGGGGTCCAGCAGGTCTTTGAACACCTCGTATGTCTCCTCGTCTCCGGCGACACAGCCGACGGTCATGATGAAGGGATGACCTGTACACAGTTAGAGGGTCAGAGGAGACAGAGAGGGGCACAGACACTAACATCCTCACTAACTGGTCAATGTCTCAGGATGGGACTGTGGTACTGTACCAGGATTATCAACCCCTGTCTGAATGACACCATCTATGGTGAAGCCGTTGGGTGTAGCCCTCTCTCTCAGCTTCTTGTACATGTCCAGGGTTAAGAACTTGGCCATGTGGTTGTTGTGCTGACTGAGATCTGGGTACTCATCCTCAGCTGACAGCCTCTTCAGTGTCAGCTTGGCCAAACCCTCAGAACTAAACAGAGACAGTCTACAGTGTGAGGGGAGCCTGCTACACTTCACTTATCTGAATTCTCCTGAAAATGGTTAAAAATGAATCCTGGGGTAATCACACAGGAAGCAGCCTCCCTGCATGAGGCATTAAAGAGTAACTGACATGATAAGACCGTGAAGGCAGCTGTGGATTATGAGCTGCAGCATATATTATATAACACTGTAATCTTTACTATTTGCTGTAGAGCGGTGCAGTATTGCTCATAATGGAGGCCCATTTAGAGGAGGATAACCGTTTCTAACTGAGTGTTTAGTGCTACTCTAATGTCACAGTGCAGAAAGATGTTAGTGTCCCTCTCAGAGGCGCAGCCATTAAACGGTCGGTCAGGCGGAACAGATGGCTGCTCCGCTGAAAAGCCGCTTGCTTTTTTACCTGGGTTATCAATCCCAGTCTGAATGACATCATCCAAAGTAAATCCACTGGGTGTTTGTTTGCTCCTCAGCTTCTCGTACATAGCAGGAGTCAGGATCTTGGCCATATGATTGTTGTGTTTGGTCAGGTCCGGAAACTCCTGATCCGAAGCGTATTTCATCTTCAGCTGGTTGTGTGTGTTACCGAAAGGCATGGCTGCTCCCTGGGCGGAGGATGGAGGGAAGACACGATGAAAAGCAGCGAAACAAACGGAGCGCACAGTCAGCAAAGTCTCGACTTCATTCCGATATTAAGATTTAGGTTTTAAAATATAGAAAATTAGATTAAAGTGCAGACAGGTTTAATAACGCAGTGAATTATGTTTTTAACCAGGTGCAGATATATGCAGCAGATTAACTGTGAACGCATTTCTTTATTTTATATGAAATGAGTAAATTGTAACAATGAACAACCCGGATGATCGTAGTGAAGATCAGACCTATTCATTAACCAGTCTGCCTCTACACCAGCTGTACTGCACTCTGATTCAAATCTGATTTTCAGCCTGTGTTTGAATTGAAGTTAAATGACAGTAAATGATTCCTACCTGTTGTTGACTACTACTACCAGGGGTTGATACAAAGATCCCTATTGTTCCGACCAAGAGCTCTCAAACCTCCAGCAGCAGCAGCAGCGTCCTAGCAGCAGCTCTCAGCTCACTGGGATGTGCAGCGCGCCCTTTATACTCCTGCTGCTCTGCGCTCATTGGCCACTATTTCTAGTCCATTCATTCAATTGGACGCGCTGATTTGGCTTGTATGGGGAATCCTTCACACAGGTCTGACTTTTTATTAACTATATAAAGCTGAAGCTGCGTTTGAGTGACTCCATGAAAACATGTGATCAGAGATATTGATTATAGATATATAGTCAATATAAATATTTATAAAGGGTATAAAATGTCTATTCATGGGAGTATTTTACAGTCTAACAATGATGTAAATCATGAAACATGACTGTTTATAAAATTGTGAGTGTGGTTTTTGATGAAACTCAACAACAGTTTAAGTTGGTCAAATAAACTCCAATTTTGCGCCAGCTTCAACATTTGATGTAAAAACCATCAGAAATATGAATCACATCATATATAATAAACGGTCTACTCTGCTGCTGAGGAACTTTTACTTTTGATCTAATATTTTGCTGTTTTGTCCACCTGTCCTTGTTTAATCAAACTAAACAGAGTTTAATGTTGTTTCCTACCTAAAGAACACAGTACCAGTCTAAAGTTTGGACTCATTCAAAGGTTTTTCCTCATGAAGCTGACTGAGACATTACCAACAGCATACAGAATCTAAAATATGAATAATTCTGGTTTGATGTCTGTGTGGATCTAAAATGTAGAAAACAGTAAAAACAAATAAATAAAAGCCCTTTAATGAGCAGTATTGTATTTTTTTGGAGTCCTCATCCACTCATTGATATGTTTCTTCTAGTTTGAACTGCTCTGTTCATAATGATGTATGTTCAGAGTTTGATCTGCTCAAAGTGGAAGGTTTCTCTGAGAATTGACTTTACAGTGAAGTAGGGGACATCTTGTGTCCAGCTGTTAAATATTTGAGATAAAATATAAACTATATAAGCTTAATTAATAGATAAGATGTATCTTTATTGATCCCCCTTGGGAGAAATTCAAACTGACAGCAGTACAGTGGAAAAAAGAGCACCATAATGGTGAAAGTGATAAAATAAACAAAATAAAATAAAATATAATGAGCAATCTCTGTGTAAAAAATCTGTAATATAGTTCCTAGGATTATATACATGTGTGCAATGTTCCGGGGATTTACATAGCAATGAGGGAGTAGATATAATTTTAAGGACTCTGACAAGATAGTTGAACTTTTTTTAGTCACATCAGACACAAATTATAGTTATATACACCTTAAAACACTGCATGCTTAAAACAAACCTCTCTCTCTCTCTCTCTCTCTCTCTCTGCTTTAGGGCAGAATCAATGCATCTTGGTCCTCTTGAAGCGCTCACATTTTGCTTGTTAATGTGCAGGGATGAAAAGCCGCAGATCTACACATCATCCGTGCTGCCTTTTTTAAACTCTCTTCATCAGCTGTGATAGTTTACCGATTAGTTGAAGCTGGGTCTCCATCCGGTTTGTCTCACTCCACTTCCCGTGAAAACAAAACCACGTGTGTGAGGGGAATGAATGAGTAGCAGTCAGTACTGCTGTCCGCATGCTCTTAAAACGGCGTTAAAAGCAGAAATAACCGTTTACGGTGAATAGTTTGTTGTCGTTTCAATCTCGGCAGCAACTGAACACCTGTTGTCAAGGTAACGGCTATTTTTTAAACGTTCTTAAAGCGTCATCAACGCTAACGGCAGCTGTTAGCCAACGCTGCTAATGGTAGCTTTATTAGCAAAGCCGGTACACGCGTTTAACGTTCAAACCAAAAACTAATAAATTAATAGGTTTAGGTTACAGATATTGTTTTTTGCACTGTGACATATGTGTAGCTTTAAGGTTAATGTTAGAAAGTGTGAGTTCGGTATTAAAACCGACTCAACTTCTTAACGTTAGCTTGCTATTTAACCGTTTTAACAGTTGTTCAGCAAACGTTAGCGTCAGTTATCATGAGATATTCGCTGATTTAATGTTATAATTTGCTTTAAAAGTATTATTTAATACAGTCAAGTATTGTTTAAAGTCTGTTTTCCCATCAGTCTGTACTTTCCCTACACCTATCTCCTCTGCTAATCAGTTTTATATCTCTGCTAAACTTATCATTAAGTTACCTCGGAGGGAGAAACAGACCTCGACACAAACACCTGATTTCCTCACAAAAAATACACTATAAATCAATTATAACCATTCTTAACATTAATTAATGAATTCATCTGACTCACATCTTCTCCAAGTTCTCCGACATGTTTTCCTTTGGTTTCTTTTTCTTTCTCTTAAAAAGCTTTAACAGTGAAGTCGCCTCCTCTCTCTCTGGAGTTTAACAGCGGTTTGATTTCAGTTTGTAAAATGCAAACCTTTATAAAGTAACAGTTAGTGCGCGTGGTAGTAACGGGATGGGGTTGCTATGGATGACAGAATGGAGTGGTTGCCATGGTATCAAGGGCCTTGCTGCCACCATCCAGGACTAGATACAAGATACAGAACAGGAGGACTTTTGTTTTGTCATAAATTAATTAGTGGTCAATTTAATGGCGTCAGTATATCATTTCCTATCTACAACTGATCCAGAACACTGCTGTACTACTTCAAATGTTTCATTTTGTCCAACCAGCCGTCTGCAACCCAAAGATATTTAGTTTAAAGTCAGAGAGGAGTAAATAAACCAGAAAGCTTGAGAAGCTGGAATCAGAGAATTGGGACTTTTTCATTAAAAATGCCTCCAAATAATGAATCGATTATCAAAATAATTGGTAATCAATAGTCGGCAACCAGAGGCCACTGTAGGATCAAACCTTTAGGGTGACTCCACTCCTAATGAAAATTGTGCTTGAAGTCAGAATATGAAGTGTTAAAAAATACTATAATAGTTGTTTTTATTTTTAGGGGTGCAGATATCAAATTTAGGGGTGATAGAGCACCCCTAAAAAGGATCTAAAATCACCCCTGTTGGCAACTTATCGATTGACTATTGTCCTTAATTTCTTGCCTAGCTGGTGCAGATTGAAGGCCCTCACCATGAGTTTTGTGGAGTACTCCGACTTCATTCAGGATGGAGATGTCGCCATCGTTTACCTGAGCCATGATAACATGATGCCAGTGAAGGTGCAACAAGGCGCCCAAACGCAGACGCGCTACGGTGTCATCCGCCACTCCACAGACCTCATAGGCAAGCGATACGGGTCAAAGGTCACCTGCAGCAAAGGCGGGTGGGTCCATGTCCTTCACCCCACACCTGAGCTGTGGACGGTCACCCTGCCGCACCGCACGCAGATCCTCTACACCACAGACATCGCCACCATCACCATGATGCTGGATCTGAAGCCGGGATCTGTCGTCTGCGAGTCAGGTGAGGGAGGCTTCATATTCAAGTCAGACGTGTTAGAAAAAGCTGTTTTTTCTAACATGCTGATGAGAGGCACAATGAGAGAAGTTGTGTGTAGACTGACCTGAATGGTGCAAAATCACAACTTTACTGCATTATTGTTTTTAATGCATTTACTCATGACACTTCAGTTGCAAATATTAATGCTGGTAGAGTAAAGTGTATTTGAGAAATTATTATTTTCCCCCAATACTGATTGTCTGATACCAAATAATGACTGTGCTGGCTCATACCCTTGGTCTTCTTTTTTGTGAACGTAAAATCTAAAAACCACACACTTTCCTTTATACTATGAAAGCTGACTGCTGCCTTCACCTTTTAAATATAAGGTATTGTGAAGCACGAGCAGGAAGTAGGAAAGTATCAGTGGTAGCTTTGAAAGGAGGAATTCTCAAAACTGTACTCAGCGTTGATCAATGGCCAATATCCAACCTGCTAAATAAGTTTATCATTCTGTTATTGATCCAACAGATTGGATTGGTGCATCTTTACAGGTTAACCATATTGCACAGAACAATATTTAAATATTTGTAATGCATGGCAGAAATAATGCACTCAAAAATGGTTTCCAAAGTATATAGTCCATGAGTGAATCTTCAGCCACTGAGAAACTTGAAGGTTGATTTTTTTGAAATAAGAAGCAGCAGTATTTTAGGTCTCATTCTTGCTTTCATGCCCGTGAGGCTCAGTCCTGTGATAGCCTGGTTGGAGCTGCACCCTGCAGCTTTGCATGTTGGTGGTTGTGATGAGAGGAGTTTTGTTTGGATGAAAACTGAAATTTGAATACGAATGAAAGCTCTAATGTGACATCTGCTCTATGCATGTTGATGTGTGACAGCTGGATAGTCTGTAAAGCTTTATGAGTATCTTTATTTTTCCATAATGTGACATATTTCCAGGTGATTGCAAGAAGGGTTTGGATCACATGCGTGTTTTAGCAGATACTGGATGACTGTTGGCCTCCACACGTATGCCCTTCCCCCACTTTGGTAGATCAGGAAGAGGAGGGTGAAATTAATCAATTTGACCTTAAACAACTGAGATCCAAACACACACCTCCGACCCATGACCTTAACAGTCAGGTGTGGTTTTTTAATGATGGGCCTAGTGTTAGTCACCCCATAATCACATTTAATTGGATACATTTTTGTATATGGAGTTAGGATTAGTTCAAGGTGAGTCATATTTTACAGGAAGATAAAAGGGAGGAATTTAATATAAAAACACTAAAACCATTTTTTTTAACATGCACTTGGCGTAAATCAAGAGATAACCCAACAGCTAATGCAGGCACACAGGATTAAAACTTGAACTCTGTCTTTAGAGGATTCTCTGGACACTCTGTAGTTCATTTTCAGGTTTTAATTTTTGGCTTCCTGTATTTTTATTATTTGGTAAATCCTCATATTTTCTACTGCAGCTTTAAGAAATTACTGGTTTTAATCCTCTTGTTCACACCTTTGAGTCTCAGCCAGATGTTTTGGCCGACCGAGCCTCAGCTGTTCAACAATCATGGGACCGACGTGCCTGAGAAGATTCAGACATTATGTAACGCAGTATTCTCAATTTGTCGACGTTGTCACACTCTGTCTTTCCCCCCCAACTCAACTCTGATTGCTTCTTCCCTCTCCAGCTCCGTCTCCCCATTTCCATTTTGTGTAATTGCAATCTCTCAGAGTGTGCTGGTGTGTGTGTGTGTGTGTGTGTGTGTGTGTTTGGGCTCGCTATCACAGTTTCTCCTGGTCCAAGGGCAGCAGAGGGGGGGATGGGCGAGGATGTTTTTTATGTGTGTGTGGTGCAGTGCTTCATCATGTTTTAGTGCTGACAGTTCTGCGCATGTCACCTTATTGATTGGTTGTGTGTGTGTGTGTGTGTGGGGAGCTGTTGGACGGGTCCTCGGGGTGATGAATAAATTCAGCTGGAAATCTGCTTAGTCAGTACATCACACACCAGCAGGACGGAGGAGAGGGCTGCACCTCATCTGCATCTCTATCACATTCCTCTGGCGCCTGTTTTTATGTCTTTTTAATATTCTGCATGTGCACATTCATCCATCAGAGTAAAAACGACTCTCTGGAGGTCTCTTCACACCTGAATCCAGCAGCTTTGAATATTAATTGAAGTGCTTGATTTCATTAAATGACTTTTCTAATTGGGTTTAGTGTCATTACGTGTTGATGAGGTGCTAATCAAGCATTTTGTACGGCACAGCGGTGACTCGTAACGTTCAGCTGGATCGTCCTGTTACCAGTCTGCGCTGTCCTGCAGAGGGTTGACTTTGTGTCACTGAGCTGTATAAACACGCACTGATTAAGAGGTGATAATTTTGTTGGCTGTTCTCACTCGGACTGCGTGCCGAGTCGGCAGAAGGAGCATTCGGTCACGTAGAGGTGTCAGTCACCTTGGAGGCAGGTGGTTCTGGAAGTCAGCCCGACTGGCCCAGAGTTTTCTTTTTTGAGCTAATTATTTACTCAGTGTTTTATTTTTCAACCCCCCCCCCTCCACCTCCACCTCCACCTCCACCTGTATCAGTGCTTCATCACTTCGGCAATGCGTCGGCATACTGAGCAAATACTACAACTCAAGGTCTGTTGGTGTTAATGACCTGCATGACAGATGGAGGAGCGTGTGAGTTGAGGCCTTGTAAAAAAAAAAAAAAAGGAAAAAAACACGTCACATTCAGCTATGCAGGCGGCTCACAGCTGTTCAGAGACAAATGAAGCCTTGAGCTCATGCACTGGGCTGTGAGGAGATTTTGGTGTTCTGGTCACATTCGGTATTATAGGATCACGTAATGCACAGTGGCCCCAAAATCCCTTTACACGTCCACGTTTATCACAAAAGAAACTCCTTAAATTGATGAATAAACCCCCCAAATGGATGATCAGAAGGTGATGCATTAGGTTTAAAGAGTCTACAAGAGTTGTATCAGTAAATAGTTTCATGTCCTTCATGTTGTGGGCAGCCAGTGTTTAGCCAAAGGAAATCAGTAACCCACAGCTCAGACAGAGAAGGACCCTACTGAGCATGCTCTGTGGGCCCAAAAATGTGGAAGTCTGTTGAGTCTGATATAGCTGGATCTGAATGTCCACACGTCACTACACTGGCAGACTCGTGGGATGTCTGTGAGCGCCGAGGGCAGAGGGCCGTCCAAATCCACATTTCACCAAATCCACAAGGGGCCTCATTGCAGACTTTCTGCAGTATCCCAGAGAGTCTGCTTCGGGTGCAGATTTTAACAAGACTTTGCACAGAAAATTACCCATAATCCACAGCAATATGGCAGTGCTTTTTCCCAGTGTTGTTGTAAATTGATGTAGTGAGGTTTGATAATACACAGAATATTCACAGGCTTATAAGCTCAATAACTTAACTAACAGGAAAAGATAGTTATGTCCATCTACAGTGTAGAGGTCCTGAATGTGAGTGTAACATTAGTCATTAGTGCTGTTCAGCAGTGTAAGCATGTAAAGGGGAACTTCTCACTGAGCAGTCTGACCACATTTGTCATAGCAGCTGCACATATCATGACGATAAGAGCCGTTCAGAAAAATGCTGTTAAATGGGTTACAGGGCCAGGAATTTTAATTAATCTCCATGGAAACACTCGAGGCCCTGGAAGACTTAACATGATGATGGCTGAGCGTGTCAGAGATACATACAAGTGGAGTCCACAAGGGCTTAGTCTGTAAGTCCGCAGGGTGGATATTTGCATTCAGTCCTCCTTTCATGGAAATGAATGAGACTCCATCTTGGAACACAATGTTCTCTTAATATATACATGCAGTAAAGTTTTACTCATCAGCTGAAACACCCATTTACTAATGACATTTTGAATAACTGATAACATATATAGCAAGTCATTTATCAACCACATATATCACAACTCCTTATACATTTTATATTATATTTGGCTTTTTGGCTGTTGGCCAGACAAAATAAACCATTTGTAGACTTCACTTTGGTCTCTGGTAACTTACAAAAGGCACTTTTCATTTTATTTGATAGACAGACTGAGCACATTATGAATTAATTGAAAAACATCTTAGGCAATTCAGCCATACTTGCAGTAATGTGAGTTTGCATTCACTGCGGACACGATGGAGGGGGAAACTACACTGCAGGAATTTCATTCATCCGGTTTCATAATCTTATAGTGGTCTAATGGTTGTGACAGATGTGTTTCCACACCAACGAGAACAAACCTCTGGGATCAACACTGAATACTTGAGATTTTTAAGTTATGAATCAGCAGTGAAAGAAATATGTGTGTCAACTGTATCAGCAGGATCTGAAAACTGAAACTAGTCAACCTTTTAAAGCTATAAACTGTCACTCTCAATATCTGCCAGAACAGCTGTAACCGCACTCAGTTCAGCTACTAACAGTCTGGGGAGTTAGTGTTTTACTCCAGTATACAAAGACAGAAGTGGGTTAATGATGACAGGACATGACTGTTACTTTCACTTTCTAAAGTGTCTTCTGGGAAGTTGAGATGTGGTCTGGTTTTGCTTCTCGTTCCGGCCGGCTACCACATTAGTTAGAGGAACAAGAAGGAGAGCAGAGAGCAGAGATATGACCTTCAGTTCAGTTCAGCAGTCAGATTCCCCTCCTCCACCCCGGTTTCATCCTCATGTATCACTGTTTCCTCGCGTTCAGTCTCAGCCCACTGACGTGACGTCTTGTTCTGCGAGCACACTACAAACCTTCATGTGAGTCATGAGCTGCCTTCACCATTCACCACTCGCTTCAATGCAAAGCTCTCATTAAAGAGCAATTCATCACCAACAACAACAATGTAGAGGAAAGCTACAGATGGAGCCAAGAGTCTTTCTACTGAGTAACAGCGTCGTAATTTATCAATACTGTGGGAAAATGTCTTAAAGCTATAATATGTAACTATTCTGCATTAAAATGTCTAAAAACAACGTGACCTATGTTATATATTTTGTAGGAGGGTAGTTATGTTACCAATAATTTTCAAATGCAGAAAAATGTGTAGTTTTAATCTGGTAACGGTCCGTTTCATTTGTAGCCCTCTACCAAAGAGTATACGTGCACAGGATGCATGCATCAGCGCTGTGGTTGTCAGCCGATAATAGCATCTACCAGACAGTGGGTGCAAACTAAATGAGTATACATGTACAAGATGCATGCATCAAAGCTGTGGTTGTTGGCCACAATTACGTCTGCCAGAGAGTACGTGCAAAACAAGATATACAAGATGTCTCTTACAACAAAATGAAAATAACCCATGTGGTTGTTTCCCAGAAACGTTCAAGAGAGAGAAGATTGTAAATGCACTTTTATTCAGTTTAAGACACATTTTTACCTTTTAAACTTTTTACATCTTGGTAAAAGTGTGTTGTTAACCACCCTGCCAAATTTGAATGATTAAAAAAATCGCCAAATATATGAAATTAGGCTTCAAAGTTGTGTAAAAATCAGCCTCTTTCTCTGCTCCCGAACGCTGTAACCCCGCCCCCTACCAAGTGTCACCTGTCAATCAAAGTCACCACCTCTACCGAAACATGGACGCTACGTTTGAGAGCTTTCTGCTGCTAGCCCAGTGACTAGCTGAGTTGCTAGATTGGCAGCTAACTTGGCTGCTAGCTCGCTGGCTAACTGTAGACTGTAGTAGTAGTAGTGTGTGCTGAATGTATTTATACCTCTACAACAGCAGGGGCGGGTTTATGCAAATTTTCAGACCCGCCCACTAAATCCTGAACACAGAAATGTTGAAACACAGTTGGTGAAGCCTAGATCCACAATTCAAATCTAAATGGTTGAAATGCTTTTTACACCTTTTTTAGAAATACATTTATGACCTATTTAATGTGTTTAGAAGAAAATGTCTGAATTCACTTTACACAGTCTTTAAGGTATCTTTTAACTGTATAAAGGAGTTTAGTCTTAAGTTATCAGAGAAACAAGCTGAACAAATGTTAGCTGCAGCTCATAGACCTCCTGTATCTGCCAAATAGCCTCGGAAAATACTGACTTTTTACGTGAAACTGCTTTATTCCATGTTTTATTCCGTTTTAAGCCACATTTTTACCATAAAGAGGAGAAGCTGGTTGTCTAAACTCCAGAGGCAGAAATAACATATTGTGCTGCGGATGTCGACTGTATATTTCTGTTGGAGCTGGACGGACTGAACCTTTCAGCGTCCTGGCATGAAGCCTGCCGTCCAGCGACTGCTCTGTGCTTATCGATCATCTGTATGTGCAGATCAGGCAGTATCGGAGCCGAGGATTCGACCATCACTCAGACCAAACTCCACACATCCATTTCCTCTCAACAGTAAACTTACAAATCGATATTTCCTCTTTCCACTCTCACATGGTAACATTCAGCCTCCATAATAGTGTTACTGTACTTTTTGCAGTAACATGATCACAGCAGGAGTTCAGTGCTGAAACAATTAGTCATTTACCAGAATAGTTAACCAAAGGAAATGAATGGATAATTGTTCATCATTTAAGTAATTTAATAAACAAGAACACCAAAGACGCTGGTTTCATCTTCTCCAAAGTGACTATTGGGCTGTTTATCTCAGTTTTAGTGCTGCAAAGATCAGTCAATGAAGAGAATATTAATTATTAACTAACTCTATAATCATATAATTGTTTTGAGATGTCCATATTCCAGCTTTTCAAGTCAAATCAAAGTTTATTAACGTAGCTCATTTAACACAAGCTTAGTTGATTAAAGTACTGTACAAGCTTAACACACTAGATTAACCCTCCTGTTGTCCTCGAGTTAAGGAAGGAAAGGAGGGAAGGAGGAAGGAAGGAAGGAGAGGAAAGAAGGGAGGGAAGGAGGATGGAGGAAGAGAGGAAGGGAGGAAAGGAAAGGAGGATGGAGGAAGAGAGGAAGGGAGGAAAGGAAAGAAGGAAGGGAGGGAGGAAAAGAGGAAGGAAGGAAGGAAAGAATGACAAAGGAAGGGAGGAAGGTAGGGGGGAGGAAAGAAAGAGACAAGGAAGGGAGAGAGAGAGAGGGAGGGAGGAAGGACGAGAGGGAGGGAGGGAAGGAAGGAAGGAAGGAAGGAGAGGAAAGAAGGGAGGAAGGTAGGGGGAGGAAAGAAAGAGACAAGGAGGGAGGAAAGGAAGGAAGGAAGGGAGGAAAGAATGAACAGTCAAAACAGACGGGTCAATTTGACCCAGGAGGACGACAGGAAGGTTAAATAAAAGAACAATTATGAATAAGATAAACTATATAAACTGTAAAAACACAATTAGTCAGGACAAAACCAGACATTTGAAGACTTCACCTTGAGCTTTGGGAAACAGTCATTTTCTTTCTGACATTTAATAAACTGAACTAGTCGATTTAATGATGTTGTTTAACGTTATTCCTCTCATGAACAGGGGGCATTCATCAGGCTTACAGTTTTCAAGTTCTAGGCTGCAAGAAATGATTGTTTTCATTATTTATTAACTGTTTAATCTATAAAATGTTAAAAAAATAGTGAAAAAAACTGCAATCATAATGTGTGACAGACCACAGTAATGCACTAACAATCATATAAGACAAAGAATTAAAGCAAATCATCACTTGAAAGAGAAAGTTGAACCAGGAAGTGTCGAGCATTTAAAAGTTATCTAATCAGTTGCAGATTAATTTGGTTGCAGCTTTATTTAATTCAATACATCGTACATTAGATTATATGTTTCCTGGTTTGATTTATTTATCAACACCAAGTCCAGTTATTCTCAGCCTCTCATTCACAGACAGGACAGACGTGTAATCGGCACAGTTAGCCCTTCACCCGTGACGTTAACAAAGCTGTCTTTATCAATAAATGAGCTAAATTAAGCAGAAAGTCTGTCTGGGAGTTACTGTCTCTCTCTTTCTGTTGCTCTGACCTATATTAGACATTAGACTCTTTTTTTTTTTTTTATTATTCAGCTAAATTATCTGCTTGTATATGGGTCAATGACGCGATGCAAAAGAGTGTCAATTGGTGTAACCAGTATTTTTTCAATGCAAATCTGATTATATACAGGAAAATAAATGTGAACTGAAATCTGGAATGAATATAATCCACTTTTAGCAACATAACACTATGGTTTTTAACAAATTTTACATAATCTGATGCAACTTATTAAGAAAAAAATGGTTGTTTTTAGGATACTTCCTGCTCAGTATTGACAAAATGCTTTAAAATTTAAATGTAGAAATACTCTATTTCATTTAATGTTTTTAAATGAAGTAATTATTTGTATATATGTCCACTTAAATACACTGTAGGTGGATAATATATATATATATATATATCATTCTTTTGTGGTTACACCATTTGACATTTTCAGGAGCATTCAGTCTTACTTTAGGTTTAAAAAAAATGGTGCAAATGTCATTTCAAATTATATAAGATCTATTTTAATAAACCTGATGCTGCTCTTAAAACTATTTTTTAAGATATTTATGAATTGCTCATCTTGCCAACCCTTATTTGTCACTGACTCGTATCTTTTATCTCTGTTCTACGGTAAAGATCCGTCCACAGTTTCCTATTTATTGGTCGTTTGCAGTCACAGACCATCCGGTTCAGCAGTGTGAGTTTTAGCAAGTCAAAGTACTGCTACGGCGTAAACATTGCTCTCTTTGTTGCCACGCTAACAAAGGCGGCGGTGACGTAATGTCAGGAGGAGAAGAAGAAGAAAAAAGAGGAGGAGGAGGAGGAGGAGAAGGGGGGGAAGAGTAGAGGACGGGGTCGGGGATCTGCTGCTGGCTTCTAGCTGTGTGTTCTCCAAAAGTCACATGACCGGTGTTATTTTTCTCTCTTGTAGAAATCTCACTCACTGTACATTAGCGGGCGTTGTTTACTGCTTGTGCTTCAGGCCCACTCAGAAATGTAGCATCCAGTCCTCAGCCGGCGAGAGAGGAGAGACACTCAGGGTGAAAATGTGGGTGTGTGTTGTAGTAACAGCTGGGTGCTCTTTGTTTTAGACTGGGAGAAGCTTTTTAATGGCGTTTTTAAAGACTCAACGAGGACTCTTTTTTTTTTTTTTTTTTAGATTCTCTCAATTTACGAGCCTTCAAGCCAACACCCAGAATGAAACAAGCTCCAGGCCTGAATATGAACTATACTTTAATCCCATTTGAAGATCTGATTGCTTACTTTCCATCCTTCCTTCCTACCTTCTTCCTTCCTACCTTCCTTCATTCCTCCCTTCTTTCCTTCCTTCCTCCCTTCCTTCCTTTACTTTCATGCACATCCCTTCCTTCCCTCCTTCCTTCCCCCTTTCTTTCCTTCCTTCCTCCCTCCCTTCCTTCCTTCTTCCTCCCTTCCCTCCTCCCTCCTTTCCTTCCTTCTTCCTCCCTTCCTTCCTTCCCCCTTTCTTTCCTTCCTTCCTTCCTTCTTCCTCCCTTCCTTTACTTTCATGCACATAACTGGAGCTCCAACTGTCTTGATTATCTATTTTAGTCTGGGACTTAGTCTTAGACTGGGAGAAGCTTTTTAATGTCGTTTTTAAAGAGACTCAACGAGGACTCTTTTTTTTTTTTTTTTTTTTTTTTTTTTTTTTTTTAGATTCTCTCAATTTACGAGCCTTCAAGCCAACACCCAGAATGAAACAAGCTCCAGGCCTGAATATGAACTGTACTTTTAATCCCATTTGAAGATCTGATTGCTTGCTTTCCATCCTTCCTTCCTTCTTCCTTCCTACCTTCCTCCCTTCTTTCCTTCCTTCCTCCCTTCCTTCCTTTACTTTCATGCACATCCCTTCCTTCCTTCTTACCTTCCCTCCTTCCTTCCCCCTTTCTTTCCTTCCTTCCGCCCTCCTTTCCTTCCTTCTTCCCCCTTCCTTCCGTCCCCCTTTCTTTCCTTCCTTCTTCCTCCCTTCCTTCCTTTTTCCTTCCTTCCTCCTTTCCTTCCTTCCTCCCTCCTTTCCTTCCTTCTTCCTCCCTTCCTTCCTTCTCCCTTTCCTTCCTTCTTCCTCCCTTCCTTTACTTTCATGCACATAACTGGAGCTCCAACTGTCTTGATTATCTATCTTAGTCTGGGACTTAGTCTTAGACTGGGAGAAGCTTTTTAATGTCGTTTTTAAAGAGACTCAACGAGGACTCTTTTTCTTTTTTTTAGATTCTCTCAATTTACAAGCCTTCTAGCCAACACCCAGACTGAAACAAGCTCCAGGCCTGAATATGAACTATACTTTAATCCCATTTGAAGATCTGATTGTGACACGAGCAGAATCTGCCCAGACTTGTCAATGAAATGAAGCCAGCGAGTTTATCTGAGCTGCTTGTTGAACATGATGCCGAATGAAAAGAATCATCCATGTGTGAATGAAGTGTCATGTCAGTATCATGAGCTCTCGTGCTTACACCTATCCTTCAGGGGATTAAAGGTAGTAAAGTTAATCTGATATGTGTCAAAATTAGATTTAGAAGCTATTATGAGTCTTCAGGTTTTATAAACGGGGGCAGTGATTTACTAAAAATGACCACGAGACTCTGATTAAAGGGGCTGAGTTTAGTGATTGAGACCGTAATGACTCGTTGAGAGTAGTATGTGTAGAGGCTTGTCACTGTTTTTAACCCTTGTATCGTCCTCCTGGGTCAACTTGACCCTTCCTTCCTTCCTTCTTACCTTCCCGCCTTCCTCCTTTCCTTCAATCCTTCCTCCTTTCTTTCTTCTTCCCTCCTTCCTTCCTCCCTCCTTTCCTTCCTTCTTTCCTTCCTCCTTCTTCCCTTCCTTCCTTATTCCTTCCTTCCCCTTTCTTTCCTTCCTTCCTCCCTCCTTTCCTTCCTTCTTCTTTCCTTCTTTCCTTCCTTCCCTCCTTCCTTCTTTCCATCCTCCTCCCTCCCTTCCTTCCTCCCTCCTTTCCTTCCTTCTTCCTTCCTTCCTCCTTTCCTTCCCTCCTTCTTTTCTTCCTCCCTTCCTCCTTCATTCCTCCCCCCTTTCTTTCCTTCCCTCCTCCCTCTTGTCCTTCCTTCCTCCCTCCCTTCTTCCTTCCTTCCCCCTTTCTTTCCTTCCTTCCCCCTTTCTTTCCTCCCTTCCTTCCTCCCTCCTTTCCCTCCTTATTCCTCCTGTCCTTCCTTGACTCTAGGACAACAGGAGGGTTAAAGAAGTAGAAGATAACAAGGACATATGATTTTTTTACTTTACTTATTTAAATGTGTATTGGAGTTGCATACGTTAAAAATTACTGAAATAAACTAAACTACAAGAGAAATTAAGGCTTTTTGATGGGAGTAAGGTCTTCAGCTTGGTTGCATGTTAAGAAAAAGGTCATGAGTAAAATTGTGAGGCTTTTTCAATTTTAATATGCTGGTTGAACAAATGAAGTTTGAAGAGGTCCGAGAGACATTTTTTACTGTTTTCAGATGTTTTATAAACCAAACAATTAGTCAATTAATTGAGAAAATAATCAGCAGATAACTGTTATTTGCAGCTTTGCAGATGACACTCTGCTTTATGTACCAGTGACACCAGCCGTCTGAACTCCATCATAAACTGCCTCAGTGAGATTAGGTGTTACATATCCAACAGTTTCCTGCAGTTAACTATGAGATTACATCATTTTAACCACAATAACTTTGGCATTTAATCAACATATGTTAAAACCGTCACATGGAACCTGTGAGAGCTGTTTTGACTCTGACCTCAAGAAAACCGCACCGTCCTGTTTTCCTCACTGAAGTCTTATAAACAAAATAAGAGCTTTTTTTTTCTTCTTCTTTCTTTTTTTTTTTTTAATCCTCTGCTGACGTGGAGGAAGTCACCCACACATCTGGACTCCTTTAACTTTATTTGCTGTTGCTTGAGTCTAAAGTTTGCTTTAACATTTGACATGGAGCTGCAGGGATTTTAACTAAACACAGTCTTTAGCTCTGAACTCTTTATGAGACTCAGATCTGCTCTTCGCTTGTTCATAGATCGAGGTTTCAGTGACTCGAGGCGGCAGACAAAGCAGATCAGCTGGTAGTTTGTTTATTTGGGAGTCTTTCTAATCTGTTTCTGTTTGGGAGAATAATGCTTAATGCAGCTTAAAGATTAGAAAATGAGTACAGATTAAAAAATAAAGATTAAAGTTGTTTTTAAACTTGACATCCTGAACTCTGTTTTCATGCTGCTTTCAGCCTGAAGCAACAAATCTGAAACAGTGACATTTTTAGCTCTGTTTACGAGGTCGTCAACAAAAATCTAGAGTGTCTTTATAAAACAGGCACCAAACTTTCCATCACCAGGTGTTTTTATAGATTTAAAGTCTGTGTAAACAAAGAATAAATATGTGTTCTGAGTTTGACATACCACAGAAAAGTGTGTTGTTAACCACCCTGCCAAATTTGAATGATTAAAAAAATCGCCAAATATATGAAATTAGGCTTCAAAGTTGTGTAAAAATCAGCCTCTTTCTCTGCTCCCAAATGCTGAAACCCCGCCCCCTACCAAGTGTCACCTGTCAATCAAAGTCACCACCTCTACCAGAAACATGGACGCTACGTCTGAGAGCTTTCTGCTGCTAACTCGGCTGCTAGCTCGGCGGCTAACTCAGCTGCTAGCTTAGCGGTTAGCTCGGCGGCTAACTCTGAAGCCTAGCTCCACACTTCAAATCTAAATGATTGAAATGCTTTTTACACCTTTTTTAGAAATACATTTATGACCTATTTAATGTGTTTAGAAGAAAAAGTCTGAATTCACTTTACACGGTCTTTAAGGAGTGCCGATCATGTGTTTCTAAGACTGTCATCATGTTGTTGTCTCGCAGGTACGGGCAGCGGCTCGCTCTCCCACGCCATCCTGCGCACCATCGCCCCCACGGGTCACCTGCACACGGTCGAGTTCCACCAGAAGCGGGCGGAGGCGGTGGCCGAGGAGTTCAAGGAGCACCGTGTCGATCACCTGGTCACCGTCAGGAACCAGGACGTGTGCAAGGACGGCTTCGGAGTGGCGGGCGTGGCGGACGCTGTCTTCCTGGACATCCCGAGCCCCTGGGAGGCGGTGGGACACGCCAAGACTGCCATGAAGAAGCACGGTAAGAACACCCAGATTAAAACCTAGGTCTAAGATATGCATACCTTTTTCTGAAATATATCCTCCACTGTGGAAGTAGAGATGGAGATGAATTTTGAGGTGGAGGGAAAGAGAGAGAGACAGAAGGAAAGAAGGAGACTAGGGAGAAAGTAAGAGGAGAGAGAGGCACAGTGACAAAGCAATCAATCAACATTAAAAATAACAGGAGTAGTGATGGCAATCAGACATCCAGACATCAACGAGGTCCTGATGTCTACGCTCCCAGGCTACTTGTGAGACGAGAGAGCACAGAGACCTCTGGGGAAGAAGTTTAAGTTAGTGAAATGCATTAATAGTACATGAATGTAAATGGAGATATATTATCTTAATATTTCAAAACTGGAAGAATTTCAGTTTGCATTGATTTTTAAATTCAGAAAATCAGCAAATTCTGCCATTTTGAAAAGCTGGAAACAATTATTAAAATATTAATGAAGATTACATTTACTTGTTTCCAGTTAATCTTGTGTCAATTAGCTACTAGATTTATAAATGTTGCAGCTTTTAATGTCTAAACGTAGTCAGATAAGCATCAAAATATGCTGAACTGTAGTGAAACTATTTTAATTTCTGCTCCCTGTGGATTAATAACTCTGTAGAGGTTCTTTCGGGGGGGTTTTAATAAATATTTATAGTTAAAGCCCAGACTGGCTCTTCAAAGGAATAAAAAAAATACTCCTGTACTTTTTCTAAATGCAATAAAGGCAAATATTGTTAAACAGGAGCAAAACTGGAGCAGAAATGTAACCTCAAATGTATTCAGCACACTGGTTGTGAAACATTTTTAACAGATGATGTCGTAATACCGACTAATAATGTTACATAACCACAATTTCGTTTTGCTACTGTGACTATTTCATCATCGGTTGACATGTTACACCCACTTTCTGCCAGTTTGTTCTGCAAGTTCTGACATTATCCAACATTATCACACAGAAAACATCAGCAGGATGTTAAATAGACATGGCGTGTGCTACAGATCCTGCATATGTTGACTTTTTAAAATGTCAAATAAAGGCAAAAAAAAAAAAAAAGCAACAATATGATCTTTACCAACAACGCAATGAATGTTCCCATAAGCCTGAAATGACTCTAAGCGGGTGATTGAAGGTTGGTGGAGTAAAATAACATAAAAAGAAGTTGTTCCTGTGTGTGTGTGTGTGTGTGTGTGTGTGTGTGTGTGTGTGTGTGTTAGTACATGGCGTGGCCTCGGAGCAACACTCACAGCCACCTGATGCTGAGTTTTCTCTGATTCGTCATGTGGAGCACGGCATGAGTGTGACTGAGCATATTTTAAAATAACACCCCCCCCCCCCCCCCCTCCCCTCCACTCCTCCACCCCTCCCTCCGTCTGTCCCTCCGTCTGCCCCTCCACCCCTCCGGCTATGTCACTTCACTCTTTCACTCTGCACTCCCAGAATGATGATCGATCCTGGCCAGCACAGCTCTCATTAACTTTGCCCGTGTGTGTGTGTGTGTGTGTGTGTGTGTGTGTGTGTGTGTGTGTGTGTGTGTGTGTGTGTGTGTGTGTGTGTGTGTGTGTGTGTGTGTGTGTGTGTGTGTGTGTGTGTGTGTGTGTATTAGTTGCTCTGTGTGTTCCTGGTCACTCGATGGGGCAGAAAGCTTGTCGAGGTTTCCGTAGCGACCAGAAGCTGCAGCATGTCCAGGCAGGTCGGCGGTTCACTGAGGCGGTCAATGTTTAGATTTGAAGTCGGGTGTTTTTTAATGTTTAAGGTGCAGCGCATAGCAACCGACCCCCCCGACCATAGCAACCGACCCCCCTGACCGTAGCAACCAACCCCCCGACGGTCTTTCACAGCCGAGAGGTCCTGCAGGATGTCGAGGGAGCGTTCACATCAAATTTTTATATAGCGGGTTTGCATTTTTTTGCACCAAATAAACACACAGCCTCGAGGTCATGGATCCACTATTTTCCCAGCAGGGCCGCAGCAATTGGTCTGGTTTATAAAATGCTAGTAAAAGGTCAAAAAATGGGGAATTTGTTTCCTAAAGCCAGAGGAGATGTGTTTAAATGTTGTTTGTGTCCCTACTAACAACACACAACCCAAAAATCTTCAGTTTATTATGACGGAGGATTAATGAAAACAGAAAATATGCATGTTTTGTCTCAACAACTATTTGAGTAACAAAATAGCTGGTGATTCATTAAGCCTGTTTCTTTTGGCTACTTCAATTCAACTCTCATTTTTTTTTGCTTTCATTTTTCTACTGTCTTAAAAAAATAAGTCATAACAAAAAGCCAGCTAAAGGCATTATTGTCATATTCATGTACAAACTCCAAAAGCATCTGTTACAAAATCTAAATGAGCCGCAAATGTTGTATCTGTGCTTGTAAGACAGCAGAAGACTGGAGTATTAAACATCTGTTAACCATATTGGAAATGTGGTTCCACTTCTCCAATGTTTTCCACTGGAGATCAAAAAACCGCAACGCAGCCGTAAGCAGGCCAGACCGCCATTCTTGGGACTTGTTGTCATTTCTTCTACATTTGTTAGCTGGATTTCGAAATCCCTCTCGGTGCTGATTGGAGGGTTTAGATCACCTGTTGCGCAGGGTAACGAGGTTCGGGACCGGATCCCAAACTGTAATTGGGAGCAGCTGGGTGCGCCCCCCCCCCCCCCTTCTGGCCAATCAGGGGTGTCACAACGCCTTTTTTTGAGGGGTTTAAGAGAGGTGAGGAACTACACATCCAGATTATTTTGATACTGATTTAGTGCTGAAACTTTGGCCCCTTTTTGAGTCTTCTTAGCTGTCTTTTGGATTTCAAATAGAGGGGGATTTGGGGGATTTTGAGCATCCTTGGGTCCAACATGAGAGAATATTAACAAATGAATCTTTAAACCTTGTTACCTGCATCAGAGCAGAGCTTAGAGTTTAACTTTCCCAACGCCAGCCTGCAGGCTTTACTTTATTCTTTATATTTCTTATTACATAAGAAGCATTTGTTCATAATTATAGAGGAGACATTTGTTTCTAATTATTGAAGAAGCATTTTTTTCTTTATTACAGACGAGGCTTTTGTTTCATCGTTATTAAGAAGACGTTTCTCATCGTGAAGGCACTAGTGAGGTTGTTTTTGCCAAGTAAATATTATACTGTGTGTGTGTTTTTATGTGGTTGGGAACTAGTTGGGAACTGGTTCTCAGGGTTCGTCTCCGATCAGCTGGAGAATCAGTAGCACTACACAACTCTGCAAAACATGAACACAATGCAGCAGAGTACAGCAGACACAAGGCGTTAGAGGGGGGTGGGGGGGTGGAAAAGGTGTCGCCTGACAGATGCAACAAAACTTAAAGGATAATTACCGTTTTTTACAACCTGGACCTTATTTCTAGCATAAAATACGATCATTTACTCACCCAGACAACTTTGGTCGTTCGGATGAAATTAGCTCCAGTGTTGCTGCGTATATCCGTATAATGTGAGTACACGGGGCACCGAAGCGCAGCCTCTATATAACACATTATCTGCCACCAAACTAGTTCATTTCACCAATATTTAGTTATGATACGTTAGTGCTATTCCCCTCCGAGCCCGTGGTGGCATGTTATCAACATCCGGGGTCTGTAGGTTGACCTGCTAACAGCTGATCTGGATGAAATGACATCATCCAGATTTTTTTTTAGAAGACGAACATGACATGAACAAACATTAGAGAGT
Organism: Scomber colias; assembly: GCA_021039105.1. Taxonomy (NCBI): domain Eukaryota; kingdom Metazoa; phylum Chordata; class Actinopteri; order Scombriformes; family Scombridae; genus Scomber; species Scomber colias. The sequence continues at coordinate 32,159 of JAJDFG010001268.1, forward strand.
CAGAGAGTGTAAATTAAAAGCAGTTTGAACTCATTCAGAGGGTTAGGGTTAACCAGAGTGCTTTAGAGTTTGGTGGATGGGCAAGTTGTCAGTAACTAATATTTTATGATACTTTCATGAACACCAAAGTCTCTTTACTCAAATCAGATTCACCTTACTCTGCTCAGCTTCACTTCTCCGTTCCTCACGCTAAGAAATTGATTGGAAAAAGTGCTTAAGTTCAAAGCACCATTACCTCTAAAGGAACATTACCTCTAATTGACCTCTTCAACATCAGATTCGTATCAGCAGTTTTTAGACTTTAAACAAGCACTGACTTCTTTACTTCCAGATGAATCACACTTCTTTGGTACCAGTTGGTGAAACACTGGTGGCCGTTGATTGTAATATTTTCAATGTTTGTTGTATTGATTGTATCATGTGACCCTCCTGTTGTTATGTAGTGTTATTAGGCCTGTCACGATAACTACCTCAGTTGGACGATATATTGTCTCAGAAATAATTGCGATAAACGATATTATCATCATTTGAAGATCATTTTAACTCCAATCCCAGCATCTATCCCAACACTGCCAATTCTTCTACAGTCTCCACTCAGGACGAGCACAGTGAGGAATGGACGACACTACTCACTTAGCCAATGTGACATGAATAGTCTCTTAGCTGCTAATGTGAAGTGTAGCAATAAAATAAAAAGATCACAGTCATGTCCATGTATCATACGATAAGTCAATATATAGACACGATGATGTCAGCAATTATGTTATTATTGTGACGAGGCTTTGATATATGTCAGGGACCCCCTTGAAAACAAGAAGGTGCATTTCAAAGGGTTTTTTTTTCTTCATAAATACATTTAAAATCAGACTCAGAGGTCACCGAGTGTGAGAGAGTAAACACTAATGTTCCTAAATGCAACACGATTTAAAAAAGTAAGCCCCAATATGAAGAGGAATGCAGGAGGAGCGAGGATGCTGCTCTCCCACCTCCTCTCTGACTCCCTTTTATGGTGCCCCTTCTACATATTCCTTTCATGAGCATGTACACACACACATACACACACACACAAAGACACACAGACACACACACACACACATTTACAGATACAGATAAATAGAGTGCAGCCAGATCTCTGTTGTAGAACCAGTCTCATGACCATACAGGGTTATGCTGCAGGCTCAGAGCTGTTGAATGTGTCTCCATAAGGAAAGACTTGATTTGCTTTTCTGCTGCTCAGACTGGATGTTTTCTCCAGAGAGCCAGGAGTCAAACTGAAGCCCCCCCAAAACACTTCTTAAAAAAAAAGCAAATAAAAAGACAAAAAAAGTTAAAGCAAAATCAAACCTGAAGGGATGTAATATTTGTGAGTTCTGACTCTGCGGAGAGTAAAATTAAACGACAGGCGACAAACTGTTAGGAAAGACAGGAGGCAGACACATCACCTACAAACAAAATTCATCACCTTGTTGTTCGTTTTTTTCTCTGCATGCGAGTCTAAAACTGAGCTGCAAACTCTAAACTTTTCTCATACTCAAGAAGAAGTTTGCTGAGAGCTTGTTTACTGCAGCACACTGGACTAGAAAGTAAAACAAGGACTGGTGAAATATTTCTTCTCTCTGTTTTTTTCCCCCTCTCTCGCTCTCGCTCTCTCTCTCGCTCGCTCTCGCTCTCTCTCTCGCTCTCTCTCTCTCCCCATGTTGTAATTCTTCTAATGTTTTGGCCCGCAGCCCGGCTCTCTTTAGTGTAAGCTGCCTCTCTGAGAAGAACCCCTCCCTCTCCTCTTGTCCCTGCTCGCTAATAGAGAGTCTTATTATGTAAGCATAAAGCAAACATGTCCCGTGAACACACACACACACACACACTCTCACACTCTCACTCTCACTCTCACATACATGCTTAAGCTGATCTGATACCGTTCATGATAGTTTCATGCATGTATCGCTCCCAGCTGTGGAGGTACGGGCTGATAACTGAAGCTATTAATACCAGCTTGAGACGCTCTTGTATAATCATCAGCGTCGACCCCTCCCTGAGTGTTCATCCTGGTTGCTAGGAGACCTTTCAGTTGTATTTATGGCAATCCCGAGGGAGAACACTGGTCCTGTTAGCCGAAGGAACGACCGCTATCTGAAACATCCCAACGTCTCCTGTAATGTCTGTCGGACACAATGGACTGTTCACTGAGGCTGCCCTCTTCAGACTCTTTATGTCGTTCAGTAACTCTGCAGTTTGTATGACGAGATGGTGACTTCATCTCTCCGTCTTCCTCTAATACAGCTCCCCAGTTCCTTTTTCCAGATGTTTTTATAACTTAAAAGATATGAACGCCAATTTTCTATAGTTGTTTTTATGTTTTTCTTATTGTAAACTAGGGTTGGGTGTCGTTTGATATATTACGATGCCAGCACCAATCCAAGTATCCTTAAAGGTGATACTGATATCAGATGAGTGCTTCATTCGATACCCATCATGTGAATAGAAGCATTAAATTGCATAAAACGCCAACCATAAGTTTTCTCCATGTGTAAGCAAGCGTTTAATCATCATTACTCATATTCCATATATAATTTTTCCACATTTAGTGCTCTGCTTTTTATCCTTTAGAGCATTTAGGTGGCATCTTTGCTGCTGAACCGCTAAGCACGCTAACTCAAATTCACCACCACAGACGGGCCGTAGCTGCTGTGGCAGTGGGCCAGTCACATGTCGCATTTCTAGCTCTGGGTAGGAAAGAAGTTGGAAGTTGGAGCTGGGAGTGACATCAAACCGGTTCTAGCCATTGACTGTATATCTATTTTGAAAATTTCAGGTGCATGCTGGGAAAAATAAAAACATGGATTCTACTTATATGGACATGAGGCGGAGTCAATCAACCTGTCAATCACGACGTAGCCACGCCCTAACGCATACCCTGCTTTATCGTCAAATATAAAATCAGGGAGGCCAAAATTTCACAAATGAACACCATACTGCATTGAAGAAGGCTTTAAACTAGCGATTGAGACCATAAACACATTTTGAAAACGTTTACTGAGGTTAGAAATCAAGTGAGAAGTTGGTGAATTCTCCATTGACTTGTATAGAGACGGTCGCCCCCTGGTGGCCTTTTGATAGAATGCAGTTCTAAGTTACTTCCGTGTTGGCCTCATTTCAGAGGACCAGAACTCCCCGCCTGGTTCTATCCAGGTTAGCCACTGATAACAATACCATTATAAAAATGCATGTAGCAACTCGTACACAGCCAGAAGTTGGTTAGCGCTGTGTGTACAACTGATTTAATGAGACGCAAATAAGACAGAAGCTTTAATAAACAGGATATTACTACTATAACTCTCACATTGTTGATACCATGGATGTATTATAAGAGCTGGACCAAAGTGGTGCCCATTAAGTCCTGTAAGAAAAAAAAAGTTTCTAGCTTTCAGGTGTGCTTCCTCATTACTCGGCCAACTGAACATGCGCAGTAGTGTTTCCCCCACTCGACCAGGTTTTAAAATCACCTTTCTCAGCTCGAGGAAAGTTTTACAAATAATAAACCTCCATGGATCAAAAGTTCATGATAGAAAGATTCATAATTGGTCTTGTCTGCAGTTCGAGGTGTCCTGTCAACAATTTTACAGACGTCTCTTTTACAATGGTGGTCTGTAAGGGAAATGCTTTTTTGGACCGCAATACCACGAGTGACCTCTGGGGAAAATAATCTATTGCAATGGCGCCTTAATAAACTCTCATAATACATCCATGGTTGATTTGGGATTTTGAGGTCGGGCCTGGTGAGGGTTTTTTCCAATCTTCTGAGTAGGAAATCCGACCTCTGAGCATTCCAGTTGAAATTTCCGACTTCTGAGTACAAATTGAGTGCACTATAATAACAAGCATCAAGTTTCATTCTCCTGGAAGTATTTGCCTAAAAGATCCCATCACTCACCCATCTGTTTACTCTGATCTGCTACTTCATTGTGCTTCATGTCACAAAGTCTTGATATTTGTACTGAACTTCTTTGACAAATTAACAATATCCAGGTCAGAGTCTGATCTATACGAGCGGGAAAAAATGGCAACTGTAAAGAGAGCCACTTCCTCCCACAGTGCTGTGTAAACCTGATATGAAGCTAATCCCTTTTTTTTATCAGTTACACCAACTTCATACCTCAACAGCCTTTAAATTAGCTCTTAAAACTGCTAAATTCCCCTTCAAGAGCTGCAGTTTCTTCTACCTATAATAACTCCCTCTCAGTTATATCCCAGTGAATTAGCTTCAGAGTAGAAAATATACAGAAACTCGGCTCAGTTTGTTAATTCTACCCCTCTCTCCGGCTGTGCTTTCTTCTCACGGTCACATTCTTTTACTCTTCAGGTCAGCCGGTGAAAGTTTTCTTGGCTCGACGTTCGAGCCGCCCCGCTGCGCTCACCGCAGGGTTTCATTTAGAGACGAGAGGCCTGAGCTTGGCAGGTGATCTCTGTTTATTAGAGCAGTGGCTCATCCCCCGAAGCCCGACAGGTCTCAGGCTCTCGTTTTGTTAAGGAAAGGATCTGCTTTGAGAGCGATTGGGTGTCAGAAAAACACATTATTAATAGAAGGAGTAGTATTACCGGTTTCCCTAGGTCGATATTATGTTCCGAAATCCTCAGTTTAGATTATTTATCTTTATCCAGAGCTGGCAGACAACACAGAGAGAAAACACTGAACCACCCTTCTACACTTAGGTTTGGTTTGCCTCAAGGCGTTAGCGTGTTTGTCTCGGGCCAAAATAAGCACGCACAGAAGATTTATTGCATCATATGTTTTAGCATGGTGGTGTTAAAGCACTTTGTATGTCTCGTTTTGTTCTCAGAAGAACTCTCTCTGCTCTCTCCAAACAGTCATGTGAGCAGAGATCGTGAGTTAAGTGGATCTACGAAGCTCTTATCTTGATCTGAAAGAGAATCCCTGAAAGTAAATTACACCTGGTAGTGGTTTTCTCTCCGTCCCGATTTGGCTCCACGTGGAGCTCAGATAAAAGCAGTCAGATCTCCCCTCTGTTTAACAACCAGAAACCAAGTTGACCAACATGTACGGCCAGATTAACCACCTCTGGGTTTCCTGTTCACACCATCTTTTCATGGTAGTACCGTAGACCTGAAATGACTAGACGATGAATCAGTTAGGTGAAACACTAGCAATTAATGGCATCATTTAAGTCATTTTATGAGCAAAAATACCCCACATGTTCAGGTACTAGCATCTCGCATGTGAATATTTGCTAGTTTTTCACAGTTTTCCCCCGTTACTAAACTCAACATGTTTGGGGTTTTGACTTTTGATCTGTTAAAGCAACTAATTAACTTGGGCATTAAAGAATAATTTTCACTATTTTCTGACATTTTATGCACTGAACAGTCAATAAATTAGTAAAGATAATGAAAGTAACAGTTGATTTCAGTCTTAAAGTACAATATGATGGAATAATACGACCGGCCCATCAGTTTTTGTGTTTACTATTCAAGTGTTTAAACTAGATTTCGGCACAGAGCCCCTCTTGAAGATCAGAAACACAAGATGTCAGAGTTGATATTGGACTTCATTGGCACAAATTTCCAACTAATAAATCAAATTATGGAGACTCAGCTGGTTTGGAGCAGATGTGAGGCTCTGAAAACCAGCTTTGAACCAAAGGTTTGAAGACAACTTAACTGATGCCTTTTCTTGCTGTAGGGATGGAAATGGTGATTCGTCAATTTATTTGATTAGTTGATCAACAGAAATTGAATCACCAGCTGTTTTGATAATTGATTGATGGTTTTGAGTCATATTTTAAGGAACAGAGTATTTTCTGATTTATTTTAATTCTCCTTGATAGTAAACTGAATTTTTGACTTGTGAATTGTTGGTTTCATCTTGGGGATTTAGGAAATGGTGATCGATAATTGAAAAATCTTGTATTTGATAATTAAAACATTGACAATTATTTAATGGATTGCCCTGAAATTTGGCACAGACATCCATGATCTCCTGATGATGAGTCCTGTTGAATTTGGTGATTACGACTTTTTCTCAAATTTTTTTTTTTACTTATTTGATGGATGGACACCAGATTTTGTTAATATATTTATGTCTCCAAGAGGAATTTCCAAGAGGATCCCTGACTTTCCTCTGGCACTGTTCAGGTTCATATTGGTGGAAAATCGGGAAAAATGGCGGACTTGAAAAACGACAGAAAAACAAATCAAGTTTTTTCTTTTTTTCCAACTCATTTGGTGGTTTTAGTTGTTGGTGACCATCATGACTTTTTGCTGATTGGTGGTTTGTTCTCTCTCTCCAGGAGGTCGGGTCTGCTCCTTCTCACCGTGCATCGAGCAGGTTCAGAGGACTTGTGAGGCTCTGGCAGATCACGGCTTTGAGGAGATTAACACCTTGGAGGTCCTGCTGAGAGTCCACGACGTGCGAACCGTCTCTCTGCCGCTGCCCGACTTCGGCCCCGACCCCTCAGCTGAGAAACAACCCGAACAACCCGATTCCTCTGAGAAGGCGCCGGCTCCTAAACACACCGCTGTTACCGTAAAGACCACCACACCTCCCAGAGAAATACCCGGCCACACAGGCTACCTGACCTTCGCCACCAAACCAAGAACCTAGAACTGTTCATATTCACTACAAGTAAAGATGAAGTGGTTTATAATCTGTACTCCGTGCCTCGTTTTAGTATGTTTTCCAGGCTTTAAATCCAGCGAGGGGTACCAGGTTCCTCCAGGTCCCAGCTGGCACCACAGCGACAAGAGGATTTACAGTTTTTTTGGTTACGTAACTTTGTGCTCCTGTCACTTGGCACCGGTTTGTTGCTTGCATCAAGCAAGAGTGAAAATAAAGGTCGACAGCAATTTAATTTGAGGAGAATATACTTACTGATACTGTGCATACTAACGGAGAAAGTGCCTCCCCTTTTTATAAAAACACTTTTAATCAATGTTTTCATCCGTGGGGGGAAGAAAGTAGTTTTTTTTTCTTTTTGTTTTGCACTTTTGTATTGAAGTAAATACAATAAATGTGTAAATATACTCCTGTTTTCTCTTTGTTTTGTTGTGTTACAGCATCAGCGTGAAGCAGAAAAGGATTTACTGTCAATGCAGGTCAAAGGTTAAAGGTTTAATCCAATTAACAGCTCATTTGACCTGAGAGAGGGTCTTGAGTAAGACATCCTCCCACCAGCTCAGCTATTTCCTGTCATCTCTCTACTGTCAAAATATCTAACAAAGGCATGAAAAACACTCCCCAAAATACTTTAGAAATGATTAATAAAATGTACCCGTATATATTTGTGTGTAGGAGGAAAGTGATGACAGGTTGGTGTGACGCTGCGCTTTAGTGTATTTATTGTCATAGTAACCAATAAACTACCTGCTACAATTCACTAAAAGCACAGGAGACATCTTTCACAAACACCTTAAAGAGGAAGTATGTGTTTTGTGATTTTCTGTCGTTTATATTTCATATACTTACATAAACATGGTCTAAGTACAATACTTCCTGCAAGACAGAAACCAGAACTTCAGCCTGCTCAAAATTACATCAACTCATCAGACATGTCTATAAACATGTTTGCATGTAATTGAGAAGTTTCCATTTCAAGTAAAACAAGTAAAAAGAAGATGTGAAATCCTGCTACTTCTGTTTCTTCGTGTTGTCTCCGGCTAAAACGGACTGTTTTTAGACAGAGGCTGAACTGAGGGGCTGCATAAAGGGCGGAAAGAGGTTTTTTTTAACAGGAAATTATGCAAAGATATTCCATAATATGAATATAAACCTGGAAATGTGCATTAAACATCCACTATAAAGGGGACATAGCATGCACAGTTGCAGGATGACTTTTTTAACCTATTTTTTTCTGTATTTATAATTGTTTGTTTAGCTCCTGTCTCTTTAAGGCCCCTCCTGATGAACCCAGAAGCTGCCTCTCTGCAGACATTTCAGTGCCTACATAAACAAACAGTTGTGATTTCACTTCTTTTTCTTGATCTTTACTCAAAATAGAAACTTCTCAAATACATCTGTACATGTTGGAGCTTGATCGGCTGTTTGTGGGCACGTGTGCGAAACAATCTGACATCATCGAGAAGAGGAAGTTTAGGTAACATTGCAATCACAATGGGTGGCTTGGTGGTAGAGTTTCTATGTTCTCCTGGTGTCTGTGTGGCTTCTCTCCCGGTTCTCCAGTTTCCTCCCACAGACCAAAAACATGCAGCTTAGGTTAGATGGTGAGTCTAAACTGCCCGTAGATGTAGATGTGAGTGTGAATGGTTATCGGTCTACTCTGTTAGTCCTGTGATGGACTGGTGACCCGTCCAGGGGGCCCCATGCCTCTCACACAGTGACAGCTAGGATTGACTCCAGCTCCCCCTCGACCCTCTATAGTATACTGTAGAAGATGAATGAATGCAAATGAAGTGTTTAGAGCAGAATAAAGACTTGACTTCCAGGGAGGATGTTCACCTTAAGTTTTGGACCTTTGATGCATTTTAACAAAGACGTCTGACATTACAACACTATAAAATAACAAAACACAAACAGAAGCACATCATGTCCTCTTTAACCATTTCATACTGTTCATATCCTGACTCAATTAGTCTCTACACCAATTCACATTAATTAAGTAATCAATAAATGTTGGATTAATCCTTAATGAAGCTGTCAGAGAGTGTATTTGATTTTTTTATTTAAAAAAAAAAGAATAAAATCAAATATTATAAATTTGCAACTACAAAAATGTGTATCAGCTGCACAAGCATTTTTAAAAAATGATGTATTTTATTCCATGTTTGTATACTGTGGGTCGTATAAGGAAAAGTCTGGCTAAAAGAAATGCGTATCGGGGGGGTTTACAGCTCTTATTTGTAAAAATGGGTCAAATTTAACCCTGAGTAGTATTTAAGGGTTAACACCACTTTAACTCCAAGCTGTAATAACACCTACAAAATAAAATAAATTAAAAATCTAAATATTTACAACTCCAGGATTACTTTAACCCTCCTGTTGTCCTCAGGTCAAGGAAGGAAGGGAGGAGGAAGGAAGGAAGT
>JAJDFG010001269.1:0-5000 GCA_021039105.1 Scomber colias
GCAGGGTTTGATTGAGGTTTGTTCAAACAGAGACGACTCATTCGACATTTTTCTTACATTTTTGGTCTCGTTGACCTCGTTGCGTCCTTTCCCGATGACCTCATCGTTGTAGACCATCAGACATCCGACCGGTACCTCTCCGTTATCCAGAGCGTCTTTAGCCTGCAGAGACACATTAACAGGACGTTAACACACGAGCAGTTAGACAGTCACCAAAACATCAAATAATAGAGAAGCTTTTGTTCCTTTACTGACGGATGATCACATTAAAATGTTGCATGATTGAGTTAAAATTAGACTAAACTGAATTATATGAAGAAAAAAATCTGTTTCTCTTCAGGTTAAAGTGAGTTCAATGATATAAATGTTCTAGGCTGCATTTAAGACTTTAAAGACTCTTTAAGGAAAGAAATGTGTGTCTAGAGCTGCAACAATTAGTCAACTAATCGATGAGGACTAAAGAAAACATTTGAAAATGTCGTCTTGAGTTTTTGGGAATCAGTGATCGATATGTTTCACTATTTTATGACCTGAACTCATGGATTAATTGAGAGAAAAATCAACAATTTCACTGACAATGAAAACTAACACTATACTTCAGGCCTTTTTTATGACATTTTATGATACAAAACTTCAGTGTAAGGCTGCAGTTAACGCATTACTTTCATCATTAATTGATCTGTTGATTAATCGATTAGTTATTAGGTCCAAAAAATTTAAGAAAATGAAGAGTAGTGTCAATTAAGCTAGTGTTACCCACATTAAACACATGCTCACTTCACCTCAAATGTCATGTTTTGTCCACAAATCAAAGATAATTAGATTAGATGAACTGTATTGTCATGAAGGATTTGTCTTGGGCTAAAAAATGGCAGCTGCACATAAACAACAAATACATTATAAGCACAGAAAAACACAAACATATATAACATAAAATAACGAAAAAGTGCTTCAAAGGGTAAAATGATGCAGTAAAGCATATTACACAGAATAATGTTGCACAATATCAGATAGGAACAGTGTGTAAAAACAATAAAATGGATACAAATATATAAATATACTTATATTGTCGCACAGGAGTAAAGAAACTAGAAGATATTCACATTTCAGAAGCTGGAATCAACTTTGGCCATTCATTGAATAGTCGGCAAATAATCGACAAACGGTTGCAGCTGTAGCTCAGTTATTAATAGTATTAAAACAAAGTAGTCATTACATTATAACTAGCTGAATTATTAATATATTGATTGCTGATATCTGTCCATTATCGATCACCCACCATGTGAAACGCGCTGCACATCCATCTCTCAGCATCTTCATCAGAGGGGCAGAAACTCTCCTCTGTTCCCATGGCAACGACTACTACTATTACACCTCAGTAAAACTCATATAACTCACATTTAATGAAGTTTAAGGCTTATTGTTTCACTTTTTAGGGACGATTTCAACAGCTGTAGTGTTCATAGCATGCAGCAGGAGGAAGAGGGGGAAGATAATATTGGTCGGACCAAGACCGGATGTCCCACGTTTTGATGCGTCAAGTTAAAACAATAAGATAGAAAGAAAACCGGAAATGTGAAATATACTGAGTCTGATGTAGTTAAAGTATCACAATAAAAGTATACAAATATTATGAGTGATGTAGTATGCAGTATTACAGTTAAAGTACTGCAGTATTATAGTGATGTAGTATGCAGTATTACAGTTAAAGTACTGCAGTATTATAGTGATGTAGTATGCAGTATTACAGTAAAAGTACTGCAGTATTATGAGTGATGTAGTATGCAGTATTACAGTAAAAGTACTGCAGTATTATAGTGATGTAGTATGCAGTATTACAGTAAAAGTACTGCAGTATTATGAGTTATGTAGTATGCAGTACTACAGTAACAGTACTGCAGTATTATGAGTGATGTAGTATGCAGTATTACATTAAAAGTACTGCAGTATTATAGTGATGTAGTATGCAGTATTACAGTAAAAGTACTGCAGTATTATAGTGATGTAGTATGCAGTATTATAGTAAAAGTACTGCAGTATTATGAGTGATGTAGTATGCAGTATTATAGTAAAAGTACTGCAGTATTATGAGCGATGTAGTATGCAATATTACAGTAAAAGTACTGCAGTATTATGAGTGATGTAGTATGCAGTATTACAGTAAAAGTACTGCAGTATTATGAGTGATGTAGTATGCAGTATTACAGTAAAAGTACTGCAGTATTATAGTGATGTAGTATGCAGTATTACAGTAAAAGTACTGCAGTATTATGAGTGATGTAGTATGCAGTATTACAGTAAAAGTACTGCAGTATTATGAGTGATGTAGTATGCAGTATTACAGTAAAAGTACTGCAGTATTATGAGTGATGTAGTATGCAGTATTACAGTAAAAGTACTGCAGTATTATAGTGATGTAGTATGCAGTATTACAGTAAAAGTACTGCAGTATTATGAGTGATGTAGTATGCAGTATTACAGTAAAAGTACTGCAGTATTATGAGTGATGTAGTTTGCAGTATTACAGTAAAAGTACTGCAGTATTATGTAGTATTACAGTAAAAGTACTGCAGTATTATGAGTAATGTAGTATGCAGTATTACAGTAAAAGTACTGCAGTATTATAGTGATGTAGTATGCAGTATTACAGTAAAAGTACTACAGTATTATGTGTGATGTAGTATGCAGTATTACAGTAAAAAGTACTGCAGTATTATGAGTGATGTAGTATGCAGTATTACAGTAAAAGTACTGCAGTATTATAAGTGATGTAGTATGCAGTATTACAGCAAAAATAGTGGTTTGGTCCCTCTGACTGATTTTATTTTGAAATCCACAACCGGAAGTCTCATCGTATCTCTCTCCCGTTGACGCTCAGCACGTTAAACATGTCCGTAAAATAATCCGCACAAACTTTAAACTAGTACGGGGTGTTTTTTTGGCAGTTTTTTTTAGTTTCTTGAATCCCTCATTGTGCGAGGATGTTTTCGTCTATCTGGAGTTTTATTAAACGCCATAAAAGGAAGTTTATTTTCTCCGCAGCTGTAGTTGGAGGTGAGTTCCTGTTAGCAGCTGAGCTACACGCCAGACTCCAGCAGAAAAACTCTACTTATAATCTTATTTTGACTGTACCTAAAATTATATACCATTTGAGATATATTTAAATAGCTATTATCAATATAGAGGAGTGTCTTTTTAATTCGGCATATATTTTATCTCCATTAAACAACATTATTTATAGTATAATCAGCTGTTTCCTTGCTCTCAGCCTCCCACCAGGTGTATTTTAATGGAGCTAAATGAGGCAAAACTAAGCCATAAAAGTAAAAGATTTAACTTAAATGATATTTATTTATTCCGAGTTATATAATGACTTGTAACACAGAGAAAGTGTTTAGTTATATTTTATTTTAACTGTTGCTTTTTATGAGTAATACATCTTTAAATTGATAGAAAATTGAATGAAGTTTTGGTGTGAAGGCTGCTAGTTAGTTAGCTTTGTAATAACTTATTAAATCACTAAGCTGCTTTAATGCAAAGTAGAAATGAATTATAACAGGTGAATAACAGCTTTAACTAAACTACTGCTAGGTCAGTGTTATGTAGATGTGTCTCCTGTAGCTGGAAATACAAGATGTCTTATCAAATGTCTACTTATTTGGTAATAAAATGGGGATAATTCATCTAGAAATGACATCAGCATGTGTACAAAGTCCTGAAAGTCCTTTAAAAGTTTGTAGGTTTGTTATTTATAAGCTTTTGGAAATCATAGTATCTGGTTATTTAGAGTATGACCCTTTTTATTTTAATTTTAACACCTTATAGCTTCTTTTATTTGCTTTACAATAGACACATTTATAGATATGGTAGGTGTTAATCTGTTAAATGACCTGCAATTGTGACTCATACCAAAGTAGGGCTGCAACTACTGATTGTGCAATATTATTTTTAGTTTTTTTAGTTTATAAAATGTTAGAAAATAGTTAAAAAATGGTGACCACTGCTTCCCAAAGCCCACAATGTTGTTCTTTAATGTCTTCTTGTCTCGACTGATAATCCACAATCCAAATATATTCAGTTTATTATCAAAGAAACCATAAATATTCACATTTGAGGAGCTAGAACAAGATGATTTGTACATTTTGTCATCCAGACGATGAAGCAATAATTAAACAAAAACAGCTGACGACTAATCTACCCATCGTTAAAGTTGGATTTCGTGTTATTTACTGTATTTATTATGAGATTATACCCCTCCTAACTTGCCGTGCCTCCCCCAGGAGTGTACTTCCTGGGTAAATATGCCCAGACAAAGATCAGGGACATCCAGGAGAGGGAGGCGACGGAGTACATCGCTCAGGCCAGACGGCAGTTCCACTTCGAGAGCAACCAGAGGACGTGCAACATGACCGGTAACCAGCTCACACTCAGCTTCTCTGTCTCTTTATGTCTTTAGAGTTTACTTGGATCAAATCTACGATACAGGAAGTCAAAATTCAAGTGAGATTTTAAGTGGTTTTTTTGTGTCACAGTGCTGTCGATGCTGCCCCCGCTGAGAGAAGCCATCGTCAATCAGCTCAACTCAGAAAGTCTCACCGCACTACTCAAGACCAAGTGAGTAAAAGCATCTTTAGTGGTGTTAAACAAATGATCCCTCAATCAGCTAACACTCAAATATATAACACACTTACTGCATATTTAACCTTAAAGTCTGTGTAAAGTAAGAATAAATATGTGTTCTGAGTTTGACATACCACAGAAAAGTGTGTTGTTAACCACCCTGCCAAATTTGAATGATTAAAAAAATCACCAAATATATGAAATTAGGCTTCAAAGTTGTGTAAAACTCAGCCTCTTTCTCTGCTCCCAAACGATGTGGGCGTGGCCTCTGAGTCAGCTGAAGCCCCCGCCCCCTACCAAGTGTCACCTGTCAATCAAAGTCACCACCTCTACCAGAAACATGGACGCTATGTCTGAGAGCTTTCAGCTGCTAACTCAGC
>JAJDFG010001269.1:10000-30000 GCA_021039105.1 Scomber colias
AAGCACACGCTCACAATCACACTCAAGTACACACACACACACACACACACAGACATACACAGTCACACACACACGGACACACACACATACACAAAATCATAAGTACACACACACGGAATTCTAAACACAAAGAATTCTAAACACACATACACACGGAATTCTAAACATACAGAATTCTAAACACACACAGAATTCTAAACACACACACACGGAATTCTAAACATACAGAATTCTAAACACACATACACACAGAATTCTAAACACACACACACAGAATTCTAAACACACACACACACAGAATTCTAAACACACACACACACAGAATTCTAAACACACACACACACAGAATTCTAAACACACATACACACGGAATTCTAAACACACAGAATTCTAAACAGACACACACAAACACACACACAATTCTGAACACACACACACAGAATTCTAAACACACATACACACGGAATTCTAAACACACACAATTCTAAACACACACACACACACAGAATTCTAAACACACACAGAATTCTAAACACACACACAGAATTCTAAACACACAAGGAGGCAGCTAAATGAGGCCTTGTAACTATAAAAAGAGAAACCAGCAAAAAGGCAGCAACAGAGGAGGTTGTCACGGCAACAATGTTAAAAAGCAACCTAACTTTCTTCTCTCTCTCTCTCTTTTTGTCTTCTTGTCTGCAGGACCTGCTGATGAACGACCAGGTGAAGGAGTTTGCCGCCAACGTGTACGAGACCTTCAGCACGCCGCAGGAGCTGCAGAAATAATCTGAGAGAGAGAGAGAGAGAGAGAGAGAGAGAGAGAGAGGGATGAAAACAGATGATTTAAAGAAGAAGATAAAAAGAAAACCTGGACTGTTATTCCCTCCTTTCCTCCTTTTCTACGAGACTCTTTCCTTCCTCGAGACTCCTGCAGACTTTTCGCTCCGTGACGAGTCGTGGCTTAAAAATCGGTCCGTTAAATCAGCCTCCATGATGGATTATTGACCCCCCCTCCTCCTCCTCCCTCGTCCCAATGCATCTTGGGAGCTGGAGTCTTATTTAAACCTGGTTTTATTTGTCCTGAGAGGTGATGTTTGTTTGGAGGTAAGCCGGAGAAAACAACTGACGAAGGATCGCAGATTAAACTGAATCATGTCAGTTTGTTCTGTTTGAGATTACAGATTTTTTTATAATGATTTTCCTCCTTTTTTTTTTCTATCACTTGGTTGGTTGAGTGTTTTATGTCTGATCGTGTCTTCAGCTGCTTCGGCTGTGTGTGTGTGTGTGTGTGTGTGTGTGTGTTTTTTAGATCACAAGGTTGTTTTTTCACATGTAGAGGGATGAACTGATACGGGTGGACACACATACACCACAACACATACACACACACACATACACACAAAAACAGCTGATTTTTAAAAATGTTTTCTTCATGGTGGGAAAAAAAGCAGATTAAAGTTATTGTATTAAAAACAGCCAATGTGATAAATTTAACTCAACACTAAAATTGTAATTATTTTTTTTAATTCATATGTCACACACACACACACACACACATTAGTACTTTATTTGGGAGTCAGAAAGCACAGATGTTATACTTTTTATGTCTTCTGTGTTTCAGCTGTAGTTCTTCTTCTTGTCCAGCAGGTGTCACTCTTCTTCTTCTTCTTCTTCTTCTTCAGGCTGTTTGAAGCTTTTCATTCCAGATATGTTCAGATCAAATCAGTATTTCTTTAATACTAGTATTTAACTTCTCATTCCTTTCATGGTTTATTCTGAAATATTCAACAATATCCAGAGTTTAATTTAATGTCAAACACTCATTTTCTCACTTTTCTTTTTTTTTTGTGGAATGAAATCCTTTAATCTGTTGTACTTTAATCTTTTCTTTTCTTCTTCTACTCTTTTCTTTCTTGTTTATGTTTATGTGACATCATGAAACGCTGAAAACATTTTAAGACTTTTCTATTTTGGAAATTTTGCGACAGTTTTCTCCGATTTTTGTCCCAATCTACAGCCACAGACAGACTGAACGGTTAATGATGAGTTTCACTACTTTTTTTTATTGACAGCTGTAAAAAAAAAAAAAAAAGCCACAAAAAACAAAGAGAGCAGCTGTTTACTTTGATTACAGGTGAGTTACATCATGCAGACAGCCTCCTGTAATCATCATCCTCCCTCTTTGACTTTTACTACGTTACTCTGACACATCTGTCTACAAACAACACCGGAGCTTTGATTTATAGCCCCGCGCGGCCCAGGCGGGTGGGGTTAGCGACATGTGAAGATAATTAAAGTGGATTTTTTTTTTGTCTCTACTACTTAAATCTGTCCATCAAAAAACTTCAGAACAAAATAAGAAAAGTTTTATTGAGTCGGTGTTTTCTACTCTGATTGGTCGCACATGTCCGACTGTAAGGTGATAAAGAAGAAGCAGGTCTCACTAAACCGGAAGCAGTTTGTCTTCAGGTTCAGATTTATTATAAACCTTCAGACTGTGTGATGGTTTCTGTGTCACAGGTCAGGTTTCAGAGCATCACGTGTTCAGGTCAGTCAGGTGAGAATGTACGACCCCCCCCCCCCCCCCCCCCCCCCCACGTGTGTGTGTGTGTGTATCGGTGATGTCATCGATGACGTCATGCATCCTTATTGACAGCTGAAATGTTCGTTTGTAGAAATTTACTGAGATAAAAATAATAAAGTTTAAACAGATTTAATTAATTTACACGATTTGTGTTGTGTTTTCTTTTAAAGCCTACAAACAGTTTAACTACTAATAATACTATTACTACTAGTACTACTACTGTTAGTATTACTACACCTAGTACTAATACTAATACTACCATTACTGTTAGTACTACTAGTACTACTACTACTATTACTACTGTTAGTACTATTACAACTACTAATACTACCATTACTGTTACTACTACTAGTAATACTAATACTACCACTACTACTACTATTGTTAATACTATTACTACTAGTACTCCTACGAACACTAGGGCCTCCTACTACTGTACTACCAGTACTAATACTACTATTACTGCTACTAGTACTACTATTAATTACTACTATGACTACTACTACTGCTATTATTACTACTACTCCTAGTACTACTACAATTACTCCAACAACTACTACAACTACTAGTACTACCATAACAAGTACTAGTATGCCTACTACTACTGATACTACTACTACTACTACTACTACCACAAACACTAGGGCCTACTACTACTGTTAGTAGTACTCCAACAACAACTACTAGTACTAGTACTACAACTACTACTAATACTAATACTGATAGCCTACTGATACTAATAGTAATACTACTACTACTAATACAACTACTACTACTACTAATACTACTAATAATACTAATACTACTACTACTACTACTACTACTACTACTACTACTAATACTACTACTAGTACTACTACTACCACTACTACTACTACTACTACTACTAATACTAATACCACAACTACTACTACTATAATACCACTACTACTACTACTACTACTATAATACTACTACTACTGTTAATACTACTATAATACTACTACTACTGTTAATACTACTATAATACTACTACTACTACTACTACTACTACTACCACTATAATACTACTACTACTACTACTACTGTTAATACTACTACCACTAATACTACTACTATAATACTACTACTGCTCCTCTTACTACCAGAGACCATGCTGAGTGCTGATGGTGTAAAAAGATCAAAGTGCTGTTGAGGCTCAGACGATGATGTCATCTCTAAATGAATGATTTATTGTGACGTGATATTTTACAACCAGATTTTAACCTGAGTGTCAACAACAACTTTCTTTTTTATTTTAATTATTAATTTTAAACCCAAAAAGAAATAAGGAAGCAGAATGACATAAACATAATAGTGGAGTAAGAGTTTAGTTTTTATAGTTAAACAATGACGAGATTACTTATTCAGCTTTTTTTTTTTTTCTTCCTTTCATTTCAGCGGGTCATGTGACACGTCTCCCAGAAAGCAGAGGCACCATATTTGGATGAGTTTACACATGAATGCTTCTCATAAATCAGGTTTGTCACAATGTTTGAACTCAGAGCCCAAAGGACAGAAAAACTCATAAAAGAAGAAGAAGGAGAAGCAACAGGAAGTAAAATCAGATTTGTTAGTTTTCATATTTATTTGTTTCTCATGGATTAAATTTATTAATATTTATTGATGATGAAGGGAATTATAAACACTGCACATTTTGCCTTAAAGTGGTAAATGTGGCTGTGAGAGGTTTTTTTAAGGTGGAATTAACCCTCCTGTTGTCCTTGAGTCAAGGAAGGAAGGGAGGAGGGAGGGAGAAGGTAGGAAGGAGGGAGGGAGAAAGGAAAATAGGTAGGAAGGAGGGAAGGAAAGGAAAGAAGGAAGGAAGGAGGAAAGGAAATGAGGAAGGAAAGGAAGGAAGGATGGAGGAAAGAATGAAGGAAGGAGGGAGGGAGGGAAAAGAGGAAGGGAGGAAGGAGGAAAGACAGAGAGAGAGAAGGAGGGAGGAAGGGGGGAAGGAAGGAAAGAAGGAAGGAGGGTAGGAGGGAGGAAAGGAAAAGAAGAAGGACGGAGGGAGGAAAGAAGGAAGGAGGGAGGGTAGGACGGAGGGAGGAAAGAAGGAAGGAGGGAGGGAGGAAGGAGGAAAGAAAGACAGAAGGGGGAGGAAGGGGGAAGGAAGGAGGAAAGAAAGACAGAAGGAGGGAGGAAGGGGGGAAGGAAGGAGGGAAGCAAGGAAGAAAGGGGGATGGAGGAAGGAAAGAAGGAAAGAAAGAGAGAAGAAGGGAGGGAGGAAGGACAGACGGAAGGAAGGAAGGAAGGAAGGAACAGTCAAAACAGCATTCAATCTAAAAAGCTTAAAAAGCTGAATCACAGACTTCTCTAAGAGTATAAATGTTGACTTTGGAGCATTTTGAACCCATTTATGAGATCATTAACAGATTCAACGCCTCAGGAAACGAAAGAAGGAAAGAACATCGTTTATTTTAAAGATCCAGTCGTGTTTATGGTCCAGTTTCTCAGACACAGATTCAGATTAATCCTGACTGAAGACGAGTCTGGACGAGACCTAATCCCTGTCCGGGAAACCCAGCTCGAAGGGTTTAACGGTTTCCAGTCAGGATTAAAGGAGTTAACAGGTTTCAGTTTGAGAGTGGGAGTCAGATTAGTGATGAGTTAAAGGGAAATTACACCAAGTTACCATCTGAAAGTCTGCAGGTGTTGAGTCAGCGTCGGTTAGATCTGATCTGATGAGGGTTAGATCATTAAAAAGGAAGGAAGGAAAAAGGAAGAAGGGAGGGAGGGAGTAAGGAAGGCAGGAAGGAAGGAAGGAAGGAAGGAAAATAAGACAGAAAGGAAAGATGGAAGAAAAGAAGGAAGGAAGGAGGGAAGGAAGGAAGGAAGGACAGACAAATGGAAGGAAGGAAAATAAGACAGGAAGGAAGGAAGGAAGTAAGGAAGGCAGGAAGGAAGGAAGGAAGGAATGAAGGAAGGAAGGAAGGAGGGAAGGAAGGAAGGAAGAAAGAAAGGAAGGAAGGAAGAAAGGGAGTAAGGAAGGAAGGAAGGAAGGAAGGAAGGAAGGAAGGAAGGAAGGAAGGAAGGAAGGACATATGAATGGAAGGAAGGAAAATGAGACAGGAAGGAAGGAAAATGAGACAGGAAGGAAAGAAGGAAGAAAGGGAGTAAGGAAGGAAGGAAGGAAGAAAGGGAGTAAGGAAGGCAGGAAGGAAGGAAGGAAGGAAGGAAGAAAGGAAGGAAGGAAGGAAGGAAGGAAGGACATTTGAATGGAAAGGAAGGAAAATGAGACAGGAAGGAAGGAAAATGAGACAGGAAGGAAAGAAGGAAGAAAGGGAGTAAGGAAGGAAGGAAGAAAGGGAGCAAGGAAGGCAGGAAGGAAGGAAGGAAGGAAGGAAGGAATGAAGGAAGGAAGGAGGGGAGGAAGTAAGTAAGGAAGGAAGGAGGGAAGGAAAAAGGGAAGGAAGGACATATGAATGGAAGGAAGGAAAATGAGACAGGAAGGAAAGAAGGAAGAAAGGGAGTAAGGAAGGAAGGAAGGAAGGAAGAAAGGGAGTAAGGAAGGAAGGAAGGAAGAAAGGGAGTAAAGAAGGGTTTAACGGTTTCCAGTCAGGATTAAAGGAGTTAACGGAGGTTTCAGTTTGAGAGTGGGAGTCAGATTAGTGATGAGTTAAAGGGAAATTACACCAATTCACCATCTGAAAGTCTGCAGGTGTTGAGTCAGCGTTAGTTAGATCTGATCTGATGAGGGTTAGATCATTAAAAAGATGGAAGGAAGAAGGGAGGAAGGAAGGAAGGGAGGGAGGGAGGGAGGGAGGGAGGAAGGAAAGGAGGAAGGAAAATAAGGAAGAAAGGAAAATAATACAGAAAGGAAAGATGGAAGAAAAGAAGGAAGGAAGGAGGGAAGGAAGGAAGGAAGGACAGACAAATGGAAGGAAGGAAAATAAGACAGGAAGGAAGGAAGGAAGGAAGGAAGGAAGGAAGGAAGGAAGGAAGGAAGGAAGGAAGGAAGGAAGAAAGGGAGTAAGGAAGGCAGGAAGGAAGGAAGGAAGGAAGGAAGGAAGGAAGGAAGGACATATGAATGGAAGGAAGGAAAATGAGACAGGAAGGAAGGAAAATGAGACAGGAAGGAAAGAAGGAAGAAAGGGAGTAAGGAAGGAAGGAAGGAAGAAAGGGAGTAAGGAAGGCAGGAAGGAAGGAAGGAAGGAAGGAAGGAAGGAAGGAAGGAATGAAGGAAGGAGGGAGGGGAGGAAGTAAGTAAG
Organism: Scomber colias; assembly: GCA_021039105.1. NCBI lineage: Eukaryota > Metazoa > Chordata > Actinopteri > Scombriformes > Scombridae > Scomber > Scomber colias. Next base: position 16,817 of record JAJDFG010001269.1, read on the forward strand.
GAAGGAAGGAGGGAAGGAAAAAGGGAAGGAAGGACATATGAATGGAAGGAAGGAAAATGAGACAGGAAGGAAAGAAGGAAGAAAGGGAGTAAGGAAGGAAGAAAGGGAGTAAGGAAGGAAGGAAGGAAGAAAGGGAGGAAGGAAGGGAGGAAGGAAGGAAGGAAGGAAGAAGTCAGATTAGTGATGAGTTAAAGGGAAATTACACCAAGTTACACGTGTCACTTGAGTCAGCGTCGGTTGGTTTAGGAAGAAGATGACGAGCTCTGCTTTAGAACAGGAAGTCAAACTCATCTTCATTCAAGGGTCACATACAGCTCGATCTGGTCTGATGAGGGTCAGATCATTAAAAAGATGGAAGGAAGGAAGGAAGGAAGGAAGGAAGGAAGGGAGGAAGGAAGGAAGGAAGGGAGGAAGGAAGGAAGGAAGGAAGGAAGGAAGGAAGGAAGGAAGGAAGGAAGGAAGGAAGGAAGGAAGAAAGGAAAGGAGGAAGGACGGATGAAAATAAGACAGGAAGGAAAGATGGAAGGAAGGGAATAAGGAAGGCAGGAAGGAAGGAAAGAAGGAAAAGAAGACAGGAAGGAAAACGGGAAGGAATATAGGAATGAAAGTTGGAAAAAAGGAAGGACAGACGAATGGAAGGAAGGCAAATAAGACAGGAAGGGAGGAAGGAAGGAAGGAAGGGAGGAAGGAAAGGTGGAAGAAAGAGAGGAAGGGAAAGTGGACCGGATTGGACACTTCGGTGGGCCAGTTTAGTTGAACTAAGATTTGTTTTATTTTAGTTTAAGTTAAAGTTTAGTTTAGTTCTGTCATTAAACTCAAATATTGCAAATGTACAAATGTTACAAATAAATATTACATGGATCTTTTAGTTAAACATACTTAAAATATATATTTGTATAAAACCTTCTGGTCACTTTAATCAAACCTCTAAAATATAATAAATATAATAATCATTCCTCTCAGTTTCTGTTTGGCTCGTCAGTGTTTTACCCCACACAGTCCTTTAACATGTTGTAATCCTCATTTAAAAACAAGACTTGTTGCAGGTTGACGCCTGAACACATCACTGACTTCAGAGCAGTTTCAGTGTGAGATGATGATGATGATGATGATGATGATGATGATGATGATGATGATGTCATCTAATGGACACATGATCGCATCCTTCAGACATTAAGATAAAGTTTAATCAGACTGCTGGAATAGATTCAGGTATTACTCATATGATATATTTAAACTCTACGATTAGCACATAAACCTCTTCTTTTAGTGTCAGAATAACTTCATATAAAGTGTTGAATGGAATATTTTGACCCTCGTTCTCCCAAAAACAAGCAACCAGTTCTCCTTTAAGTCAAGTTTTCCCACAGCTATAGATACAGGTTGTGTTCTATGGTTGCTATAGATACAGGTTGTGTTCTATGGTTGCTATAGATACAGGTTGTGTTCTATGGTTGCTATAGATACAGGTTGTGTTCTATGGTTGCTATAGATACAGGATGTTCTATGGTTGCTATAGATACAGATTGTTCTATGGTTGCTATAGATACAGGATGTTCTATGGTTGCCTTCCTCCTTTCCTTCCTCCCTCCTTCCGTACTCCTTTCCTTCCTTCCTCCTTGTATCCTTACTCCTTTCCTTCCTTCCTTCCGTCCGTCCTTCCTTCCTTCTTCATTTCCTTCCTCCTGTACTTCCTTCCTTCCTCCCTTCCTCCTGTCCTTCCTTGTTCCTTCTTTCCTTCCTTCCTTTCCTTCCTCCCTCCTTTGTTACTCCTTCCTTTTCCTCCCTCCCTCCTCCCTTATTCCTTCCTTCATTCCTCCCTCCCGCCTTACTCCTTTCCTTCCTTCCTCCTTCCAGCCTTACTCCTTTCCTTCCTTCCTTCCTCCTGTCCTTCCTTCCTTCCTCCCTTCCTCCTGTCCTTCCTCCCTCCTTCGTTACTCCTTTCCTTCCTTCCTTCCTTCCTTCCTTCCTGTGTCAGAATAACTACATATAAAGTGATGAATGGACTATTTTGACCCTCGTTCTGATGTTTTTTTTCTCCCTGTTTGCCATAAAACCCAAAAACAAACATCCAGTGCTCCTTCAGGTCAAGTTTTCCCACAGATTTTCCCCCTCGAGCTTTGAATAAACACGACAAATATTCTCAGCGGCGCTTTGAAGACAGAAGTTTCTTATCAGGAACAACGAAGGTATGAAAAAAAATAAAAAGGATTGCAAACACTGGAAAAAGCCAGCGAGACAAAATAATATCAACAGCAAGCAGCGATGTGAAAAGCAAAAAAAAAGAGACGTGATATCGTCCAAAGGTCAGCTGAGAGGAGGAAGGAGCGATAGAAAAACACACACACACACATATACACACACACACACACACACACACACACACACACACACACATCAATCATCAACTTTATTATTTCATAATATCTGACAAATGAGAAGCAGGATAATAAATTAAAGATCAGCTGAAAAGAAAAAACTGTCACTGTAATGTTAGACGTGTGTGTGTGTGTGTGTGTGTGTGTGTGTGTGTATGTGTGTGTGTGACTCAAACGATGACTTCATCCCTTCTGCTGCTGTGACCCCCTCTAGGCTGTTTTACCTTATATGGAGGAGGGATGAGGCTTTCATTTATTTATTTATCTCTTCTATCTTTTTTATTGGTGGCTGGATTCAACTGTTTAACCCTCCTGTTGTCCCTCGAGTCAAGGAAGGGAGGGAGGGAGGGAGGAAGGAAGGGAGGAAGGGAGGAAGGAAGGAAGGAAGGAGGGAGGGAAAGAAGCAGGAAGGAAGGAAGGAAGGACAGAAGGAAGGAAGAAAGGGGGAAGGGAGGGAAGAAGGGAGGAAGGAAAGGAAAGAAGAAGGGAGGAAGAAGGGAGGAAGAAAGGAAAGAAGCAAGGACGGAGGAAAGAAGGAAGGAAGGAAAGAAGCAAGGAGGGAGGGAGGAAGGAAGAGGAAGGAAGGAAGGAAGGAGGAGAGAGAAAGGAAGGACAGAAGGGGGGAAGGAAGGAAGGACGGAAGGGAGGAAAGAAGGAACAGTCAAAACAGACGGGGTCAATTTGACCCGGGAGGACGACACAAAGGTTAAGTGTTTTTAGCTCCTTACTCCTTCCTTCCTTCTTTCCTCCGTCCTCCGTCCGAGGAACGGAGGAAAAGGAAAGAAGGAAGGAAGGTAGGAGGGAAGGAAGGAAAGGAGGAAGGGAGGGAGGAAGGAGGGGAGGAAGGCAACCATAGAACAACCTGTATCTATAGCAACCATAGAACAACCTGTATCTATAGCAACCATAGAACAACCTGTATCTATAGCAACCATAGAACACAACCTGTATCTATAGCAACCATAGAACACAATCTGATGGCCTTTTTGTGTAGTACATTCCTCATACAAGAGGTAAAAATTGCCCTAAAAAAGTTAAATAAGTTCAATATATTTAACTTTTGAGCAGATATGATGACACAGAGTGACTTCTACCAGACGGCCTGAGCAGACCTAACAGGGATAACAGGATTAGCATGATGAACGATGTGTTATTACAGCACTTATACAACGTGATATAAAGATATGGAAGGCTTTACATTGTTTATATTGTTACAGGTGTTTCATTTATTGCATGTAATAAAGTGCTCGGGGGCTTTGGCAGCAGTCAGCAGGGTGAGAGAGTTTAACTGGGTTAATATTTACTGTGTTTAGTCATCAACAGCTAGGGGGGGCTTAAAGGTTTGCTGCAGGACGTGTATAAGTACAGATTATTATAAATATCTTACACATATACAGTAAAAAGTGAATTATATGACATGTTTAGTGTCTTATTATTAATTATAGAAATTCAAACTACCACAAAACACAAAAACTCTCCACTGAAATTGGCAAAAAGTAGCTTTCACTTTTTAAATAACAGAAACTAATATCACATGATGACCTACTTTAACAAAAAACAAAAGAACCACCAAGTTTCAGATGTTGTTTCTCTGTATCAGATCAACAGAAACTTCCTTCTCATCGGAGGCTGAGAAATCAGATCAAACCACTGCTAGAAAACACCCAACGTGGAGATTATCACCGAGGAAACCTTTTAATACATGTAGTTAAATATGGTTTTCTTGGTGTGACTCATGAAGGGTTAAACTGAGAGTGTTACTGTTTCCTTCCTCCCTCCTTCCTCCTTTCCTTCCTTCCTTCCTTCCTTCCTTCCTTCCTTCCTTCCTTCATTCCTTCCTTCATTCCTTCCTTTATCCATCCCTCCCTCCTTACTCCTTTCTTTCTTTCCTTCCTTCATTCCTCCCTCCCTCCTTACTCCTACTCCTTTCTTTCCTTCCTTCCTCCCTCCCTCCTTACTCGTTTCTTTCCGTCCTTCCTCCCTCCATTCTTACTCCTTTCTTTCTTTCCTTCCTCCCTCCCTCCTTACTCCTTTCCTTCCTTCCTTCCTCCATTCTTACTCCTTTCTTTCTTTCCTTCCTCCCTCCATCCTTACTCCCTTCTTTCCATCCTTCCTTCCTTCCTTCCTTCCTTCCTCCATCCCTCCATCCTTACTCCTCTATTTCCTTCCTTCCTTACTCCTTTCCTTCCTTCCTCCCTCCCTCCTTACTCCTTTCCTTCCTTCCTTCCTTCCTCCATCCCTCCCTCCTTACTCCTTTCTTTCCGTCCTTCCTCCATTCTTACTCCTTTCCTTCCTTCCTCCTTCCTTTCCTTCCTCCTTCCTTTCCTTCCTCCCTTCTTTCCTCCCTCCTGTCCTTCCTTCCTTCCTTCCTTCCTTCCTCCTGTCCTTCCTTGACCAGAGGACAACAGGAGGGTTAAATACCATTTTCTTGGTGTGACCTACAAAGGGTTAAACTGAGAGTGTTACTATTTACCTGTCATTTTGTTAATTATGTTTTTATCAGTCACTGCTGCTTTTTTCTTTTCTTCTCTATTTAATCATTCTTTTTTACTCTATTTCTTTTCTCAGACAGACGAGGAAGCCGCTACACAGAAGCATCCAACAGAGGACGACGCTTCACTGCTCACGTCTCTGTATTGTTTTAACTCGTTGTGCAAGAATTTTTATTTATGCTCCTGTTATCTTGTCTTATCTTGTTTTCCATTACGGCTGCTCGTCTCAGACAGTCTCATTTCATCATACAGTGTTTTTATCTTATCAGCAGACAAATTTAGCAGGTAAACAGATAACGCGAAACTGAAATTAAAAGTAATATGAGGTTTAAAACAACCCACTAAAAGATTAAATAATAACAGAATAAAAACATGTGTTCCTGTATGTCGATAACACACACACACACACACACACACACACACACACACACACACACACACGCTTGTTTTTGTCACTTATAGAGACCTGGACATTTCACTTAACCTTAATTCTAATTATCTTAAAGCTGCTTTTTTAAATGATTTTCTGTCATTTTTTATACTTCAAACTGATTATTCCACGTGTTGTCTGTTTCAGGCTCGGATATATCTTAAAGAGACAGGAGCTAAAACAGCTAGTTTCAGACAGAGGCTGCTGCATAAAGAGCCAGTATAGGATAAATAATTAATTTGTGAATGTAAATCATGTAAAGATAATTTAGTAGAGCCTAGCAGGAAATGTGCAGAATATTTGTCCTTTTATCATCCAGTTTACAACAGGTGCATGTGAGAGTGCAGAGTACACTGAGCCTGCTTTATACCAAAGACAAGAGCAGAAACATTTAAAGTCTGTGTAAAGTAAGAATAAATATGTGTTCTGAGTTTGACATACCACAGAAAAGTGTGTTGTTAACCACCCTGCCAAATTTGAATGATTAAAAAAATCACCAAATATATGAAATTAGGCTTCAAAGTTGTGTAAAACTCTTTTCTCTTTCTCTGCTACCAAACGTTGTGGGCGTGGCCGAGTCCGCTGAAGTCCCGCCCCCTACCAAGTGTCACCTGTCAATCAAAGTCATCACCTCTACCAGAAACATGGACGCTACGTCTAAGAGCTTTCTACCTCTAACTCGGCTGCTAGCTCGGCGGCTAACTCGATTGCTAACTCGGCTGCTAGCTCGGTAGCTAACTCGGCTGCTAGCTTGGCAGCTAACTCGGCAGCTAACTCGGCTACTAGCTTGGCTGCTATATCTGTTATGGTACCAAGGGCGACCTGACCACATGTGATGCTGACACCGATCCAAACCAACATGCAAGTTCAACGGCTGTCTGTGAGGTACGTGGTGTAATTATTTGGTTTATTAAATGTCAGAAAGTTATGAAAAGCTGTCTAGATAACATCCAACTTCCAAATATATTCAGTTTATAGTGATACAAAACAGATAGGATGAGCAGGAAGCAGTGTTTTTTGTGTTTATACTTCACTGAAATCACTGACACAGTTCATTGATAGTTGAAAGTGTTGCTGATCAACTCATCGATTAATCAACTAATCATATCAGGTCTAGTTTAGACGTGAATCTCCAATCATGTGACTCTATAAACAGACTTTGCATCATTTTAATTAAAGGGCCCAATTGAATCCTTCCTTCCTTCCTCCCTCCACTCCATCCTTACTCCTTTCTTTCCTTCCTCTCTCCTTCCTTCCTTCCTCATTTCCTCCTGTCCTCCCTCCTTTCCTTCCTTCCTTACTCCTTTTCTCCTGTCCTCCCTTCCTCCCTCCTTACTCCGTCCTTTCTTCCTTCCTTCTTTCTTTACTCCTTTCCTCCTGTCCTCCCTCCCTCCTTACTCCTTCCATCCTTACTCCTTTCTTTCCTTCCTTCCTTCCTTCCTTCCTCCCTCCCTCCTTACTCCTTTCTTTCTTTCTTTCCTTCCTTCCTTCCTTCCTCCCTCCCTCCTTACTCCTTTCTTTCCTTCCAAATATATTCAGCGCCTAATTTAAATCTCATATGGACCAGACAAGTAAAACCAAACATATAATAACCTACAAATTATATATAATATTAATATATTATAATTTACTGTAATAAACCATCTATTTACAAAACAGATGAACAACCTGAGATGTCTTAAGGAAAAATTAAATAGAAGCTGCTGATTGATGTTTAATATATGAATGCTTTAAATATGACACAATATATAGTCATTATAGTCAAAAACCTCTGAAGAACCGAAAATTTTGATTAACTTTTCTGCAATTTTCATGCATTGCAAGCCAGATTGGACCCTTATTGGTGGGCCGAAATGTAGCCCCCGAGTCATATGTTTGACACCCTTCATTTACACTAACCCTTAATTTAATTTCTAAACTTACAATAAAACCATTCTCCATCATTTTTCCCATGAATTTCCCATCCTCTCTCTCTCTAGGCTTTTAATGGTCAGTACACTCACACGCACACACACACACACACACACACACACACACACACACACACACACACACACACACACACACACACACATTGTCCTGCAGCTGGTTAACAAACAACCACATGATACAGAAAAAAAAAGCCTTGTGGTTTCGCAGCAGTGTGAGTGTGTGATGACCTCCTGTCAGTTTCTAGTCAGCTGCAGTCTCATGACCCGCTGACCCTCCCCGCTTTTAAAAAATGCGTTAAAAACAGTCGAGACCCCCGGCATCTGCTGTTACGTAACGTTATCAGCGGCCAAAAACAGTCGTGCTGATGATGACATAATATTTCATGCCTCGAAAACACACATAAACATGCAGCAGTAGAAGAATAGAGGCCTTTGTTCTATTAAAAGGGGCTTTTAATTTGCTGACTAACTGTGTTGCGGTAAAGGCGTTTGTTTCCATGAAAGAGTCACGTTCAAAGCTCTGAAAACAGGTTCAGGACTTAATTTTAGCTCGAGCTCGAACCCACATGACTGCGTGTCACAATTTGAACTTTTGTCGTAGTGCTGTTTGTTTCTCGGCTCCGCAGAGACTGATCATCTTTTACCCTGTTTGTGGTGCAGAACTGGAAATCCCCCCTTTTGCTTGCTTGAGCTGAGAGTCTGATTGATGAGCTGATGGGGTTTTTTTTTTTCATTTTCCTTACTGTGTGTTGCGGCGCACGTCTGAGCCAGCAACCCCCCCCCCCCAACTTCCCCCAGATGGATGAGAGCAAGTAGTTTCTGTCTGTCAATTACCCCTTTTCCACCGAGCTGGGGCTAGTGCTAGAGCCAGTGCTCAGGTGGTGCTAATCCAAGCACCTCTTACGAACCTGTTGCTTTTCCACCGGCAAGGAGCCACGCGATTACGTCACTGTATAACGTAGCCAGCGCACGCCTTTGAAGCACTTCCATGATTCACCAGTGAGAGGCAGCAACATGGCACAAGGCATCTAGCCTGCCGGAAACGAAGAAGAAGAAGAAGACGAAGACGACAGCTCTGGCAAAAAAAAAGATAAAAATAGTACTTTTAATCAACAAATCTTTAACTCTCTGTAAATGCTAATGCTAATGCTAATGAACGTTAACCCTGCTAATCTGCTACTGAACATTAGCCCTGCTAGCCGGCTAACCCTAACCCTAACCCTGCTAGCCGGCTAATAAACGTTAGCCCCACTATGTCATGCTGCAGCGAGGTGTTGCTGAAATTTTATAAAAACAAATTGTCTTTATCAGCTTCTCTCGTGTTCAGGACAAAAGAGATAATATAATGTTTCCTTCTCTCATCACTGACTCTTATTATTTTATGGTTTAAAATGGTCTCAGAAGCTGGTTTGCATATTAAAAAATTAACAGCAAACTAACTTATCCTGACTATTATTTGCTGCTTAAATGGTAAAAGTTGTATTTTAACCACAAATACATTGCAATGAATGAAAAGACATGAGATGAATTTAATATTTGACACTTTGCAGTCACCAGCACTCTTCTCTGATAGATGTTGTGCTTTTTTCGGCCTCATTACACATGCATTATACACTTCTTTATTCCTTATATTAACTCCATATCAGTATAAACAGCAACTCTAAGCCACATGTGAGCTCTTTTCTGCAACGTTGAACTATTGATTTACGTTTAAACCACTAAACTTTGAGCTTTATGTGTTAAAAACGTCTTTATCTACCACATTATTCTGTCTATATTGATGTAAACCCACTCAAATTAAAGCTGAGACTTGGCACTTGAATGCAGCACCCATTACCTCAAGTACCTTTATCTCAAGTTACTGTCTCTACTGTATTTACTGTCCTGAAAGTCTCGCTAACAGATGACCCAAATTCAAGATCAACATAGAAAAAATGTAGATATTTAATTTCTCTTTCTCCAAAATAAGCAGCAGGACTGAGATACAGGCTTCAGTTTTTGGCTCAGTAGTTAAAAAACCCCATCTATCAACAGTCTTGTCTTATTTCATATTCATTAATCTCTAAGAAAACACATGATAACTAAAGATCACAAACAATATGTTGGCTCAAACTGACCAAAACTCAACAACTCAAAGTAAAAGATTAACTAGATCTACATTTAAAGATAATCCACAAACCACCCACTCACATTTTTAACCGCTTAGTGTTGCAGGAAGTTGCACCAAGTGGGCAACAAAGAAAGGAAAAGACCTCACAGAGCCAAACTTGCCCCCCCCCCCCCCCCCAAGAGATTTTATTGTAATATTAACAGGCTCGGTTGTTTACTGGGGATACTGGTTTCAAGTAGGAGCAAAGAGCATTTTGTCATGAGTTACAGATTCCAGTTAAAACACTCAGATGTGAACTTTATGTTTCCATCGTGTGTGTGTGTGTGTGTGTGTGTGTGTGTGTGTGTGAGACATTTGGAGTCAGTGTAATGTGACATGGAAATAAAGTGAAGTGAAAACACGACTCAGATCACATGATTACAGAGTTTCAACATAGCAACCAATAAAATAGTCTTTTAATATCCTGGATTATGAATCAGTCATAAAGTTGATGATGACGACGATGATAAAATATAATTAGAAGATTTCGAAATGTGTATTATATATTTAAAAAATGCAGCATCAAGCAAGAAAGTGGTTGAAAGTGGCTCCAGAAAAGGGAAGTAAGATGTGTTTTAATCCCTGTTTTGGTTCAAAGTGGTGACTAAGACTGTCAGCAAAACAAAGCTCGGCTCTGTTGCAAGGCTTTAATTCCTCTCTGTGAAACCTGCTGAGTGACACAGTGACTCAGGTCATGTGATCTGTGCGCTGTCATCTGTACGTAACCGCAGTGGTAAACAGCCTGAGTGTGTTTGAAGCTGCTAAAAGGTCAAATCTGAATCTACTACAACGGGTCAATGATGGGGTTTTTCTTTTGTGTTCATGTGGTTTAGTTTAAATTTAAAGGGTTAAAATGTGAAAATAAACGTATGAATAACTTGCACTCATTCTTTTTTTGTGGACCCAGCATCAAATTTCTGCTTTTAACCCATTTAAAGAGAATATATTAGAGGATTATGGCAAAAATGTTCCTTCCTTCCTCCATTCCTTTTCTCCTTTCTCCCTCCCTTCCTTCTTCCCTTTTCCTTACTTCCTCCCTTCTTTCCTACCTTCCTTCCTTCCGTCCTTCCTTCGTTCCTTCCTTCGCTCCTTCCTTTCTTCCTCCCTTCTTTCCTTCCTTCCTTCCTTCCTCCTTTCTTTCCTTTCCTTCCTTTCTTCCCTCCTCCCTTCCTTTCTTCCTTCCTTCTTTCCTTCCATTCGTCCTTCCTCCCTTCCTTCCTTCCTTCTCTCCTTCTTTCCTTCCTTTCTTCCTACCTTCCTTCCCTCCTCCCTTCTTCCCTTTCCTTCCTTCCTTCCTTACTCACTCCCTCCCTTCTTTCCTTCATTCCTTCCTTCCTTCCGTCCATCCTTCGTTCCTTCCTTCCCTCCTTCCTTTCTTCCTTTCTTCCTTCCTTTCTTCCTCCCTTCTTTCCTTCCTTCCTTCCTTCTTTTCTTCCTTCCTACCTTCCTTCCTCCTTCCTTCCTTACTTCCTACCTTCCTTCCTTCCTCCCTTCCCTCTTCCCTTCTTTCCTTAACTCGAGGATTCTTTTCTTTTTTTTTGTGGACCCAGCATCAAATTTCTGCTTTTAATCCATTTAGAGAGAATACATTAGATGATTATGGTAAAAAATGTCTAAGTGGTGTAACCATAAAAACTTTGTACCAAATAATTCAACGTTGCTTAAAAACAGTAAATAGTCAATAAAACACCATATCAACTAGTTTGGCATGATCTTACATCCTTCCTTCCTTCCTTCCTTCATTCCTTCCTTCCTTCCTACCTAACACCATATCAACTAGTTTGGCATGATCTTACATCCTTCCTTCCTTCCTTCCTTCCTTCCTACCTAACACCATATCAACTAGTTTGGCATGATCTTACATCCTTCCTTCCTTCCTTCCTTCCTTCCTACCTAACACCATATCAACTAGTTTGGCATGATCTTACATCCTTCCTTCCTTCCTTCCTTCCTTCCTTCCTACCTAACACCATATCAACTAGTTTGGCATGATCTTACATCCTTCCTTCCTTCCTTCCTTCCTTCCTACCTAACACCATATCAACTAGTTTGGCATGATCTTACATTATAACTTTTATATTAAATAAAGCTAATGGAATACTATTGTTCTAAATATTACATTTAATCTGGGTAACCATGGAGATCAGGAAACATTTACAGTCATTATTAGTATAAATCCACTTAAATAGACTGTTTTTACACGATTTGGTTACACGATTTTGACATTTTCAGGAGCATTCAGTCTTACTTTTGGTTTAAAAAAATGGTGCAAAACGTCATCTCAAGTGACATAAAACCAACAAAAATACAAAATATACATGTTAAGAAACCTGATGCTGCTTTTAAATCTATTATTTAACATATTTTTGAATTGCTCATCTTACCAACCCTTATTTATCACTGACCCTAAAACCTCTGCTGCTTCACATATTACTGCTAAATGTCAAATTCTACTACTTATGTTAATACTGTTTCAACTTCATATACTTCTATTGTTTTTATTAGTACAGCTAATACAAGTACTGCTACCTATAATCTTACTATTACTGCTGATACCAACACAGTATCATAAAAAAGTACACACATGTACATGATGAGCGTTTTCCAAAATGTCTCCTTTATCAGTGGTAATCAGCAGGACCCTCGCCCTAACCCAAACCTTAACCTCATTTGTCTGAACTTTCTAAAACCGTTTTAAATCATCGTTATAAATAATGATGTTTCATGCTGTGACAGAGCTGTGTGGTCAAGGTCCGGTTAGGTTTAGTCACAAAATTCACTTGGTGAGGTTTAGGGAAGGATCATGGTTGGGGTTAAAATTAACTCTTGAAAACGTTGTGTCACTTCCTTACAGTGAGTGAGGTAACCTTCGTCGTCACGGCAACGGTTAAAACCATGATAATATTAGTAATAGTTGTGGGGGTTTTTTTTAGAAAACTCGAAACAGGAAACGTCTTCTGGAGCTAAGGCCGTTTTCTGCCATCTACTCAGCCTTCCTTTTGTAAATTAGTCAAATGATATAAATGTCATGTGAACTGACATTTCTCAGGGTCATAATTACTACGACCACTAGATGGTGTTGTACTTGGCGAGTCAAAACATCACACTGATATACTGCAGTGTCTTCTAGTGGATCAGCAGGAAGGTCTTACTAATATTATACTGTTGTGTGTATTAATAACTAAAATAAAATAAACACTACAGTTGCTACTAATAGGTCCTACTATCTTTAAGCTACTAACACCATTACTACAGACACTGTTACTACTGCTACACATATGACTTGTACTATTAATTGTATCACTGCTATTGCCAACTACAGTTTCTATACACATAATGAACACATCTTGTATTACAGTATTACAGTTCGGTGTGATTTTTACAGTTAATTACAATGAAAAATGTTTTACAAAGTCAAGAAGTAGTGATACAGTATGTAACAAAACGTCTGCCTTACACAGAAACTACTCTCCAGAGACTGAAAATGTGATCGCAGTTATCAGTTCCTTCAAAATAAAGAGTTTGGTCACATCTGTTTGTTTTAGAAAGACGAATAACATTGACATCACATTTTTAGTCTCCTGAGAGTAGTCCTGTGTAACTTTGTACGGTAATGCTTTCAGATATGTACAGTAATCAAAGCTGTAAACAGAAACGTGTTCATGCACATGCCCAGTAGCATCTAAGTTACACAGAACTACTCTCTAGAGAATGAAAACCTGATTCAATTCAATTTAAATCGCTTCAGTTGTCCCTGAGGGGCAATTTAAAATGTGATTGCTGTTATTATCAATATAAAGTTTG
>JAJDFG010001269.1:35000-41110 GCA_021039105.1 Scomber colias
AGCTAACTGTATATAAAGTAGTATAAACTAGCTAACTGTATATAAAGTAGTATAAACTAGCTAACTGTACATAAAGTAGTATAAACTAGCTAACTGTATATAAAGTAGTGTAAACTAGCTAACTGTATATAAAGTAATATAAACTAGCTAACTGTATATAAAGTAGTATAAACTAGCTAACTGTATATAAAGTAGTATAAACTAGCTAACTGTATATAAAGTGGCGTAAACTAGCTAACTGTATATAAAGTAGTATAAACTAGCTAACTGTATATAAAGTAGTGTAAACTAGCTAACTGTATATAAAGTAGTGTAAACTAGCTAACTGGTATAAAGTAGTGTAAACTAGCTAACTGTATATAAAGTAGTGTAAACTAGCTAACTGTATATAAAGTAGTATAAACTAGCTAACTGTATATAAAGTAGTATAAACTAGCTCCACCTCCAGCAGCTACAACAGTAACATGCTGCTCTAACACTGATGCTTCACTATTAATAATCTGATGATGTCATATATAATAATATATCACTACTTTTACTGTAATACTGCAATACTACATCACTATAATACTGCAGTACTTTTACTGTAATACTGCATACTACATCACTATAATACTGCAGTACTTTTACTGTAATACTGCATACTACATCACTATAATACTGCAGTACTTTTACTGTAATACTGCATACTACATCACTCCTAATACTGCAGTACTTTTACTGTAATACTGCATACTACATCACTCCTAATACTGCAGTACTTTTACTGTAATACTGCATACTACATCACTCATAATACTGCAGTACTTTTACTGTAATACTGCATACTACACCACTCATAATACTGCAGTACTTTTACTGTAATACTGCATACTACATCACTCATAATACTGCAGTACTTTTACTGTAATACTGCATACTACATCACTCATAATACTGCAGTACTTTTACTGTAATACTGCATACTACACCACTCATAATACTGCAGTACTTTTACTGTAATACTGCATACTACATCACTCATAATACTGCAGTACTTTTACTGTAATACTGCATACTACACCACTCATAATACTGCAGTACTTTTACTGTAATACTGCATACTACACCACTCATAATACTGCCAGTACTTTTACTGTAATACTGCATACTACATCACTATAATACTGCAGTACTTTTACTGTAATACTGCATACTACATCACTATAATACTGCAGTACTTTTACTGTAATACTGCATACTACATCACTCATAATACTGCAGTACTTTTACTGTAATACTGCATACTACATCACTCATAATACTGCAGTACTTTTACTGTAATACTGCATACTACATCACTCATAATACTGCAGTACTTTTACTGTAATACTGCATACTACATCACTATAATACTGCAGTACTTTTACTGTAATACTGCATACTACATCACTATAATACTGCAGTACTTTTACTGTAATACTGCATACTACATCACTATAATACTGCAGTACTTTTACTGTAATACTGCACACTACATCACTCATAATACTGCAGTACTTTTACTGTAATACTGCATACTACATCACTATAATACTGCAGTACTTTTACTGTAATACTGCATACTACATCACTCATAATACTGCAGTACTTTTACTGTAATACTGCATACTACATCACTATAATACTGCAGTACTTTTACTGTAATACTGCGCATACTACATCACTATAATACTGCAGTACTTTTACTGTAATACTGCATACTACATCACTCATAATACTGCAGTACTTTTACTGTAATACTGCATACTACATCACTATAATACTGCAGTACTTTTACTGTAATACTGCATACTACATCACTCATAATACTGCAGTACTTTTACTGTAATACTGCATACTACATCACTATAATACTGCAGTACTTTTACTGTAATACTGCGCATACTACATCACTATAATACTGCAGTACTTTTACTGTAATACTGCATACTACATCACTCATAATACTGCAGTACTTTTACTGTAATACTGCATACTACATCACTATAATACTGCAGTACTTTTACTGTAATACTGCATACTACATCACTATAATACTGCAGTACTTTTACTGTAATACTGCATACTACATCACTATAATACTGCAGTACTCTTACTGTAATACTGCATACTACATCACTCATAGTACTACCAGTACTTTTACTACATCAAGCTTATAATGAAGGTTTTTGGTTGTGCCTAAGCTGACAGAAATGACATGCTGTGAGGTTGAGGTTGCGTAATGTTGTGAGGAGGCGATGAACTGGAGCTGAACCACCATGACGATGCGAAAATGAGCCGAGGAGAGATGTGACGAAATGACTCAAGATTACATTAGACGAGCGTTGATGAAATGATATGATGAAACAAGGCTGGAGACGTTGTAAACTAGGTCACATGTTTTCCTCCTCACGCTGCTGCCAGACATATCGGAGATCTGCTGTGTCACGCAGCCACAAACACCTGTAGGCAGCAGAGTTTAAAAATAATGTTTAACCCTTAAACAGGCAGGAGTGGAAAATTAGATGTAAAAAATCCTTACTAGTTATGTCATTTGCACCTAAAGTAAGGAAGGAAGGAAGGAAGGAAGGAAGGAAGGAAGGAAGGAAAGGAGGGAAGAAGGAAGGAAGGAAGGATAGGAGGGAAGAAGGAAGGAAAGGAGGGAGGAAGGGAAGGAAGAAGGAAGGAGGGAAGAAGAAGGAAGGAAAGGAGGGGAGGAAGGGAGAAGGAAGGAAAGGAGGGGAGGGAGGAAGGAAGGAAGGAAGGAAGGAAGGACAGATGAAGGAAGGAAGAAAGGAAGGACAGATGAAGGAAGGAAGAAAGGACAGAAGGAGAGAACATTTACCCTAACAGCTGAACTTAGATCTAAGGAAGGAAGGAAGGAAGGAAGGAAGGACAGAGGAAGGACCCGGGAGGACAACACAAGGTTAAAGAGTCTGTATCTCCTGGTGCACGTTGCCTGTTTAAGATCAGCTGGAGGAAACTTGCTGAATCATGCTTAGTAGTGGGGAAAACAGATGGGCACCCATAGTGAAAACACTTCTTCACTGTGTACATAAGAGTGTAATCTGATATCAAGGCGGTAATCAGGAAGTAGTCCGACTTCTCACGAAATCGGTGGAAAGTTAAACGTTAACTTTAATGATGATTGCGGAGCAGCGTCAGAGAGGAGAGAAGAAAGGAAAAGTCTCATAACTGAACATATGTGACGTCAACTTGATATATGATATTTAACCCTCCTGTTGTCCTTGAGTCAAGGAAGGAAGGAATGGAGGGAGAGAGGGAGGATGGAAGGGAGGAAGGGAGGAAAGGAAAGGAAAGGAAAGGAAAGGAAAGAAGGAAGGAAAGGAGGGAGGGAGGAAGGAAGGGAGGGAGGGAGGGAGGAAGGAAGGAAGGAAGGAGGAAAGGAAAGGAAAGGAAAGAAGGAAGAAAGGAGGGAGGGAGGAAAGAAGGAATAAGGAAGGAAAGGAGGGAGGAAGGAAGGAAGAAGGAAAGGAGGGAGGAGGAAAGGAAAGGAGGGAGGAAGGAAGGATGGAAGGTAGGTAGGAAGAAGGAAGGAAAGGTGGGAGGATGGAAGGTAGGAGGAAAGGAAGGATGGAAAGGAGGGATAAGGAAAGGAAGGATGGAAAGGAGGGATGAGGGAAGGGAGGAAACGAAAGAAGAAAGGGAGGAAGGAAGGAAGGAAGGAAAGGAGGGAAGGAAGGACGGAGGAAAGAAAGAAGGAAGGAGGGAGAAAGGAAAATAAGAAGGAAGGAAAGAAGGACAGGAAAGAAGGAAGGGAGGAAGGAAGGACGGAGGAAAGAAGAAAGGGGGATGGAGGAAGGAAAGAAGGGAGGAAGGAAGGAAGAAAGAGAGGAAAGAAGGAACAGTCAAAACATATGGGTCCAATTTGACCCGGGAGGACGACAGGAAGGTTTTAAACATTTTTAAAGCTGCCACTTTCTTAATTATTATTTTTCCCTTCATGTCTTTTTAAATGAAAGTGATAAATATGAGATATACAGAAGCTAATATTAGCCGCTAACCCAGATATCAGATATCATGTCGTCTATGACTACGAGTCTATTTACACAGTTAGAGTATCTCCCAGTGATGTAAAGTCTTTTTACATCACTGCTCCACAGCTCACACACACACACACACACACACACACACACACACACACGCACAGCACACACACACACACACACACACACACACACACTGCTCCACAGCTCACACCTCGTATGAGACAAATAAAGATCAGCTGCTTAACGTCACCCGCTGCTTAAAACAGGGTGTGTGTGTGTGTGTGTGTGTGTGTGTGTGTGTGTGCGTGTCTGACTGGTGTGTGTGTGTGGTGTGTGTGTGTGTGTGTGTATGTCTGTCTGTCTGACTGGTGTGTGTGTGTGGTGTGTGTGCGTGCCTGTCTGACTGGTGTGTGTGTGTGTGTGTGTCTGACTGGTGTGTGTGTGTGTGCGTGCCTGTCTGACTGGTGTGTGTGTGTCTGAGTAGTGTGTGTGTGTGCGTGTCTGAGCGGTGTGTGTGTGTGTGTGTGTGTGTGTGTGTGTGTGTTTGTGCGTGTGTGTCTGAGTGGCGTGTGTGTGTGTGTGTGTGCGTGTGTGTCTGAGCAGTACACGTGTGTGTGTGCCTGACTGGTATGTGTGTGTGTGTGTGTGTGCCTGACTGGCGTGTGTGTGTGTGTGTGTGTGTGTGTGCGTGCCTGACTGGCGTGTGTGTGTGTGTGTGTGTGTGTGTGTGCTGCTCAGGCTACATAACCCAGTTTACACATGATCTATAAATAACAGCCGAGGTCGTGACGCTGCGTCGAGCCGAGGCCTCGCAGGCCTGGGAATCCTGGGACGCGTCCCCTTCCAAAAACCGTGTCTCCTTTCATGAGTCCTTATCGGTGTTTAATTCTTCTCTGAGTGAAGATAATAAAGTTTAGACTCAGTATTAACATTCAGAGAGAAGGAAATAAAGTTTAGTTTAACTTTTTTTTTTAATATTTGTGAACAGCTTTGCCTTCATGTGAATAGTTTTATGTTCTTATAAAACTTTTCAAAATGCTGTTTTATAATAAATCATTATAGTAAATACTTTATAAAACTACTTTATAATGATCAGATAAAGTTATTAGGACATTATTATCTGTTGAGGAAATTTATATAAGACACATCAGACCCAGGAAGACTAAACTAAACTAAACTACATTAAACTAAAGTTAAACTACATTAAACTACATTAAACTAAACTTAAAATAAACTAAATTAAACTAAACTTAAATTAAACTAAATTAAACTAAACTTTTTCAGCATGATTTTACTTTTTTTGTACAGTTTTGTTTTTCATTTGACAAACTCAACCTTTTTTCGGTAGCTTTCAACTCTCCTTTTTCTTTTTCTTTCTTTGTGTCTTTCCATCAGAATGCAGTTTGCTTATTTACCAAGTGTATTTTATTATTATTAAAACATAAAGTTGTCTCCTAAAGGCTCTTTGTTAGTTGTCTGTTTAGAGCTCTATTAGCTGTTACCACGGCAACGACTAGAACCAGATTCAGCTTCAATATCAACATAAAAAACACATCTATGTTCATTAAAGTAGCAATAATGTAATAATTATAACAACTAAACACTTTATTGATGATGATTGTATTTTTATAAGGTGCAAAAAGTAAAAGATGAACTTAAAAAAAATAAAATATAAGAGAGGAAAGAGAGAAATAAAAGGTTGTGAACTTTTCAGAATGGGACGCGGCCGCTGGCAAAGGTTTCCCTTCCCTCCTTCCTCTCTCTCTCTCTCTCCTCTCTCTCTCTCTCTCTCTCTCTCTCTCTCTCTCTCTCTCTCTCTCTCTCTCTCTGCCTCGCTCGCCCGCCTGTCTGCATGCCAGGGGTGGAGGAAGTCCACAGGGCGTGGATGCGTTGTCGCCGTGGTAACAGCCGTGTAAACATAAACACTAAGGCTATAGCAGTGCAGTGAGCCTACAGGCCTCCTCAGTCAGGGATCCTTCTCCAGCCCGATGAATAATGAATGAGGGGAGGAGGGGGGGGGCGGGGTGAGGGAGGTGAGGAGGGGTGAGGGGAGGGGGGGGATTCATGGGAAATCAGTGA
>JAJDFG010000127.1:0-142500 GCA_021039105.1 Scomber colias
TTAGAAAGAGAGAAAGACAGACAGACTACTGTATATATGCATTATATGTTTGTATTGTATTGATGACAATGAATGTTTATTAAATCAAAGGGTACAGTCCTGACCTGCTGTATGTAAAAAGTGCCTTGAGATAACTTTTGTTATGATTTCTCGCTATATATAAAAATAGCTTGATGATTGATGAGTTAATATTGGAATTTGTGTAAATACAAGAATACGATTAATTCTCTTCTTTTTGTGTGTTCCACAGATTTTGCAGTGTCTAGGGTAAGTTACATTCTTATTGTTTGTGTGGCTGGAGTGTGTGTTCTTGTGGTGGTGAGTGATCTATGTGATGAATAATAATCCATTTAACTGATGAGACTGACCTCATAAGACCTTAAAAACCTATCCATTAATAAACAGCATATACAGTACACACTGGCATGTTAGAATAAAACATTTTAACATGTATCAGAACACATTAACACTGTAACCACACATACACAGTTCTGTATAATGCATGTGTTACGTGCAAAACACATTAGAGGAGCACTGGGACTGTGTGTCCCTGAGCTCAGTCTCTCAGGCAGCACTTACTTCCACACTGTGTAACGCCTCCAGCTAAGAAGCAGAGGACTTTATATGAAGCCTGAGAGGAACAATGCCTTAAGTTTCTACTACTTTAAAAAAAATAACTCAATCGAAAGGTGATAAATTTAAATATATAATATATATACGTATATATAAAAAATAAAAAATATTCACACCTTGCTGAGGATAAAAAATAATAATACATTTGTTTTAACCCTTTCATGTATGAATTATGATAACCTCAGTCAGGATGTTTCTCCTAGTTTTTTTCATTTCTCTTTAGGCATGAAAAAAAAAATTTGAACTTAATTTTTTCTTTCACCAAATGACTGTAACTATGCCATCAAAATCCTTTTATACATAAGAAAACAGCTTTTGAATAGCGGTCCACTGCAGTGACAAATATGCGTGAAAGGGTTAAAATTGCCTAATGTCAGCTGAGTATAGCAGTATAGATTTACTGTCCTCTGAAAATAACTCAACACACATCCATTAATGTCTAAACAGCTGGCAACAGTGAGTACACCTCACAGTGAACATGTCCAAATTGTGCCCAAACTGTCAATATTTTGTGTGACCACCATTATTATCTAGCACTGCCTTAACCCTCTTGGGCATGGAATTCACCAGAGCTGCACAGGTTGCTACTGGAATCCTCTTCCACTCCTCCATCATGACATCATGGAGCTGGTGGATGTTAGACACCTTGCGCTCCCCCACCTTCCCCTTGAGGATGCCCCACAGGTGCTCTATTGGGTTTAGGTCTGGAGACATACTTGGCGAGTCCATCACCTTCACCTTCAGCTTCCTCAGCAAGGCAGTTGTCATGTTGGAGGTGTGTTTGGGGTCATTATCGTGTTGGAAAACTGCCCTGTGGCCCAGTTTCTGAAGGGAGGGGATCATGCTCTGCTTCAGAATGTCACAGTACATGTTTGTACTGTGCCGGCAGCACTCATGCAGCACTCATGCAGCACTCATGCAGCACTCATGCAGGCGCAGACCATGATGCTACCACTACCATGCTTGGCTGTAGGCAAGACACAGTTGTCTTTGTACTTCTCACCAGGGTGCTCCCACACATGCTTGACACCATCTGAGCCAAACAAGTTTATCTTGGTCTCATCAGACCACAGGACTTGGTTCCAGTAATCCATGTTCTTGGACTGCCTGCTTGTCTTCAGCAAACTGTTTGCGGGCTTTCTTGTGCATCAGCTTCAGAAGAGGCTTCCTTCTGGGACGACGGCCATGCAGACCAATTTGATGCAGTGTGCGTCGTATGGTCTGAGCACTGACAGACTGACCCTCCACCTCTTCAACCTCTGCAGCAATGCAGGTAGCACTCACTCATCTAATTTTTTAAGCCAACCTCTGGATATGGCGCTGAACACGTGGACTCAACTTCTTTGGTCGACCCTGGCAAGGCCTGTTCAGAGTGGAACCTGTCCTAGAAAACCGCTGTATGATCTTGGCCACTGTGCTGTAGCTCTGTTTCAGGGTGTTAGCAATCTTCTTATAGCCTTGGCCTTCTTTATGAAGAGCAACAATTCCATTTTTCAGATCCTCAGAGAGTTCTTTGCCATGAGGCGCCATGTTGAATATCCAATGACCAGTATGAGAGTATGAGAGAGAAAACACCAAATTTAACAGCCCCTCTCCCCATTCACACCTGAAACCTTGCAACACTAACAAGTCACATGACACCAGGGAGGGACAATGGCACAATTTGGACATGTTCACTGTGAGGTGTACTCACTTGTTTTGCCAGCCGTTTAGACATTAATGGCTGTGTGTTGAGTTATTTTGAGAGGACAGTAAATATATACTGCTATACAAGCTGTACACTCACTATTTTAAGTTGTTATTGTTTCATTTCTATAATGTTGTCCCATGAAAAGATATAATAAAATATTTGCAAAAAAGTGAGGGGTGTACTCACTTTTGTGAGATACTGTAATTTAAGTATATTGTATCATTTTTTAAAACTAGGAGACAAAAGCTCTACATGATGTGTGCAGACAGAGGAGACAAAGTTGTTCATGAATATAACATAAATGCCACTTTCAGCATGAACCAGCAATGAGCTGCTTGCTCTGTAACCGTTTTTAATGAGAGCACAAAAACACACACAAAAGTAATGCATGACTCAATGATTTAATACAGGATGTAATATGAATTCATGTGGCTCACTATTTAGAAATGGCCTCGTCACTATCAGTTTATGTGATTATCCGGTTACACAGAAAATACCCACACACAGAATCAGTCAGTGAAAGCAGCACCTGTTTTCATAGAAGCTGTTTTAATCACAGTGGCAGTGAGATACAAACATCTGCATGTGTATAGTACTTCATACAAACTATATCAGTCACAATCAACATTATTATCCAGTTTTTCTCTCTCTTCATTACTGTTGATGCATCCACTCAGCTGATTCAGCATTGTAGTCCTATGACATCATCACACTCACGATGGACAGTTTACTTTTTTATTTATCTTTTAAAGCCAAGCAGCAGGGCCAACAGAGGCAACTCAGTGTGCTTTACATAAAAGCTAAATATCAGGGGATGATTAAACAGTAAAAATAGGAAACATTCAAATATACAATTAAAAATATATATATATTAAAAGAAAACAAAGTACAGAGACATGTGAAGAACGATAGAAAACAAAAGCCTAGACTAAAATAGAGCATATAATATGAGAGTGCCGCATAAAATAATGATTAGCTGTAAAAATGTGTGGTCTTTCCCTTTAATCATGTCTGTTCATTCTCCACTAATGTGTTAACTGTCACCTGCTGGATCATTTTGATCTCACTTCTCTTCCATGCTACACTCCACTTCTTTTTTTAAACCATGAAAACACATATAAAAATAAAGTCTCTCATGTCCTCATTCATGCATTAAACGATCATGAGTCATGCATTAGTTACGCATGAATGAATCATGTGTTTTATAGCCTGAAGTGTCACCTGTTATTTTGATGGAAAACACACTGATTTCTTTTGACTTTGCAGTATTTTTGCATTCCAAATGTACAAAGAAAACATCATAAAAAGCTCAACTTAGAATTACAGAATCTATTCACATATATGTTTTATGTAAATAAGTATAACCACATAATATTTAGAAATGACTTGAGGCCCTCCACTCAAATAAGTGTGGACCTTTTCTCAAGATTTCCACCTTTCATATGCCAATTTTGCCATTTTTTAAAAAGTCTGATCACCAGCATTCTCAGCCTTTAGGTGGAAATGGTCTGGATGTGTGCTGACATTATGTCATCATTAATGGGACCACCCACTATCAATATAACGTGTATTTATGAAATTTATGGAAGGAGAATATGAGTATGTCAGATTGTGAATGTACATGTTTTTAAACACCCAATCTCAGAAAGTTCTTGCACAGATCAAAAGACCTCCTGACCCTCTGCCACCAGGAAGGCTCTAGACAAAGCACACGCCAAGAGACTCATTAATAGCTTCTATCCAAAGCCATCACCATACTAAACACTGCACTACCTTTTATTATACATGTACAATCCATCCACTGCTATACAAGTGCAGTACAAGCAGCATCCGGGTCTGTACACAGGTACTAAGTGCTGTGTGTGTATGTTGAACTGTGTGTGTGTGTGTGTGTGTGTGTGTGTGTGTGTGTGTGTGTGTGTGTGTGTGTGTGTGTGTGTGTGTGTGTGTGTGTGTGTGTGTGTGTGTGTGTGTGTGTGTGTGTGTGTGTGTGTGTGTGTGTGTGATTTACTTAAATGTGACTCTTTTCATTTGAGCTCCACTCAAGCAGTGCAGCAGAAATGTTGTCGTAAGGATCAGTTATGTGATGCAGTGTCCAATTGGTGTAACCAATATTTTTTTCATAAAAATCTGATTATATATAGGAAAATAAATGTGAACTAAAATGTGGATTTAATATAGACCACTTTTGCAATGCAGCACTATGTTTTGTAACACATTTTACATCATTTGTCAAAACTTATTTAGAAAATATGGTTATTTTTAGGATATGAAATGAAGGGATACTTAAACAAAATTGCCTTTCATTTGATGTTTTAAATGAAGTAATGAAGTAAAAAGTCCACTTAAATACACTGTAGGTGGATTAAATATTTAATATTTATCATTCTTTTGTGGTTACACCAATTGACATTTTCAGGAGCATTCAGTATTACTTCTGGTTAAAAAAATGGTACAAATGTCATTTCAAATGATATAAAAACCAACAAAAATACTAAATGTACATTTTAACAAACCCGATGCTGCTTTTAAAACTATTTTTGAATATATTTTTGAATTGCTCATTTTGCCAAACCTTATTTATCACTGACCGATGTACCTGTACAATGAAAATAAACTATTCTATTCTATTCTATTCTATTCTATTCTAGATTTAACTACAATCACAGTCCCATCACATGTAACTGAAGTAACAAGAGTAAACCTGCATGTAGCTGCCAAATGTCATAGAGAACATCACAGTAATCCATTGAGTCTTTACAAGTGAGAGCAGTTCCCCTCGGCTGACTCTACCTGGTGTCAGGTCAGATATCTTGCGCTCGTCCTCGTTAGACAGACGATGTTTGGGCACATTAGAGGCTTTGGTAAAGTGATATATTCTCTTGAGGGAAAGGCAGAGGGGGTAGAAGAAGAGAGGGAAGCAGTGGGAAAATAAAAAGGTGGGACCACGTTGCAGGAAACATCCTGGGGCACAATGCTTTCCCAAAGGAGCGGGAGGAGCCGAGACGTCAAGTTGAAGAAGGCCTTTCACTGAGGAGTGTGTCTGCTGCGTGCACCAGGCCCTGCAGCTTCTCTCTCTCTCTTTGTGTGTGTGTGTGTGTGCTTCAAAGAAAGAGAGGACACAGGAAAAAACAGCCTAATTACAAGCCAAGCTGATCTGCAAAAAAAAAAATCCCACAAACACAAATGTGGCGTGAGCAGCTGGGTGTTTTGGTGCATGAAAGATAAATTGTTAAAAGCACCAGCACGAGGAAAAGTATCTCCTCCTCTTAGTGTACTACAAGACGAGGGGAGGATGTTTCTCTAAATGTGCCTTAACTACTCTTACTGTGTGTATGTGTTGCTACTTCAATATTATATTCATTTATTTCATGTAATGTCTGGTATTTTTAGAACAGTTTAGCATTTTACTGTTCTGATGATTATTGGAAGAGGAAACCCTGAAAACACTGCACTGAATAGTTTAGTGTGTGAACATAGCTATACAATTACTGATCACCACTTTCATTGAATATGGAGTGGTTTAATAAACATTGTTACATCTGTGGTGTTCCTGGTCAAAAATGACCATCATAGGATTAGGATACTTTATTGGTCTGCTTAGGGGGAAATTTATCTTGGAGACAGGGACAAATGTTGCATAAATAACATACAATAAAAAAACAAAAGAACATGCAATACAAACGTACAGGTAAAAAAACAGTGGTGGAAAACACACAAACTGACATTGGACGATCCTACGCATGTACCGCCATACACCCCCCCCCCCACCCACCCACCCCCCACTCTATCACAGACACTCATTGATCTATTCACTCGCATACATCCACACACTATCTGGAGTCATGAATACACAATGTCATTTCCGTATGCAAAACCATCACATGCATTCATTTCTGGCTGTTAAGAAGCTTGATTGATACAGGAACAAAAGAGTGTTTGTATCGATTATGCCTCCACAAAGGAAGTCTATGTCTCTTCTTAGGAAATGAATGGGTCATCCTTTGGAACAGTGGTCTTCAACTCTGCTCTTGGAGAGCTACTGCCCTGCATGTTTTAGGTATCTCCTCACTATAACACACCTGATTCTAATTATTAACTCGTTATCAAGCAGCTGAAGCTTGTCAAGGGCTTGCTATTGAGTTCATTATTGGAATCAGGTGTTTTAGAGTGAGGAGATACCTAAAACATGCAGGGCAGTAGCCCTCCAATAGCTGAGTTAGAGACCAGGACATTAGATGGAAAACATTCCCATACACACAATAACCTACACATCATATCTTCACATAGACTTCATGTATAAAGCTTTATTTGCTTAAATTCCAGGAAAGACATGTATGTGACACTTTGCACTGCTGTCTAATATGCACACAGGGGCGCTGCCGGGGATTTTGGGATCACATTGGGCCCCAGCACCACCACACACAGGTCACACCAACCATGCACAAGTACTGTAACCACACCTCTACCTGTGAAGGCTTGCAACTCTCTTGTAGTCCAATACTAACCTTACAATATCTACTGACACTGAGCTGTGATAATATAACACTGTGTAGACATGCAGGAAACATTCTGCTACAAATATAAAGCGTTACTCACACTCAAAGATAATAAAACTGTTGTGTTAATGTTGAAAACCTGTGTAGGCCCTACTATATTTTCCACACAGAAAACTGATCAGGAATCAATAAGAGAATCGGACAGATGAGCAGAATGTATCAATAAAATCTGCTTAGTTAAATGTTTTTTAAAAGCTATAAAAAAAAGGAAATGATGATGAATTTATTTTGAAATTGCTTCCTCTCTTTAGCTCCATCTTGGCTCGTCTCTACGAATGGACGGAGTAAGACCAATCAGTTTCTCCCTTTTAGTTTATATATGACGTGTAGATCCAGCTGTGCAGCATGTGGCCCCTGCATGCACACACTGACCCTCCTCTGTCTTATACAGGACAATATACTGTAAACCCCCTTATCACTCCTCATGTTGTGTTTGTGTTGAACTCGCTGTCTTGTAATAGAAAATGAATGATTTGTGTGTGAATGAATGAATGTGTTTTCAGTCAGTATCCTGAATGAGGGAAATGATGCAACATTTATTCTGACTGTGTGTTTTACATTTATAGTTAATAATTGTCAAATGAACTGAGGATCTTAGTGAATCTTTAGATCTTTAGGTTCTTATAACTTAAACTGTAAAAGTATCTATTGGATATCAACATCTGGACTGTAGCTCGTGTTTCTCCTCCATCTCTCTACAGCAGAGCACAGTGCATGTTCTCTGCTGCTGGATGTGTTTGCTGTACATCTCTTACATCTGCCCCATGGATAAAAATGGAAAGTATTAAGCTGAGTGTTTAGTGCTGGAAACTTTCTTATTAAAGGGTTGCTTCACTCAAATCTGGGTACTAAACCCTCAGCATATAAAAGGAGTAAGTGGTCAATTTCAGCTTTGATTTCTTCTATGTCTTCCCTCAAAATTGGCACACTGGTTTCAGAGATGATGTGACATCCTATAAGCAGAAAGGAATGTTAATAATTGATGATTTTCAAAGTCCCTTAGTGAATCTGTTAGTGATTGGTGCAGCGTTTACTATCTGATGGGTCATCCTAAACAGATTAATAACACAGTAATCCCCAACCTCTACACCTCCACCGTTCCACCAACCCCCCCACCCACCCTCTCCCCCTTCCTCATCTCCCCTCATCCTCATCCTCACTGATTCACTTGAGCCGTAATCTGATTTTCATTAAATTGGCTTGTGTGGAGGATGAATCATCAGAAAGTGCTACAGCTATTAATATCCGCTAGGCTCCAAAGGCCGTTATCATAAACACCCACACACACCACACACACCACACACACACTACACACACACACTACACCCACCCCCACCACCCAGCCCCTAGTCACAAACAGGAGATTCATCCTGAGGCAGCTCTTGACTGGGGTAATGATGGAGATTGCTGCTTACTTAATGGAACTACTGAGTTAAATCTAGCTTATTGTGACCTGGTTTATCTCTATATGTGTCAGAGGGACAAGTAGTTATTTATCTACTCATCTTTCATTCAATTCTTCATATATTTAGGATTAACTTCAAATTTCACCAGGAAGGAGAAGAAGGAATATTTAACAGAAAAACAGAGAGAAGTGTTTTAAAGGTGTGAAAAATGTGGGAGAAACTGTATTAAGTTGTGACCTTTCCAGCTCGTTGCATTAGTATTAGTTTCTTTGTGTTTGTTTTTGCTCCTTTTTCATTTTCCACATCTCTCTGGCTCGTACTGACTCATGTCAGAGTCCTCACACCCTCTCACCTCTGCCGAATGGAAGCAGAGCAGCAGACAGAGGAGGGCGGTGAAGTGTCCCACAAGTGATGATGAATGATGATGTAATAACATGGCTGGTTGAAGTTAAACAGCAGTTTGTATGACATAGCAGAACCCTATATACTAAAGAATTAATATTAATCCTGGAGCGTCTGGTAGTCAAGTGGTTACCACACATGACACATAATAGCATCACTGGTTCAATTCCAGCAAGAGACCTTTGCTGCAGTTCATTCCCCTCTCCCTGTGTCCTATTGGCCTCTATGCCAAGTACTTTCAAAATAAAGCAATGGCAAAAAAAAACTGGAGGAAAAAAAGATTTCATGTTAACCTAACTACATTTAAATATATGGACTGTTTTCAATCATTAGACCCTTGGAATTAATTTGGATATCAGGTTTTTTAAGTATGTTTTACCAGTGCTGGGCAAGTTGCATATTACTCCTTAAAATAGTAATCATGTTACTGTAGTAATTACTCAACAGCAAGTGAAATAGATACTGTGTTGGAGGTTGGGCTCTGTTCATTCCTATGTAAAGTTACTCAATGGCGCATGAAGCTGAAAGAGCCACTAAAGAAATGACCTACATGAAATCATACTGAGGACAGCCAATTGTGCGAGATTTTTGCCAGCTGAAATGGCTAACTTCTGGTTTAGTTTAGTTTTTTTAATGGAGATAAAATGATAAAGTCATGCAGCTTTTCTACACTTTCAAAATGTGATCAAACCAAATGGATCAAATTCTGTTAGACACGTCATTTTGTGACACTTAAAAACATGCATCAGCTGATTTACAGGCGTCTCTTTCACAATGTCTGTTTGGAAAAAGTCTTTTTGGATCAGTGTGTGTCACATGAGTTGTAATTTCACAGTTTGGCCACTAGTGAAATTAGCTTCATAGCTCTGCGCTACTCCTGTCTCCAGGTCTCTTCTCTCTGTGCTGTAAACATAAAGGAGGTTGAAGTCCTTGTGTCTTTTATGACATACTGTTTAGTGACTGTGAGGTGTCTATCAGTCCTGGAAACCAGATGGATAGAAAGTGTTGTTGACAATACAGAAAAGCAGTATGTGAACCTCAGTGTAAGTACATGTCATCACTGTAGATAGATCATTGATATAGTAGTTGATGGACATGTAGTTTGCTTTCACGGAGTCATAAAACAGCACTGAGTGTGTGTCAGTGTAAAGTATACAGGCATGAATGAGTCTTCTTTGTCATCCCCTCTCCTGTCTCCTCTCACCTGTCACATTTCTGGGTTTTTCCTCTCTCACCTCTGTAGCACATCTGTTTATTTCCTGTTTATAGTTAGAAGAAGTCATCCTGACACTGTCCCTCTTCTCTCTGTGTCTCTCTTCTAGATTGAAATCCGGGACACCAAGGATCCAAGATTTGCCGTCCAGCGGTTCCACTGAGAACCAAATTTCCCTTTTCCAGCATTTCCAGCTCCTACCTTACCTTCATCCTCCTCCTCCTCCTCCTCCTCCTCCTCCTCCTCCTCTTCTAAGCTCTTCAGGTTAAACCCTTGATATGGGCTTGGAGGCTAAAGCCCAGCAGTTTGTAAGATAGGACTGAATGGAATCACTAAACAAAGGGAAGAGAAATCCATCCTGAGAAGAAGTCTGATGATCAGCTTTATCAAACTCTGGGATAAAACCATCCATGACCCATAACGTTGTTATGACAAAGATTATCAAGTTATTGATGATGATGATGGAAAATAATGCTTGCAGGAGTGTTCTATGAAATTCTACATGTTTTTATTGAGTGGAAAAAAAGAATTTTCCAGCTTTAAAAAGTATGATTATAAAGTGCGTATGTAAAAGCACACAGGTGCTACTTCTGAGATAATACGAACATAAATTATAATTTTAAAAAGATTCAAAGATTTTGTACAGCTACAGTGGAATTTTCAAGTCTTTTTCAGGCCACTTTTCAACTTCTCTTTGTATATGACAAGGTCTGATCCCAGGAACTAGAATAAAAAAATAAAACGTACGTAAATGAGATGTTTCTGTGGAAACAGGGTAAAAAAAAAAAGAAGACATATTTTCAGCATTTTTTTTTTTTGCCCCCATACATGAAACATTCCTGTAAGCTGTGGAGTTAAGTCCTGTTTCATTGTCCTATTATGAGAAACAGTGTGGATTCCATTTGTCTTTTAACCCTGTGTGTAAATTCTGTCCAGTTGACATCCTTCAGTCCAGACTACACTTCCTGTCCTCAGCTGTTCACTACATCCTGTTTTTTCTCTCTGTTTCCTCCTCTCACTCCGGCTGCGTTCACTTCTGCTCTAGTCCACTGGGTTTTAGTTTGTACGGTCGCCCCGCCACCAGGAAAGGCTCTGCATGCTGCATCTATCTCAGACTCCGCTCAGTTCCATCAGGCAGTCTGCTGCACTATCCACACCCACCAGCTGAAGAACACAGAGCTGAGCCTTCATGTGGAGAGGACAGACCCAGCACAGACTTTCATCAGTACAACAGTCAACCCTCCTCTGATCCCACACAGGACCGTCGCTATGGAGACAGATGACTGCTGGAAGGCGAGATTGAAAGCTGAAAACGAATCAAGAGAGAGTGATTAATAATGTTTTCATTTGCCCTCCAACTACAGTTTTAAATGTACTTTCAGATTCAGATCGTGCTTTGAAAAAACCCATCTGGATATGAGTCCAATAACACAAACAGTAGCTTCATGGTAGTGTGATAATCAAATGGAAGAAGATTTAGGTCTCAATTTGTGCCCAACCAAACCCCAGTCCAGCCCTCTCCTAGGTTACATTATAGTGTATGTATGGGGTGCAATTTGAATCAGTTTTAGTTCAGCAAGTGACAAAAAAAAAAAAGATGGAAACATTTTGATACTTTTCCTTCGTCCACAGATGTGTCTCACAAAGCTCAATCTGAAGAGAGCAAAACTGAGAAAGAAGTTATATTGCGACTATATTTATCACATGATTTCACACTCAGTTTCTTTATTAGAGTTCACTACTTTTAAAAGAAATATTTTTTGATAAATGAGTTGATGAAGAGAACACATGATGCAGGACAAACATCCAGAGTTCATGCACAAATTATCACTTAATAGAAGCAACTACTGTAGCTTTTGATTCCACAAATGACACTTTGACATCTTAAGGCAAATACACAGACTGTTTTTTTTTTCTCAGGATGATTCACAAACACACTATTAGCTTCTTTTGAAATAATTCCATTATTATTATCTGTGTCTAAGTATTAAGTCCAGGGTCTCTCAACCTTTTCTGACCCATGATCCTGCTTTTAGCTTATCAACTGGACATAAAAATGATCATTTAAAAACACACTTATACACTATAGGTTGACTTACACTCACCCGCCTCTTCATTAGGTTCACCTGTACAATCTAATTCAATCCAATACAACAGCTCTGCTATAAAGTCTACTTTCATTAAGTTTTGTTAACATTGTCAGGAAGGTGATAATCTTACTTTATGTTTATTATTGAGGTCATAGGTGATGGTGGTGTATGCAAAATATTAGGAACACACCAGTCAATATAATGCACCCCAGTACACCATCACCATTTAGTATGACCTCAATAATAAACAGAAAGTGGAATTATCACCTTCCTGACAATGTCAACAAAAGATGAAAATGTATAAACTTCATAAATGTAGAATTTGGCGTTTTTGCCATGTCTGATTTGAGCAAAAAAATATCTGATTGAGTGCATGTACAGAATTCCACATGGTCTGGTTAAAATATGTATTAAAGGGTACAAAGAAGATAAGAAGTAGTGTTTCAGTGTGTGATCAAAGAAGGTTGCAATTGGAAATCTGCCACCTAGTGTTTCTATGGAGTGACCCAGCTGACACATCATCAAATTGAGATTTTCTTAGTGTTTAAGTTTCCAGTACAGAAATCTCTCAAAGAAGCATTCTGCTCTCAAATGAGCACAATCTTTAAAAAAAAAAGAAAGTTCAACTATGGGACAAAAAAGTCAAACTCACAATGACACAGTGCCTCATACACAATCAGTTTAGAAAGTTATGACAAATGTTTAAGTTTATGTGCTCTTTAGTTTCTAATTCATGCCACGTTTATATCATCAAACCCGTCAGTCTGCTCATTTCACTAAATATTGCAGAGCGTTTTTTGAAATAGAGTTAAGTTTACTTGTGCAATGATTAGCCACACAGTGCAGAATTAGACTGGAATTGGGTGAAATATGTTTTATATGTTTGGTTGTTTTTTTGTGTTTTTTTAATGATTTGTGGCTCCCGCTGACTCAGCAGGTTGTTTCTGGTGTGGAAGAATCATTAGTACACAGCATGACATTTAAGCTCCATCAGTAGTAGTTAGTCCCTCTGAATGAATCATATGTCAGGACTGAGCTCACTGAGGATGCATCAACACAAAAACCTGTCCACTCTCACACTGCTTCTCTTTTTTTTAAACTGTACATCTGCCTACAAACTAATGATTTCTCCTCTTCCACTCTTACTCAATGTTCCCAAACCAGATATGGAAACGGTAGTTTTATATTTGAGCCCTGGCTTTCTATTACAGTGCTTTTTTTCTTTTTGTTTCTCTCTGACATGGTGTTATGTTCATTGCTCTGCAGGTGATGTAATGTTATTTTGTATGGGAGTGTGCACAGGAAGAGTTCAGCATGGCAGCCAGTGTCATACACCTCTGTATCACCATTGGCATTGTTGTTGTTTTAACAAGAACATGATTAAACTGATTGAATTAATGTACTTGTTTATATACTTATATATATGTATATGTCTCTTTCATTCAAACATCAGTGACAGAATATCAATAGGACTGTATGACTGTAGTTCCACATACTGCCTATTAGTCTAGAGTGATCAAATTTGGAATATATAATGAAAAAGTAATCCTTCAACATGTTAAAATTTGATTCATTTACTATTGCAGCTTGCAAGATTACCAAGCTGACAGATATTTTACTATTTGTATTATTAACAGTCATACAGCTTATGTGTTTCTAGCAGGAAAACTAAACCCCAACCTAAATCTATAGCATACAAAACATCACACTTAAAGATATTAATTAGTAGAATCATCCAAAATATTGTCATGGTTTGCGGAGCAGGTGGACCCAGATGCAGACTGCAGGCTGACAGAGTCTGGATAATACATTTTAATGAACACAGGCAAAATAACACAGTGCAAAACACAGAGACTCGGACAAAGACTGAACTGAAAGCCAAAACCTATATAAACATGAGGAAATAACTAAACAGGACACAGGTGAGTGAAACAAGACAGGTGAAACACATGAGGCAATTAACTAAGGCAGGGGAAACAGGAAGATTTTTTTTTAGCATAAAATGGAAATACTCAAGTAAAGTGCAAGTACCTGATCATGATTGTAAAAGTACATTACTTGAGTAAGTGTACTCATTTACTTTCCATCACAGTGTAACAACAAACTGGATCAACATTCCTCAACAGCAGCGTATGGAGAATACCTCCACACATCAACACATGTAACCATCATACACTGATTGTACATACACTCTGGCTGACAAGTAGATATTTCAATGTTATACTTGAATAGCTGCTGATGGTTTTGAAATTCAAAATGTTTTTCATATGTAACAGAAACATCTCAAGAATCTAGAATAGTGTGACAAATAACCCTGCTCTGGTGGATTTTAGGCACATAGCTTCTCCATATTCACTATTTAAAAACAGAAATGCATCTTTTTCTGCAGCCACTTGTCCCTCCTCCCTGCCCCTCCATGTATCCTGGTTATGTCATCATATAAGCAAGCAGCTGACCCGTAGCTCATCTTCCTGCTCTGCCCACAGTCTTTACAGGAGACATTACTGCTGGAACATGGAGCCTCAGGGGAGACAACTCACCCAGACTCTGTGTGTGTGTGTGTGTGTGTGTGTGTGTGCGCGCGTGCGTGCGTGTGTGTATGACGGCATACGTTAACGTAGCAGTGTGTGGTTTGCATTTTTGTATTTGTAAGGACATTATGTGTCATCTGTGTGCATGCGTGTGTGTGTGTGTGTGTGTGTGTGTGTGTGTGTGTGTGTGTGTGTGTGTGTGTGTGTGCGTGTGTGTGAGGAATGGTTTGTGTTCTTATCTGTGAATATTCCTCTGGTCCCATCTGTGTGTGAGGCGGCGAGGCGTTAAAGAGTACCACTGGACTGTTACTGATCAGCACTATCAGTGTTGGCCAAGCTAAGTGTGTGTGTGTCCAGGACACACACACAACTAAGACTAAAAACTCTATGGTAACTCTATGGTAACTTTCTGTTTCTGTCTAATACATATCATTGGCTATGATGGATAATACTAAAGAAGTTATATTTGAAGCCTATTAGATAAGATACACACCATTGTTTTTCATTTGTATTTATCCGAGGTGCAAATAAGAATAAATCTGACATTGATTTTGTTTGCAATCATTTTCTCAGTGTCCTCATTGTCTGCATTTGTCAGTGTGGTGCTAGTCTGCTTACATGATCAACTTTACTGTAGGAGCATTGTGTTGTAGCTACTTCACCAGAACACCAGAGCTGGGTTTTTCTACTCTTCATTCTGCTCCTCTGTCCACACATTTTTACACCTAAGTTATTCATATGTTTATTTTCACATTTTAACACCTTTAAATTTGACTAAACCACATGGACACAAAAAAAACATCATTGACCCATGAACAGAATGAAGAGAAAACAACAGCTTAATGTGACCACAGCCTGAACAGACTGACTCATCTGATGCTACAAACTGTTCACAGCAATATATGTATGCAGGTGTATATGCCTGTATAACCATGACAACAACAAATATAGCAGAGATGAGCTACGGTAATCTGCCATATGCAACACAACATAGATAAACAGTATCCATTTCAATCATGGAGCTTCCTCCCTACAACACAACCTCAGAGGAATGAGAGGCTGTTTTAGAAAACATAACATGTAACTCAAACTCATGGAAACACACATACAGACACACACACACACACACACACACACACACACACACACACTTCTCTCCACTCCTCTGAGTTGATGCTTGCCGCTGCTATTTATAGCCATGACAGAGCGACCAGGCCTCACGATGCGTCAGAAGAGATTGACGCTTTCTTTGTTGTACAGCATCATGTCCAGACTGCCGGCTGGATGGGGGATAATAACAGAGATCCTCAGTGATGTGCCTCTCTGACTCCCACTCTGTCTCTTTTTTTCTTCAGCGCTCTGTCCGACCGCCTGTCCGTCCTCACAGCTGTGACAGAGAGAACTGCTGCACTCCTTGCTGCTGGACCAGGTGGGACCACACAGAGCCATTATGGAGGAGGTCAAAGGTCAAGGTGGGAAACAGTGACAAGGCTCTGGATTTGCCATATATAGAGGTGTTTAGATTCTGTTTTAGTTGGATAGCTTCTGTTATGAATTGATACTCTCAGAAAAGGCTTTAAAAGTGTGATTTTACATCTTAAAGACATCCTAAAATCTGTGTAAAGTGAATTCAGACATTTTCTTCTAAACACATTAAATAGGTCATAAATGTATTTCTGTATGTAAATGTGTAAAAAGCATTTCAACCATTTAGATTTGAATTGTGGAGCTAGGCTTCACAAACTGTGTTTCAAGATTTCTGTGTTCAGGATTTAGTGGGCGGGTCTGAAAATCAGCATACACTACTACAGCCTACAGTTAGCCAGCTAGTTGAGTTAGCCACCGAGTCAGCTGCTGAGCTAGTAGGTGAGTTAGCAGCTGAGCTAGTAGCTAAGTTAGCTGCCGAGCTAGCTGCTGTGCTAGCGGCAGAAAGCTCTCAGACATAGGTGGTGACTTTGATTGACAGGTGACACTTGGTAGGGGGCGGGGCTTCAGCGAACTCGACAGGCACATTGTTTGGGAACAGAGAAAGAGGCTGATTTTTACACAACTTTGAAGCCTAATTTCATATATTTGGCGATTTTTTTAATTATTCAAATTTGGCAGGGTGGTTAACAACACACTTTTCTGTGGTATGTCAAACTCAGAACACATATTTATTCTTACTTTACACAGACTTTAATGATCAAATAAATAAAAGGACATGTTTTAAAAGTCAAGTCACAGAAGGTTTGGTCATGGAGAGTGGAGCAGATGTTTTTGCACTGTTAATTGAAATATTGGCACACTGTAGATCCTAATGCAGGTATTGTTTGATGAGATATCCCATTTAACTATACCTGCACTGGGACTGGCTTCTGTCTTTAGGATAGATAGGGTAGGGTAACTTTATTGATCCACCTAAGGGGAAATTCAAAATTGACACAACAGTATTTATTTAGTTTTTTGGTTCTGCACTTATTGTTCGTACAGTTAAATGTTTGAGCTTCTCTGTGCAGGATGATGGATGTACAGATGTTGTTTCACATTCATCTGCTGGAAGTGAAACATTTCTCTGTGCTCATTAAGGCGCGGGCCTATGAGCAGGATGGGTGACATCACAAATAGTTTGGAAGCCAATCATAGTCCAATATTCAACTTACATCAAAGTGATGGTGAAACTTGAAGCCTCCAGAGCACAACCACTGAGAATGGACTTTACAGTGAAGCAGGAGACATCTTGTGTCCAGCTGTTATATTATACATATTCATAGATTATGGATTTTTAATGAGGGTGATGGAGTCGTGTCTTTTTTTAGGATTTTAGTGTGCTAATTAAACTTTTTTGTGGGATAACCATATCAGACACACTTATTATTGTTCCATCAGAGTATTTTATGCTTTATGTCTTCATACATGTCTCAGGGGGGATTTATATATTCTCCTAGCTCCTTCCATCTGTGATTCAACACTCTCAGTTCCAGCAGCAT
Source organism: Scomber colias (assembly GCA_021039105.1). Classification (NCBI taxonomy): domain Eukaryota; kingdom Metazoa; phylum Chordata; class Actinopteri; order Scombriformes; family Scombridae; genus Scomber; species Scomber colias. Next base: position 17,494 of record JAJDFG010000127.1, read on the forward strand.
GAACTGAAGAAAGAAACAGAAGCACAGCTGTTGTGTATGAGAGAGATAATATCAAAGTATAATTTATTCATCAGGCAGATTATGTCTTATTTTAGAAAGTGTTACACATGGCTCATACGGGACAAACATGTCTGTGTCAAAAGACTGCCATAAAAATATTATAAATTCATATTATTTTCTACTTTCAATTACTTATTTTTTAGCCAACATCAGTCCTGATAATAACTAGTAAAGTTATGTGGATTTGTCTTGTGTAATGAATGTCTTTCTTTCTCTCTTGATGAGCTCGTGGTCTTGTCTACTAAAGTTGTGTATTGTGGGACAGTTTTATTTGTACTGGGTTGTTATTGGGGTGTTGTGTTTCTCTTACCCTCAGACTACGTTTACACGTGCCCGGCTATTTTCATAAACGGACATTTCACCCTCTCCGTTTACAATAAAAAACTGCGTGCACACCAGTCCGTTTTCAGAAAACTTTCCGTTTACACTAACCCGTGTATATATGCCGCCAAGAGCAGCTCAAGCCCACATTAGCCAATCAGAATCCCGCATAGCAACAACAACAACGTCACTTCATTTCTCCACATATTACAACACAAACAAATACAAAGGGATTGCACCAGCATGAATGCAACTGCTATTCTGCATGCATCTATGATCACCATAGATTGTAAACATCTGTAGATTGTAAACAATGTCGCATTTAACCCAGGAGCAGTTTCTGTTGCACAATCTGCCGTCGGCTCCCCAAATCTCCGTTTTTCTGTGTTAACCAGTCCCTCCAGGATTTCGCGGGATTTTTTTCTGATTGTTGCGGCCTAAAATGCCTGATTTTGCGGCAGCATTTTAAAAAAATTGCGGTAAATGTTGCGATGTTTTAAGCACTTTTGTTGCAATTAAATTGCGGGAGACAGTCAAAATTGCACACACACCATCTCTGATCTCATTGCACATTCAACTTCATATTTTGAAGACAGTTTTCACACTGTTTTTAACATTTTATTTCACAATATTTATCTCTCTCACAGACGCATGACACACAACACAGACACACATACACAGACAGAGACCAGTGATGCGCGGGTCGGCTTTTTTTAACACCCGCCCCAACCCGACCCGCCAGGAGATCCAACCCGAACCCGACCCGACCCGAGTAAAAAATAATAAAGCCAGTGAACGTATTGCCATGGAACCTGTTTAAATTGAAGTAATAGATCATATACTGTAGGTAACAATGATATTTCAACAGAACGTATATGTTTAAATTGAAGAAGCGCAGAGCATATAATGATATTTATAGCTGATGACTCTCACAGATCGAGAGGTGAATTAATCTTCTGATCACAATTTAACTTTAGCGTCACTAAGCTATTAAACACATCCGTGTAGGTTATTATTGATTGAGCACAACCATAATGTTGATTCGGAGTGACACCCAACTGTGTTAGGACATAGCGTCAGGTTTGATCTGAAGAGATTGTGGAAAAACGGCACCATCAAGCTTCAGCTCTCTCCCGTTGCCATGGAGATTCAAAACAAAGCAGACAGAGACACACACAATATTGATCTCCCTCACAGACACATGCACACAACACAGACACACAGATACAGACACACAGAATTAGTTGAGTTTACCGTCGCGGCAGACGGTATTTTTTGCCGACCTCACTCCTCCAATTTGCGGAAAAGTTGCGGTAAAGTTGCGGTGATTGGACAAAATTGCAAGGCCCGCACATAATTGCGTGGATTGGTTGAATTTGCGTTAATTGTTGCGATCGCAACATCGCGAATTCCAGAGGCCTGTACTACGAAGCTGGATTTTCTCTTATCGAGATAACTTCAGGGTTAACCCTGGGTTTTCCGTACTACGAAGCTGGTTCACTTCTTACCAGGGTAAATCACCATGGTAACTTATGCTGAACGGCTAACCTGCTCCGGAGCAGGTTATGTTCTGGATAAGAGATCAATGAGTACAAAAGCACCACCTCCTGACCAATCAGCTCTCTTAGAAAATGACCTGCCCATTCTTAAAAGATCCTGTCAACATTGGTGCGGATCGCGAGAGGAGCGCTTAGGAGAGAATGAGCTTTTAGGGATAGATGCAATTTTTTAATTGGCCAAAATATATATTTAAAAAATAATCATTGAGGCACATGAGGGATATTATTCTGTATGTTATACAGTTGGTTTGACATCATTCACTCAAATGGTTGAAGCATAATAGGTTTGTATTTTGAATGTTGAATATTAAACTAACTTAATGTCTCTATGAAAGGAAGGGCACTGAGGAAGCGCTCTGCCCCAAACGTCTGTGCCGTAATAAAGTGACATTGTGTGATCAGAGTGCTGTCCGTTTATATTGTCTGATAAATTAATATTGTATGATCTCATGAATTTACACATTAACAGAGTTGGCAATTTTCTGCCAGCATTCCTTCCTGGCTTTTGCTGCAGCAACAGTGTTGCTTTTGGCCTGGATGATGTTTGAATTCTTCATATTTATGAAGAATAATTGTCTGCTCCTCCATGGTAAAGTAGTCTGCTCTGCAGGGTTTCTGCATGTTTGTGATTGGTCAGACGCTGCAAACACCTCCCCTTTATGTGAACGCGCAGGGATCCAGATTGGAAAACCCTGGGTTGATTTACCGAGTTGATAACCAGCTTCGTAGTACCGCTTATCCTGGACTGCGAAGATCTGGTTAAGTCAACCCAGGTAACGGAGAGAGATCCTGGATAGGTTAATCCAGCTTCGTAGTACAGGCCTCAGGAGGGACTGGTTAACATGCAAACGTGCAAACACAGTTTTCCTAAATCTCCACTCTGGCCGGAGTTTTTAAAAAGCATTGTTTTCGGGGGTGAATTCTCTGTTTGCGTCTAAACGGAGGGTGCAAACGATGGTTAATGTCTCTGTTTTTAAAAATAAGCGGGTACGTATAAACGGGACCAGTGTTTCTCCCCCACCTTCACACCTGTCCTGTATCAGTCTCATCAGTCCCTGTCTCCAGTGTCCTCCCAGCCAATCAACTCTCAGCCTGCTCTCGTTTAATTACTGACATCATTTTCAAACAGATTTGTTAGGATCCAAACACAATTTCTAATCTTATTTTAATCTGCTGAACTGACTTCTAAGTGATATTCCTCCTACAAAACAAAACGGATGTTTAAACATAATTGAAACAAACGGCCTTCTACTTATTTCAGTTCTTTTAATTTGCAGATTCAAACGTTTTAAATACTTCTTTGACTTTATTTATAGTTTTATTGTAATTAATGCGGTGCACTCAAAAATATGTGATGACTTAATGTATGTATTTTTTACATGTTATTATATTAATTAATGTTTTGCTAATTGTAACAACATAAACATTTCAGTACTGAGTTTGAGACCCAAAATAGTTTAATTTTACATTTGTTTAGGAGACAAAACTATGAGAAAATGTATGTCTGAGAAAATAGAAGAGTGGAACCAGTTATGCTCAGTAACCTGCACACTGCAGGCCTTAATGCTCAATTTTATTTATTTATTGCTCAAATCCGATTTTTGTGTTTGGCTGTTCATATTACACTTTTAAATGTGGCCTGTCTGCGCACTGCAATGTGAACAGCTCGCGCTCCTGAAGTGACCCGCATGCTCAGTTGACGTCACACACAGAACGGTGTTTGCGGAAGCGACCATGGTAACTGCAACAACTGGTGAAGTTTTATGTTTTTGACTAAATTGTAATAAATCAGAGAAAACTTTGGTTTGGTTCATGTCTTCATTTCTCCGGACATTTCACCTGTTTTTTCAGGAGCTGAAAGGCATCGAACCTTATTCATTTTGTTACCGTGGTAATAGTCTTGGGACCCGTAACATTAACACATTTTAGGCATCGTAGAATATGTGCATATAACTGAATACATGTATTTTGACGAAGTAAAATCAATCAATTGAAGAACACACTGGTTGGTGGGACAACAGTAAAGTATTAATACTGATATACTGTCATCACACTGTAAGCCTGTATCTGCAACACGAAGGTCAACACAATCATTACATATTCATACACACGCAGAAAATACACACACATGTTTTCAAAGCAAACAGTCTGTGTATGCAAATGTATTCATCAAACATGGACATTTCAGCGCAAACACACACACACACGTCTGTACTGTATATTCTTGTGAGGACTTTCATTGTCATTGCATTCCTGAGCCCCTCAACCACAAGCATCACAATTAAATGCTTAAACCCAACCCTTACCCTAAACTAAACCTAAACCTAACCCTAACCTTCACCTTAAAACCAAGTCTGGACCCTCAAATTGCCGTTTGACACACACACATTTGATTTATGATGGAAAATAACTGTTAAAATAAAAGTTCCAATTTTAATAAAACAGCTCTGAGTAAAGTGTAACATCAGTGGTTGATAGTCTGATGTTAGTCTGACATCAGACTGTCAGTCTCACTAAATTGAGCTTAAAATGACTCAAATTAAAGTCCCATGATTCAAGTTCTCACATATGATGGTGTGACACTGATGAAGCCACTCCTAATGGATGTGTTTCTCCTAAATATATTTATTTATTTCATTTGAATCATTTATTTACAAGGGTCAATGTTCATTTATCAACACAGAAAAATAATCTAGACAGGCATGGGCCTGAGATTCTGGCGGTATGATAACCATAAGAAAAAATATCACGGTTTCACGGTATGGCGGTATTGGGATTACAGCTCTAAAATGTTCCTAAAAGGAAGAAAAATAAAGACAGCCATGTTCATTTAACCTGAATATACACTGTAATGACAGTGTGAGGGGTCGTGATACTCTACGCTGCAGCTGCACCACCTGAGGGATTTCTGACCTGCACTTCCTGTCTTTGACCAGACAAAAAACAGCTCATACCTTAGGAACGGTATGACATAAAATTTGGCGGTTTCGGTTATCGTGGCTTTTTTAAATCGTGGTATACCTTGAACACGGTTATCATCCCATGCCTAGATCCAGAGGCTCATTTTCATTTCATCTAGTTTCCTTAGCAAGAGATTTAACCCTTTATCGGGAGAATAATTATAGTTAGTAACTTCGGTAAACATCCAAATAACCTCCCCATGCCTCTCTGTGAGATTCTAGAACCATGTGGAGTTTTTGTATCGAGACATTTTGGTAAATGTTTTACCGTAGACCATCGAGGAACCATGTATGGTTACTTCACTGACCTTAATTTGCAACATAAAAATGAAAACATTTGAAAAAAGTTGTGTAATATCCCCCAATAACTCTAGGGTTGACATTTTTAATGTCCAAGTATTTCAATAAGTGACATATAAAGGGTTAAAGTGAACTAATGAGTGAAGTGATATTAGCAGTTCAAACTACAAATGCTGAAACAAGTTGGAAAATTGGGTTTGAGTGTGAGTGAAGTCAAAGTGAAGAGTTAAAGATTTAGTGGAACAGCAAACACTGAAAGCAGTTGGCATGTCTGTCAGTGTAAGTGATAAACTGACCTGGAAGTCCTGAAAGAAACCGTCACTTCAGCTGTATTACACTGAGACATAATGCCAGTTGAAGTGTTGCTGAGGTGTAAAGACTTAAAGTGTGGAGTTAAGAAAGCTGAATACGTTTTTTTTGGTTGTTTAAAGGTGTAGATCTGTGACCTGAAAGCAGCTGAAGTGCCAAGATGAAACCACTGAAAGCAGTTGAAATGTAATGAAATGATGCAGTACTCTCAGGTTTTACCAGCAGACTGTGTTTGCAGTTTCTTGGCTGGTAGACAGTGTGTAAAGACCATCTGTAGTTCTGTAGAATGAAGACTTCCACATGCTGACAGGCCTCAGACCAGCCATCTGCTCGCTGTGTTTTCCTTCAGTCAGACAACCTGTCGTCACGGCGACCCGCAGCGCTGCTCCACACCAACAAACCTGTTCACTCACCGCCTTCAATTAGTGTCTGTCTGTCTGCCTGCAGCCAGGAGGAAGCTAACGGAGAGAGGGGAGACCACACACCGGATATTTGTTTTACCACATGCTTTTTGGAACTCATTTAGGTGTGTTTTTGGAGGGGGGAGCAGATATAATGTAATCTTTATACTGTAGAGAGGATTGTTAGGTGTTGATTGCAGTGGAGGTGATTTGTCTAATGTAGCTCTGGGTGGAACAATCTGAGAAGAAACATGTTTGTGCTGATTTCAAAAGCAGAAAACATTCTCAGAAATTTCACTGAGCAAAATGAACCAGTGAATGATCAAAGTGATTGTCCAAACTATTCCATAAAGGGCCGTGTGTCTGCAGGTTCTTCTTCCAAACAATCAACAGCACCCCAATCAGCTGTCTGAAGACTGAGATCAGCTGATTAAATGAGTGGAGCCTGGTGTGATCCTGCTTGGTTGGAATGAAAACCTGCAGCCACATGAACCTTTATGGAATAGTTTGGACAGCTCTGGTTTGTGTCCAGCTGTGTCATTCCCATCTCTTTCATTTTGATCCTGTCATCCCTGTCCAATAAAGGTATAAACTGCTCTACAAAAAGTGTTAGTAATTTACATGTTGGACAGGGCTGACTAAATGTGTATGCACCTCTGCAAACAGCTGGTATTGTAAGTCATTAGATATGAGTTAACAATCAGAAGTAAAGGTTAAATGTGACACCTAGTGAACATCAAGAGGAAAATAACCATCAGCAACTTATAGTTTTCCATTTAAAAACACATTTTATATTTCTTACCTTATTGATTCAGTTTTAGTATATACTTATATTTTATGTATGATTTTATAATGTTGGAAAAACTGCTGTACATTCCAGGAATTGCTCATCATAATCACAATAAAGAGAATAATCTTTAAGAAATCTGAACGTTTCTTTCATGATGCGTTCCATCACTATCTGAAGAGGAGTCGCTTCTTTGCATTGTTGATGTGTAGGTCAATACTGCCATCTAGTGGATGAAGACGGTAATGCAGCTCATGTAACATATTTTGTTCTTTTGGTTCACTGAGCAGAGCTTTTAAACATGAACTATTTTAACTATTTTAAAATGACTTTATTTTCCATCTTATATTACATTAATATTTATTTTTGTTGTATGGCACTTTGAGTTGCATTTATTGTATGAAAGGTGCTATATAAATTTTATTATTATTATTAACATAATCTGCCTGATATTAACATGACCATGAAATTTAGGCTTTTGGCTTTAAGTTTGAAGAAAACTTAAGGCTTTAGTAACTTTAATATTAAACTACAAAGCACTCAGTGTGTATTACAGTATGTTCAAAGTGCCATTTAGTGATCCAGGTCCACATTAACAGCTACAGTCATCAGTTGTTTCATGGTCGACTGATCTCACCATCCATCAAATGTGATTGAAATCCTTTCTTTCTTTGAGTTTAACAAACATAAGCAGAAGCAGGAGGCTCATTACTGAAGCCAGCAGCATTAATTCCTTCTCAACAGTTTTCCCAACCGGCTCCTGAGCTAAACTGTGGAACACTCTGGAACATAAACCAAGCGCTCCTCCATTAGTTCACATAAGATTAGTTCATGTTTTCAGTCAGTGTGTAATGTCTCAGGAGGAATGAGGTCAGAAAACAAGGAAAAACATTCACACTTTCCCCCCAAATACCATGACTTCAGTATCAGTGATGATTTTTCCAGTGTGTGTGTGTGTGTGTGTGTTTATGTGGGTGTGAGTGCAGAACACATGAGCGACTCCCTAAACAGACACATCACAATGGTAGTTTCCAAAATACATTACCATCATGATTATTTTATTATCAAAATGCATTACATCTCTTGCTTCTTAAATCTTTTTTGGAGGGGAACAATTGAAATAGTTACTACTATGATCTGTGTAAAAATAAAACAAAACCCAACAGAATGATCTTTACAAAACAAAACAAACGAAAAAAGAAAAAAGAGAATGCAGCGTCTGGTGTTAGGAGGAACCCAGGAAACAGACCCAATGATTAGCTTCCAACCATCTGACAAAAGTTGGTCACTCTGACCCTAAAAACAAATATCATGCGATAAATTCAGTGTACTATATTTTCTCCATACAAGTCTATATCACATTTCTTTCTATACAAGTACACATAATCATACATATTGTCCTATTGTGTCTTTTAGGTTGTATCTTTCATTTTAAGGTGCTGGTTAATTTGGGTCACAACTTTTTTTTTTTTTCTTCTTGTTTTTTTCTTCTTCTGTCTGTCAAACATTCATGTAACATGAGTACCCTTCTGTGTGTGTGTTTTTTGGAGGGGGGAGAAGAGGTGGTGGTGGTGGGTGTAGTAGTGGCGGGTGGGGTCCTGTCACATGATTGGTGCCCTCGGGTCCTTGAAGTCTTCCACACAAAAATGCAGCGGTTTCCCCTCTGTCGACGTGACAAGAAATGAAAAGAAAAGAGAGGAGAGGAGAGGAGGAGGGGAGAAGAGGAGGGGGGGGCACTCCTGCCGCCGAGCTGTCAGTTTAACGTCTGTTTGCGATCCCGCCGAGGTGGGAGGGGGTCAGTCTGCAGAACCGTCTCTTTCTTTTACGAGTCAGTTTGTGGGAAGTTAAAAAATGAAGAAAAAAAAAAAATACAGCATTCTGTGGAAAGGGAAGCAGCTCTCACAGGAGAACATAGCAGCTTGTTTTTCTTTTTTAAACTAGTTTTAATAAACCATCCAAACACTCCCTCAGAGATCTCTTCCCTGCTTCTTTTTTTCCTCAGTGTCACACGGAATGCGAGGATTGGTCAGAAAAAAATACATATATATATATATATATATATATATTTAAAGAAATCCTGCAGAATAAAAACAGTCAAACCCAACGTTTTTTTAGCTTAGAAATAAAGTTGGATTAATTGCCTTTTATTTTTGTTCCTGCATTCCATCGCTAGAAAATATGATTAGATGACATGGGAGAAAAAAAAAAGAAAAAGACTTAAACGGATATAATGACAAGATGAATGCAGTCGTAGGTGGGGAACATAACTGGATTTCAAATTTATTGGAAAAAAAAAAACAATAATGCAGCACCATGAATCATAAGACCTGTACGTCTCAAGTACAATATCAGAAGTCTACAGTGAAGTAGTACTAGAGTGAAATAACAAAAAAAAAGAAAAGAGTCCAGTGGGGATGAAAGAACAGAAAACAACAAGAACGTTGGAACAGACGGAGAACTTTGTGAGAAAAAAAGAAAAGAAAAAAAAAAGGGCTGTTTTTTTAAATGTTTAGTGAGAGAACATGGAAGCTGGTAATCATATGGAATGATCCTATCCAGGGAGAAAGCTCCTCCTCCTCCCGGCCTCTCTAATGCATCTTTAGAACGGATGATTGACGTGTTGACCTTGTATTATATCCCGCCCCCTCCCCCAACCCCCCCCCCCCACCCCCACCCCTTTCCAAATCAAACACTTATTTACTGCAGCACAGACTCGGCCACTCGCCAAATCAAAAAATAAAATAAAATAAAAAGTAACGTTGACCAAACCAAAAAAAAAAAGAAAAAGAAGTTGAAAAATAAAACAACTCTTTCAGTTAACATATGCATCTCAGCATTTATCCGACCTGGTTACCAAGACGACAGGTAGGGTTCTTTTATCTTTTTTTTTATAACTTTGTACAGACGTTGGTGTGGAAGTTTTGACGTTCCCACATTACAGAGCCTGTTTGCACAGTCCGGCACATGACGAAACACTGGGGACAATTTCAACTTACATGTGATTTCTTGCTTTGTTTTTTTTTTTTCTCCAGAATGTGTAAATCCAAATCGTTTTTTTTTTCTCTCTCCATTGATTCCGTTAAATGATGTCCCGAGTCAATGATTAGCTTTGTGCAGAATGTGGTCATTTGTTTTTTTTCTGAAAATAAAGAAAGAAAAAAAAAGACAGAAAAAATAAGGAAAAAAAGGAGAAATCCGTAAAGAAGTCCGTGCTCCTCTTAGGTCTGTACATTTCTCCCTCCCCGAAACGCCCCTGAGCCCAATTTCACTGCAGGTTTTAGGGGTTTGAGGAGGTACGCAGCTTCATACACACACACACACACACACACACACACACACACACACACACACACACACACACACGCACACACGCACACATACGCACGCACGCACGCACACACACGCACACACACACACACACTCACACATACTTGAACAAGGTCCTAAAAGCTTCCTGACTGTGTCCTTACTCCCGGCCCCTGCAGAGGGGAGTGCTGGAACTGACTGAGGCTTGTCCCTCTCTGTGGATAGTGAGTTGGAGCAGAGGCCGACAGCAGCCTGGAGCTGGCCTGCAGCGCCGCCTGGCCCGGGCTGCCAGACTTCAGGCTGCGAGAAGCCTGCTGCTGGCTCCCTCTGTTGGCCTGGGTGCTCGAGTCTGTTTTAGTCTGGCCTGGGTGGGCCCTGGGTCCCTGGGTGGGAGTCCCCGCCAGGCCGCCGCTGTTCAAAAGGCTGGCTTTTAAGTGGCTGCTGCTGCTGCTGCTGCCGTAGCCGTGGCTTACGTCCACGTTACTGCTGCCACTCTGCTGGTGTAGAGAGCCCGCCGCTGCTGCTGCTGGCGACCTGGAGTCTGACGAGGAGGTGGGGGCGGGGGTGTGAATGGGGAAGGAGGATGGAGGGTGGTCCTGGGACAGGCCCGGGTGGGAGGAGGGGAGGCGCGGGTAGAAGTTCTGGCCTGATGAGGGACTGTAGGAACCCCGGAATGGAGAGTTGGAGGTCTGCTGGATGAATGATGGGCTGTCGGTCTGCCGGTGACTTTCTGATGACTGAACACACACACAGACACAGACAACTCACTACACCTGTTTAAAGCTGTGCTCGTGTCAATAAATTCCCATGATTACAAGATTAATTTATAATCTGAATGAATCAAGTGTAGATCTACTGTTGGATGATGGTTAGCGTTTGACAGTGTAAGTAGGGCTAAAAACCATGTTCATATATCACATAGTGTGTGTGTGTGTGTGTGTGTGTGCGCAGCGGACCTGGTGTGGGTACACAGATGGACTGTATCTGTGTGGACTCTTCATAGGAGAAGCCATGGACACAGCCTGCATCTCATACCGCTCTGCATCTGAAAACAGGACAACTACATGAATTTAACATGTTTCATAGACTGGCAGCAGGAGGTAGAGACAGTAAATATAGATAATAAAACTATATTCTCAGTCACATACTTTATTTTACAGTCCTCTCAAGTTTTCTTTTTTTTAACATAATCAGCTGAACAAACAACAGTGTTTGTAATTGGAAAGTATGATTGGCTCTTTATTTGAGTGCATCTGAGGACAGAAGTCACAATATGAAATGATTTCTGCTTTAGGTATATGTTATTAGAATTTACCTGAACAACCAAACAAAATGTCAAATATGTGACACATATGAACTGATATCAGTATCAAGTTAATTAATACAAGTCTTGGAAAAAAGGAATGAAACACTGAAGGTTATGTTGCTGTGTGGCTCTATAGAGAAATATCATACTTAAAATAAACCATGAATAAAATAAACGAGTATACTGTTTAGTTTATGTTTTGTTCAAAATAAAATGAGTTCATCTTTGTCATCTTAAACCATGTTGACAGATGAGATGTATCAGCATTTCTCTGAGCTTTAGTCACAGTGACAAATCTTTCCATCACTTCCTCCTGACAGATGACATTTCTGAATGTTGTGAATGTGGAAAACTCCAGCTGTCATGTCTCTGATCTTAGCTGCAGCAGAACTGACTTTTTAATGTTGGGATTTCAATGCTTGTTTTTTATATTTCTTATGTGCTGAAACATTTAAAAATGAACAGCAGATGGTTTGTTACACAGACCCACGTGAAAAGTTGAACCTGTTTGGAAAAGGGTGGGCACTTAACACTTAGAGATGATTGGATGAACCATCTGTCTATCAGCGTCTTACCTTGTGAGGCAGCTGGATTTGCGAGATCATGTAAGAATCCTCATGGGACAAAAAGGATTGGACAAAAACGAGTGATTCAGATGTGAGTGTAGGATTCAGGTGTGATCTCATGAGTCCAGCTGCCTCACAAGCTAATCAAACTAATCTCTTCACTCTTCATACCAGATTCTTTCTCTGTAGAGCCGTCACTCCTCTTGTATGTTCGCTCCATCTTGATGCTTCTGAGCACCCGCTCCAGAACCCCCTGACCTTCCCTTAGACGTTCCACACTTGTGGGAACCATCCTAGGAAAAACAAAAACAACCTCATTATAGTTTTTAACCAGTCAACTCTGATCAGAAAACAAATCTTGAAGACAGTGTAAAGTGAATTCAGACATTTTCTTCTAAACACATTAAATAGGTCATAAATGTATTTCTAAAAAAGGTGTAAAAAGCATTTCAACCATTGAGATTTGAATTGTGGAGCTAGGCTTCACACACTGTGTTTCAAGATTTCTGTGCTCAGGATTTAGTGGACGGGTCTGAAAATCACAGCCGTGTTAAACCCGCCCCTGCTGCTGTAGAGGTATAAATACATTCAGCACACACTACTACTACTGCAGTCTACAGTTAGCCAGTTAGCTGCAGAGCTAGCAGTTGAGTTAGCCACTGAGCTAGCAGCTGAGTTAGCCACTGAGCTAGCAGTTGAGTTAGCAGCAGAAAGCTCTCAGACGTAGTGTCCATGTTTCTGGTAGAGGTGGTGACTTTGATTGACAGGTGACACTTGGTAGGGGGCGGGGTTTCAGCGAACTAGGCAGCCATGCCCACAGCGTTTGGTAGCAGAGAAAGAGGCTAATTTTTACACAACTTTGAAGCCTAATTTCATATATTTGGTGATTTTTTTAATCATTCAAATTTGGCAGGGTGGTTAACAACACACTTTTCTGTGGTATGTCAAACTCAGAACACATATTTATTCTTACTTTACACAGACTTTAAATGTTCTTAAATGTGAAATATTTCATGGGTGGCTCTCTCTCTCACCACTGGTTGTTGCTCTCTGGGCGTCTGGACTGCACCGCTGAACCCTGGTGGTCTGGAGGACTGACCTCCTCTATCTGTGGTATGGAGGGGGTCTGCGCCGTAGAAGAGAAGGAGCTGTGCGGGGAGGCTGGCGGCTGCATCTGGGGGTGGTGGGGGTGGGAATGGGGATGGAGGTGATGGGAGGAGTCCTGGTTGTAGTGGGAGAGGGGTCGAGTGGGAGTGCCGCCCAGGGACGAGCTGCTGCTGCTGCCGCCAGCGCCTGCAGGCTCTGGGTCGCGCCCGCTGCCCTGCTTCCTCTTCCTGTACTCCAGCAATGACACCTGAAGGCAGCAGAGGGAGGGGAGGTGGGGAGGGGGGGTAAGCTATTTAACATCCTGCTGCTGGGAAACAACACACAAACTTCATGTCATTCACACTGATGCTGGAGCTGCTGATTCAACCACATCATTCAACAACAACAACTGCACTGAGTGATGAGCAGACTGCATGCACCACACCAGAGACGACTCACCTGGAAACAGTATTTACAACTATTCAATATGACAAAAAAAAAAGAAAGAAAACATCATCACCATGGAAACCACCTGTTTACATGACAATGACACTGTGTGCATCAGTTTTTTAATTTTTTTTATTTCCATTCCATTAACATAGTTGACAGCCGTGAGACAGGCTGGGTTACAGCTTACTGTGGATCGCTGTGTGTGTTCTCAATGCACTGTTAGTCACATACAGCATCTGAAGCTTTGACGAAAGAGCAGGCAACTTTGAATGCACCACGCCATGATGCAACCACGCTGAAACGACGACTGCACAAACACTCATGTTCACGTCCATGGGAGATTCTCACACACACACACACACACACACACACATAAAACATATACACACCTCCACTGTTAATGAGAATGAGAGCACTCATCCCAGCTTTAATGTCGTTATGACACAGAAAAAGGCTTGTGGGAACAGAGTGGAGGGGGTATGGGGGGGGTTTATGAAGGAGATACTGACATGGATGATGGCTCTTTGTGTGAATCTTAGTGTTAGATTACATACAGGAGAGACTGCAGGAGGCAGCGATGATGATGTCAGGAGGACTGGGATTCAGGGTCTGAAGGTAACCTCCAAGCTCCAATGTGAAGGTTTTCTTGAGTGTGTTTCATAGAGATATCTACATCTGGATATAATTCTAAATAACAACTGTAGTATTAAATCTGACTTTTTGCAATATCTGTATTTTTGGTTCACTATTAACCAGTTCAACTGTGCAATATATATATATATATATATCTATATATATATATATATATATATTTGTTTCCACATTAACATCCATGCAATGACAATATATAACTCAGGTATATTATCATCACCATCAATATTACCCTTGTACATTTTTTACTATATTTTTCCTATTATTTTTGTATCGCTTGTGTACTTATCATTTATTGTTCTTTATTCTTTCAATTGATGCTCGTTTATCTCTTCTTTAAATCTTTAAACTTTTCTATTTGTGAAAGCTTTTGGAAATGTCTGACTTGCTCTATTTATAGTTTTTACAACTTTTAATTGATTTTATTCTGTTACTGTTTTACTTCTGTTTTGTTTTCTTCTGTAAAGCACTTTGTTAAGAAAACCTCTATATAAAGAAAGTTTATTTCTATTATTATTATTATTGTTATTATCATCATTATTATTATGTAATTTTACCCACTGTGTGATTAAGTGTATATATATTGCTTCTCTGTGTTATACAGCATGTGATTCTATTCAAAAAGTTACATTAAAAGCAGACAGATGACATTTCTTTAAAAGTAATACAGCAATTATTTTGGCAGGTGAACATTCATCTGGGCCAGTTATTTACTTTTCCTTAAAATCTTGGCAGGTGAGAATCTTAATAGTGTTTATATTTCTATATCACTGTGATCACAAAGCAATATCTGAAGAACTTAATGTTGAAATGTTGTAGCTTCTTATCTCAGTGTTCAGCTTTACACTTTTACACCAGAACATTGAAATGTTCAGTTTAAGATTACATTATTTAGGTGGGGACTGACGAATCATGTTACCAGGGCAACCAAAAACTATAAAAACTCATCCCTTTTGTCACAGCCTTAATTCACCCTGAGCCCCAGGACTTTCCCACGGTGCCTTTATGATGATGCATGTTGCTGACAAATTCGGCCTTGCTTACAAAGTGCAGACGAGGAGGAAGAGGAGGAGGGGGGAGTTTGGAAAAAGCCATGGATGAAGATGGAGCAAAAAGACACATGGGGGGCTTCATCTCAACACCATCATGAACAACTCATGAACCGTCGGCCTCTTGTGTAGAAGGAAAAGGCGATGGATGAAACCTTTACACGCTTCGATGACTGAAATGGTGTCGTAAATCAAAAAAAAAAACTCCTGCTCATGGCTTTAGAGTCGGAACTCCAATGTAGGTTTGGAGGAGGAGGAAGAAGAAGAGGAGGAGGAGGAGGAGGAGGAGGAGGAAGGGGGGGGGCGGAGCTGTCGGAGCATGGGGGTGGGTGTTGTATGCGGATGCAAGAGAAGAAAAAAAAAAACAATATTTAACATGCACACTTCTAAAGAGATGTAGTTGTAGGGAGAATATTCACCATATTTTGTACTGGCTTGTATTCACTTCTTACAGCTATAGCCTGGTAATCTGGCTTCCCTGTCAGCAGACTAATGGTATGCTGGTTGGCCCTCTGCCTTGGAAGAAAAGTGGAAGAGAGACTTGGCAAAAAGTGTCAAGGAGCAGCGAGGAGGGGGGTAGAGGAAGGGGGGGAGGAGGGGAGGGGAGGAGGAAGGGTCAAAGCTACAAAGTGGAAATCATTGCAGATATACACAGAGAAATGGTCAGGTGTGTTTTTTTTTTTGTTTTTTTGCTTGTGGATTTGGACCACCTGACACTAATAGATCTACTTAAGACAAAAGTCAACGGGCAAAACACAGAGCAAAGAGGGGAGGAGAAGCACATCATGAGGTTTTTCACTCAAAAAGTCATTCGTGCTTGAGAAGGAAACAGATGAAACTCCTTTTTTATTTTACCTGAAAAACTATCTGACGCCACAAAAATATCAACAGCGTGTTTTTGAAAAGACGTTAAAACGTAGAGAACTTGCCTTCTTTTTTTGTGGTGGGTTGCTGGTGTGAGGAGGTGTGCCACTATCTGGGTAGCCTCCACCGTAATGAGGCTCACCGTAGGGCGACATGGAGCCGGGGCCCATGTCCCCCAGCAGGCCCTGGCCGCTTATGGAACTGTGGAAGGACTCCGCCGGGGAGAAGCCTCCCTCCGATTGGGAGAGGCGGCGGTCGGTTGCCATGGGGTTCCCCAGGTTGGCGTTGAGAGGTGAGCAGGTGTATATGAGGTTGAACTCTGTCCTGAAGGCCTGCTCCCTGTTTTGGGGGGTTAGGTCTGAGGGGGTGGCGCCTGGGTTTAAGGAGCTGGCCCCTACGGATGAGGGACCCTGGGAATCGTGGCTTGAGGGGACTCCGGGAAGGGAGAAGTCATCAGAGGTGACGGCCACGGGGCTCTCCAAGCTGGAGGGGAGCGACAGGTCTGGGAACTGGGGACGAGGGACGTCAAAGTCTGTCTGGAGACACGGCTGAAGAAAAAGAAGGGAGAGGAAAACAAGGAGGGGACAAAATGAACGAGACGTCTGAGTAACGAGTCGTCACTTAGCAGCATGTTGTCTGCATTAACTATCAGGAGTTAGCAGCAGAGAGATGTTCATGTACCTCAGGAGAGATGGACTCTGGCCGGTGAACAGGAGACGCCTCAGGGGAAGATATGTTCTACACATCAAACAAAGACTTAGATTAGAAACTCCTGCATCAAACACACATGATGTGTTCCAAATATTAATTCAATTTGATCATCTGCCCAAGAACATTAACAGCTGATTATGTTCTATTGGTGTTGAACTCTAGCAGTTGTTCTTATCTTTAATCCAGAACAAAGATTGATTATATCAAGCAGCAAAACACTAATTTATCCTATTTGATTAACAATGTTCCACAGATATAATTTAGAATAATTAGCAAACTTAATATTTAATATAGAGGTAGGCCTGTCACAATAATTATTGACTTAATGTGCAATAACATAATTATCAGCATCATCATGTCTATATATGGACTTATCATATGATATCACATGGACATGACTTTGATCATTTTTTGACCTCAGTATTTCCACACTTCACATTAGCAGCTAAGAGGCTATTCATGTCACATTGGCTAAGCTAGTAGTGTCCTCCATTCCTCACTGTGTACGTCCTGAGTGGAGACTGCAGAAGAATTAAAGTAAAGTTAAATAACTCTGTCCTCAACCATAATGACAGTCTGTGTTTTTACACAAGTGTAGCACCCACTCTCCAATCCCACCCCCACCCCCTTGCATTATTATGCTTTTATATTCTCATTATATCAGTGGTATTAAATGATCTTCAAATGACAATAATATCACAGTTATCGTGACAGGGCTTGCTAGATTTCTTGTATAAATAAATACTAACATTTTATTTAAACCTGTTTCGCTACTCTTTCTCTCCTACTCTTAAACCAGTTCTATGTTGGGGCAATAAAAAATCCTCCTAAAATAACTGCCTTTAAAATAATGATTTGATCTGAAAAGAATGAGTTAGCTATAATAATATGTTATATAAAATAAAGTAAATATGAACACTCTGTTCTTTACACTCAACCAAGACAAAAAGTTATTCATTATAGTTGTGTGCACTAAAGTGCCATGTGAGCTGCTTTATTCTTTACTGCCCGCCTTAACCTATTGAAATTTCATTGTACATCTATAGAAGTCACTGACATTATAACAGAGTCTGGGCTGGTAGCTATGGATCAGCTGTTCCCCAAACAAGTTTTAAATGACAATCACTGAGCTGGATGTCCTTCTAGATTGTTGTACTCTTATGTATACATTATGTAACATATAAGCTGACAGCCGTGTCAGTTTCTATATCTGTGGATCAGTGTGTATATGGTCGCTCTCTCACTTCAAATTGCAGCGGCGTGTTGCAACGACTGGCGGGCAGCGAGGGCATGGGCGAGTACACCAGGCCGTTGGGCAGCAGCGAGCCGCAGGGGTTGTGGAGCAGCGGGTGGAGGGGGTCCTCTGGGAGGGGCGGCGTGATGGGTGACAACGGGCGAAGCAGGTGGTCTGAAGGTGCTGGTGTCATCTCCAGCATGTACTTGGCGCGGCGCTTCTTGAACGGTGCATTCAGATCTGTTTGGAAAAAAAGTCA
Source organism: Scomber colias (assembly GCA_021039105.1). NCBI lineage: Eukaryota > Metazoa > Chordata > Actinopteri > Scombriformes > Scombridae > Scomber > Scomber colias. The sequence goes on from JAJDFG010000127.1 coordinate 35,673, forward strand.
AGTTGGTGTAATTAGATTTTCATAACATTTCAAATACACTTTATATTCACTTATTTCTAGCACCAATAACACTCAGTTGCTCAGTTCTGATCTACACTTCATTTTTTGCTTATACCATTTGCTTCTAGAATAAAAGAACCTTCTCCATGTACGAAATTAAACTTCTGATGCTGCAGCAGTGAAAGAGTCATCTAAATGGAGGTGGAGGTGGTTGTTACGTACCGCTGGACAGTGGGTTGGGGGTGGATCTGCTGCTGGTACTTTGCTGGGAGGAGGTGGACTCTGTGCCGTCCTCCACACTGGCTGAGTAGCTTTCATCCTCTACCTGCTTGATCCACCTCTGTATGAAGATACAACAGTAATGTCTGGTTAATAACAAACACTTCATTTGTAAGATCTCCTGAAAAAAAAAGAAGCTACATTTAACTGATATTATGGACCTTTTTGAAGCAGCCGTAAGTGCCGTCCATTTGGAGCGGGCGGGGTCGGCGTCTCTCGGGGTTGAACGGGGAGCCGAAGCGGACGTAGTGTCTGGGTGCGGTGCAGATGAGCGATGAGTGGGAGAGGCCTGGCAGCATGTTGAGGGTGGTGGCCAGCACCGTGGGGTCAGTGGTTATCCGCAGCGGCCGCTCCACAGGCAACTCTTGGTGGACCTTCTCCCCTCCGGGTATCTTGTCGTTTAACCACTCTGTCACCAGGTACTGAGACCACGCACACACACACACACACACACATTCATCATCAAACTCTTGATTTTAAAAAAGCAAGATACAGATGTGACTCGGCGAAAACAGTGTAACATCCTCTAACCTTCTTGGTTTTGGGGTAACGCAGGTTGCCTCTGTTGATGCAGCTTAGACCGTGACCGTCCCCATCTAGGAGATGACTGGGTCCCTGCCCGCTCTCCCCGTGACCTAGCTCAGCACCGTAGGGGCCCTGAGATCCCTCCTCGTCCAGAGCGGTGCCTTGCTCGGAGGATGATGGCGTGGCTGCCACTGCTGCGGCGGCCGCTGCAGCTGCCGCCTGCTGAGCGAGGGCTTGACGCTGCCGCCGGGCGCGCTGGGAGGAGCTGGAGCGGTAGCGAGAGATTCGACTTTTGGGCCGGGGCTTGGTGGGTCGCGCGGGTTTAGGCGGAGCGGCTGGGGCAGGCAGGTTGGTTAGTGAGGTCTTCTCTTCGATAGATGGAGCCTCCTGTGAGAGTGTGTGAAGAGGATAGGATTAAAACAGATGCCTGAGAACAAAGAATAGATGAACGGGATACAGATTTTTTTCTCTCACTGACCACGACGTAGGTGGTGCGGCGCGTGCTGACCCCGACTCCTGTGTTGTGGGGTGCTGGGGTGTTTCCTGCGGGGTTTCCTGCCCCCTCCTCAGTTTCCACACCCTCCTCCTTTACATCTGCTCCTCCCACTCTCCTCCGCCTCCTTTCCAGACTATTAAATGTCTACATGAAGACAGATAACACAGTTTAGCCCAGTTAACGGAGACATTTTGTCTTTTCAATTACTGGACTGGATTCAATCATTAATATAAACGTAGAAGGGAATGGTAGATTATATAGCAACTGGATTGGAAAATTGTTTAAATGACGTACTCTTTTACTGGAGATGGCAACCCCATTTTCATCCACCTCTCCTTCTTCTCCCTCTTCCACCTTCATCTCATCCAGCAGTCTCTCCTGATGGCACACAAACAGACAGAGAGCATATGAGGAATGTCATCCAGCTGGAAGTAAAAGCAGGTATTTAAAAACACACACAGATACACACACACCTCTGCATCACTGGTCCCTTGCAGGTCTTTGGCCTCCTGGTGCTGGTCGAGGGTCTGGCTGCCGTCCCCGCTCAGGCAGCCCTCCAGCTCTCTCCTGCGGGCCTTCCGCCGTCGGGTCTCGGCTCCGACCAGGGGCGAGGGGGGTGGCAGGGAGGGGGGGCTCAGCAAGCTCTCCCTGGGGCTCAGGTTGTGTTTCTGCACAGGGCAGTTCTGGTTGCCCTTATGGCAGGCACAGTCCACTTTGTAATTACTGGTGGGTTGATATGAGAGAGGAGAGGAATCGTTTATACTTCAGGTTAATGTTGGATGGATTGGAGTTACTTTTCAATGATTCTTAGAGAGATGTGATGTGATGTGAGGAGACAGAACCTACCAGCTATTGAACTCGTAGTCAAATCCAATGGTGACCTCAGCGTCCTTTGTGATTTGACTGACAGCGTAGATACAGAGGTGGATCATGCCTTCAGCTATCATATGCCGAACCTGTGAGGAGGAACCGATGGATTATTTATCTTAGTTAAAAAGAAATATTGAAAGAAAGCAAGCTGACAGACGAGAAAACAAAAAAAAACACTTAAAGACTGACCTCAGCATTGGGTGTGCAGGACCTCCTAATGAAGCGGGCATCGTTTCCAAAAGTCCGAGCATCGACACACATCTCTACATCGTTAAACTTTGAGTAGAACAGCACGAAAGGGTAGGGTCTGTAAAAACAGGAAGGTGAAGGTGTGAAAAGCGGCACACGGGTGAGAGTAAGCAGCTGTCTTTGAAGCACACAGTGTTGCAAGCTCATCACTCATGTATCGTGACTCTTACTTTTTGAAGAAGTGCCCGTTGACCTCAAACTGTTGCTTGAGCATCACCTTCCCCCGATATTCTATGATGAGAGTGTCTGGTTCCAGGTTCTTGGCAGCTCGGAGGATCTTTCTGTGTTTCTGCACCCGTGTGACCCGGCCCAACTGCAGCTACACACACACACACACACACACACACACACACACACACACAGGATCACGTTAGTCATGTACAGCTGCAGGAACACATTAAACATGCTATATTAAAAGTGATTGTTTATGGTCTTTTTTATTTTACTTATTATATTTGATGTTTTAAACATCTTTATTAATATTATCATTCTGTAAGTTTTACCTTATGAATTTTATTTTAAATCTTTTTTAAACCTTAAACCTTTAAACTTTATCTCTTTTATTTCATTTTACTTTTGTCTTTTTAATCTAATTAAGCCTAGTTTTTTTAAATCTTATTTTTACTTAATCTCTTTCAAGTGAATTGTTCTCAATTTTCTTGTTTTTGTTTTTATAATTTTTTGGCCTCATCATATTTATCACTTGTTCTGTCTCATTATTATAGTGTCAATTAACTGTGAAGCACTTTGAACTACATTAACTTGTATGAAAAGTGCAGTATGAATAAAGTTTGATTGATTTGGTTAGACAGTTGTGACTGCTAAATTAAGTTGACTAGATTGTTTATCTTTAACATTAAGCATGAAAAAAATAACTTATTCCCTTTGATGTCCTGAACATAAATGTATTTTAACATATAAGCTAAATCAATATGTTTGTTTTCAGTCGTTCAATAGTGAGTCTGGATGAGGACTAGGAGGGGCGGACCTGCATCTGTGAGCCCAGCACCGTGTTGTTACAGGCCAGCTCGGTGCGGTTGATGGTATCCATGGCGTTGAGCGATGCGTGGATCTGCGTGGTGGCGGGAGGCGTCGCCGTGTCTCCCTCCGTCTTGGAGACGTTGGTGCTGGCGGCTCGGTGGAGCTGGAGCAGCGTCAGGACGTCGGCGCTGTACTGGTTGGCCAGAGCCTCGTCGTACTGGTCCGTCCACTGGCGGATCCTGCTCTCCCATCCCTCTGCCGTGTTCTCGTCCAGCACGTTGGCCTCTGTGGTCGAGTTCTGGACGGAAGCGGAAGACGGAGAGAGTTGAAGACTGGAGTTTGCTGTCAGCTTCACGCCTCTATTCTTCTACAAAGACAGTCAGTGAATCTTACCTTCATCCTCATAGATTTCCTAGAACCCTCTCTGAACGCCTGAAACAAGAAAAAAAGAACCCATATCATCACATGTACATGTTAAAACAGTCAATATTCTACAACCAAATATAACATTTGACACAACACAGAACACAAACTGTTGCCCACCTTGACTTTCTTGCCCTTCGGCGTTCCGCGAGCCTTCTCCGTGCTCTTTTTCCTCTTTTTGGATTTGCTTCTTTTGACCCGGTTGACTGTGAGTTTGATGCTGGTGGGCGTGTGCTGGGTGGCGGTGTAGGAGATGGTGGAGGGTGACACCTCTTCATCGCCGCTCTCTGTGGCGCTGCTCTCTCCAGCTGTAACACAATACGCAATACAAAAAAAAACAAAAAAAAACGGGTATATTCAATATATATATATATATATATATATATATATATATTGAATATACCCGTTTTTTTTTGTTTGTTTTTATATATATATATATATATATATATATATATATATATATATACACACACACACACACACACACACACACTCTCTATACAGGTCTATGAAAGAACTAATGAATGAGCAGTGAATGTACCTGAGACATTTTCCGTTTTCCTGTGTTGGCCTTCTGCTCCTTTCCTCCTGTCCAGTCCCCTGCAATTACAATGACAACACATCAGGACCAAGATACAGTCAAATATTAACCCTGAAGTCACACACAGAATAGGTTGTTGCATAAGTCAGAACTGAAAGAGGAAAGATATCATTCTCTTATAATGCAGCTTACACATGGAACAATCTGGAAAAAGGTCTTGGAATTTTTTTATTTATTTTTTTTACCATCAATACAGCTGTTCAAATGTCTTATCTCAGACATTGTTTTATTTGATTGTAACTCTTTTTAACTTCACTGTATCTTCCTAATAGTTTCTTTCTTTCTTTGACCTAATATAGTTTTGTGTGTTATTGTCTTGCTGTTAATGTTTCTTGACACCACTGTAAATGAGGATTCCTCCTCAATGGTCTTTCAAGGTAATATAATGGTTAACAAAATTAAAATGGTAACAGCCTGTGCCATAATTTAACACAAGTATCATTTAAAAAGGGGATTTTGGCCATTAACAAAGCCCTGATGTCATGATTTGAGCAATGTTTGCACCATTTATTAAGTATGTACTATTTTTATTGTTATTATTTGTATATTCCATCTTCCATTTTACATTCATGTTTTTATTTCTTTCTAACATTGCTCTATGCTGCTTTTATGTGAAGCACTTGATGTATGTCATTTCTTTTGTTGTAAAGCACTTTGAGCTGCATTTCTTGTATGAAAGGTAAACCAGGGCCAGGGCCCGTTCACCGCTGCTTGCAGCTTTAATTATTATTATTATTATTGTTATTGTTATTGTTAGTAGTAGTAGTAGTAGTAGTGGTAGCAGTAATAAGTAGAAGCAATATTAACTATTAAGATAAAGTCTGCTTACACAGTAGTTGGAAGATTTTGAATTTCCATGAGTTAAATATTGATGTTATAATGTTGAAATGACACCAGAACAGATAAACTTGTAGCAGTCTGGTGACTCCACACTTTTCTCTGTTTCTCACCTGCAGTTGTCACATTTGATGAGCAGGCCATCCTGCGTCAGGCTGCAGTGACACCAGTTGGCCACGGCCCCGTCCTCCTCTGAGGAGCTGTCGCTGTCGGCGGAGTTGTCCTCGGCGGTGTCGTGATAGCGGGAGCTGCGTACCACGCCGTTGAGGTCCATGCGGGGAATGATGGTTTGGGAGAGCGGGGAGGCGGGTGGGGTAGGGGGAGGGGGCGCGCCATAGTTGTGATCCTGACAACACACAACGGAAGACTGTTGCATCTTCAAACAACGGGTGTTCAGGCAAAAAAAAAAAAAAAAAAAAAAAAGGAAAAAGGAAATAAAAAAGGGAAAACGGAAAATGGAGACGAATGAAAATGAGGGCAAAAAAACAGGTATGTGAAACAGTACAGCTGTTAATAACGGAAGTAGTTTGTGGTTACAGAATAGTAGGATAGACATTTATGTATTTATTCAAGCTAGAGGCACCACCAATCCATCTTACTCTTACTGTTCTACTTTAATAGAACGAGGAACTTGAGAAGATTAGGAAAAAAAAGAAAAGATTGGATAGATTAAACTGAGTTATCATTTTAGCTTTTTTTTTTTTTTAAATATTCACAATTACAGCCAAACTCATCTGTGATTAACAGAGAGCTCAAACTACTTTTTTACACAATAAGAACATGCTATGATTAGAACTGATGATTGAGAAAAGAGCCGTTTGAACTCACAGCATATGGTAGTCCCCGATACCCATGACTCTGTGCACTCCCACAGCTGTGGTTGTTGTAGTTTTTCTCATTCACGGCGGGGCTTGCTTCAACTGACTCAGGGCTGGAAACGTTTATTTAAAAAAAGAAAGAAAAAAAAAAAGGATTATTTTTTAAAAAAGAAATTAAAAAAAAAAAAAAACAGAAAAAAAAGAAAAAGAAAAGCACATGTTTCCACTATGCAGTTCCAGAGCTGTTACGTAAACAAGTGTTTTAATAGAAAAAAAAGAGACATCAATCAGTCACTAGATGGCACTAAGAGCCTAGAGTTGCTCTCCAGCCTTGGGAGAACAGCAATTTAGGAAATGGAATGTGTGCCGCCATTATGTTATGCAACTCCTTTTGCCCTTTAGCAGAGGTCTGTCCAGACAGTGAATAACCTTGCTTATCCCCTCTCCCACCCACTGGCCTCTACATGTAGACCAAACTTACATGGAATAGAATGAATGTGACTAAATGTTACATTTTGTATCTCTGAGCACAGACAGTGTCAGGATCAATCTGCCTGACTGAGGTTTTTTGGAGGAAGCTAAAGGGGGCCGTGAGTAAGGGGGGGGATGGGAGAGGCCGACTGCATTCCACATTACCTCAGTCACTTAAAGCAGGCTTACCTACAGACACATGGCAACTGTTCTTACTGTGGACAGTAACTCAGACACTACTCAACACAGCTGTAGTCTGATGTGGAGATAGTCTACCTCCCTCATAATGATGGAGGGAAGGACAAGACAAGAGGAAACAGTGATAAAAACAAACAAACAGAAAGAAACAAATAACAATTACAGAGATGATAATTAGGCTCCTGAATGTGGTTTGTCCCTCCTGACAGAAATGTGCAAATGATTGCTGTTATATAGAGACACCTAGTGCATCTATGCCTACATAGTTTCAAATGAAGCCTTCCACATTCTCTGCTAGATACCATAAAGAGGAGGAGGCTCTGCTCTAAGTGCAATCACTAAACTCTCTGAACTTTCAAAGTGGCGCTTTTTGGTGTCAAAAATCTCCCTAGAGCCACTAATACAGGGGTCAGGTGTTAAATTGCTTCATCTTTTAGACGGTGGCATCACATACTGGATTTCTGGTTAAGTTTAGTCTTTGGTGGACTGCGCTTCCCGTCTCTTGGGGGGTTGGGAGGGGGGGAAGTTTCTCCAGCATATTTTTGTGTAGAGGAGAGAAAACTGCTGACAGGACAGTGGAAGGAAAACATATTCATCACAACCCCAAGGTGCTACAGTTGTAGAGAGATGTGAACAAAAAAGGGGGGAGGAGGGGGGTTCTGCAAGGTTGCGTGAAGATATCGTGTTGCTTAGGGCAAAAAGAGCTGGCCTATGGACTACTATTATATTAAACTCACTATGTCACGATGGGTTCAAACCTATTATTACAATCAGTCTTGTACAGTTTCTAAAGGGGAAAAACTGCTGGAAATCTTTGGACTCCCCTCAAAACTCCCTGGCGGTTACTGACACCAAACCTGAGATGGCTTATGATAATATAACCTAATTAGTAAGTTGTGGGGGGGGATGTGGCAACGTCACCAGAATGAGGTAACATTAGTCACATACAAACCTCCACTTTCACCAAATTATCTACGGCCCTTATTTGGACATGAGTGAACACAGCAGATGTTTGTTATAAAAGGTTAAACAAGCAGAGTGTGCAAAAAATATGTGTGCACAGTCATTTAAAAAGTTTGGTTGAATTATTTGGAGCTGCATTTTGCCACTGCATTACATCACTCCATTCAAGGTGATTTGAATGGGACAAAAATAAAACCCTGGTCGCAAAATAGTGAAAAAAAAAAATCCTTTAAAAAGACGAGTGTGAGACTACTTTCGGGTAGCGACTGTCTGAGGCGTGTGCGGGTACTTACTCTGATCCAGCAGCCATATCTGAGTAAGACGTTTCAGGTGTGGTGACTCCCAGCGCGATTACTATGCTCATGACGTCCAGCACAGCGACGCGTGGGAGTGGGGGGGAAGGAGGGCAGGATGGGTCGGGGAGGATGGGGGGGGGGGGGAGGAAGGGAGGGAGGGAGGGAGGGGGAGAGGTGAGGGGGGAAGGGGGGGAAAGGGGGGAGGGGAGAGGGTTAAATCACAGGTTCCCGACTAAAGCGGCGGACCGCTCCAGAGGTGGGGCGCCGCCGAGCCGTAGCCCACGGCTCACGGTCATGGGGGACCTGGGGGGGGAAGAAAAGAGAGAGAGAGAGAGAGAGAGAGAGAGAGAGAGAGAGAGAGAGAGAGAGAGAGAGAGAGAGAGAGAGAGAGAGAGAGAGAGAGAGAGAGAGAGAGAGAGAGAGAGAGAGAGAGAGAGAGAGAGAGAGAGAGAGAGAGAGAGAGAGAGAGAGAGAGAGAGAGTTAAACACTTAAACACACACACACACACACAGTCACAGTCAAAAAGCCTGCTATGCCAGTCAGCATATCATGTGATATGATGGAAAAGAATGTCACTGTCTTTAAAAAGGTGATTGATTAATTATGGATTGAGGCCTCTGACAGCTCATATTCTGATCTTTACATTCACTTATTCAATAGTCAATGAATTATTAACATTTTGAAGAAACACTAGTCAACCATATGTGATGAGATACCATGACTATGAGTGAGCAACCACATACAAAACAACCAGATTCATATGAAACTCTTCCTGTTTTGAACCAATCATTCAATGAGAGATCATTCAAGTGTGCTGCCTTTCAAAGTAAAACCAGTTTTCATTTGATCTTACCACCATGGTGCACATTACAGTTTTGTTTTATTCTATTTTATTCTTTACATAAACTAACAGGATATCATTCTATTGCATATTTTACAGCCTGCTTTCTACCTTCAGTGTGAGAGAAACCAGCAAACCCTTAAAGTGAGCTAACTTGCATAATCCAGCGACATGGAGATGAGACACCTACGTGGAATGCATTTGTTAGTAGTGTTAGGAATGACACCTGTGCTTTTCGTGCTGTGACACGTCAACATATCCGCCATGACATGAGCAAAAAAAAAAAAAAAAAAAAGCCATAGGCTGTCCTCTTATAGTGTAGTAAAAAGCAGAATGTGTATCAGTTACACTGACTTTCATTATGACTGTTAATTAGTTTAGCTGTGTTGTGTGTTTTCACATACATTACTGTTGTGTAATTGTATAAGCTGGACGTGAACTTGAGGACAGGTACAACAGGAAAGTCACACACTATTTTTATGACAGCTTCCAAACAATCATGATTTATGACTTCTTTCATTACTTATTATTTAATTCATTCCATATATTTGGCTCACTACAGAGTCACAATGCAGTCACTGAAGACCTGGTTAAAATTACAAGTCACAGCTATTAAACATTGACAGGTTTATCCACATAACCCCGACCAGTCAGAGTATGACATACAGGGAAACAATCCCTAGCAAATCTGCTGACTCATGTTGACAAAGGCGGTTTCTGTTGTTTTTTGTAAATGGGAGCAGCAGGAGAGAGCTTTCATCTTTGCCTTGTGTTGGAAATGATAACTGGATATGAATATGGTGCGCTGGGCATGTCTCTTATTCGTGTGGAGGCTTTCAGCATGGAGGAGAGAGGGAGGGAGGCTATTCAAAGAGGAGAAAACAACCAACCCCCCCCCTTAGTATTAGGATGCACTAATAAAAAGAACCAACGGGGGGCGCCTTCCTCCCAGACGCCTGGAGGTGTGAGTCATCCGACATGAAGCCCGCCCCCCCCAGTCCAGTCATGTGACCGCACTCTGCTGAAACACTGGCCCACACTGCTCTGCTCTGCTCTGCTCCCTTTCTCTCTCTCTCTCTCTCTCTCTCTCTCTCCATGTCCTCCACAGCCCGGCTATCTCGGCCGCCCCGAGCAGACGAGGAGCTGGAGGCGGGCGGCTACAGAAAGAGGAACGGGGGGCCCTGCGCTCCGTTCACACGCTGTGAGGAGGGAGGATTTGGCTTACAGCAAGGTCATCTGCTGGGCAAAGGCACACGCAATACACGTTACCTCACTAAAAAAGCATCAGTCTGATCAGTGTCACCATACCACAAGTTCCAAAATAAAAAAAAACAATACAAACTTCCCTTATACAAGAAGAAGTAACTATACCATTCAAACAGTGGGGAGTGGTTTAGTAGTATAAGAGCCAGCCATGTGAATTTACAGCAACAGGATGCGTGACATTTCTGTGCGAGCTCCCCCCGGTTACTCTCGACTGCGGCCCTCGCTCTCCAGCGCCACGGCAACGCCAGAAAGGCCGGGGACTTCCAATAATGTCAGAGAATGTCAGCCCCGTCCAGCTGGATACACACTGCTAGGTACAGACAAATAATGGCAGCTAGCTTGCTGGTTACAAAAGGCACAACGCAGTCTGCCACATGATACACTGATACTACTTGCATGCTAGATTTAGGTTACAGTAAAGAATGTCCGTTTTGTTGAATCACTATGACTCATTTAGGGGGTAGCATGTACAGAGCTTTCCATACGCCGCCAGCAAAACAGCACACTACTCATTTAAAGCACAGCCAGCTGCTTTACTAATGCTGCCTTCCATTATTTATCTCTTAAATTGGAGCTGGGAATGATGTCATACCCCAGTTTGAAGAGAGAAAACCAGTTCGCTATTAAACCCTCACATACTGTTCATATTCTGACTCATAATTAGTCTCTACACCAATTCACATTCAGAAATTCCCTGTCATGTTTAATTAATCCTTAATGACGCTGCCAGAGAGCGAGCACAGCATATTCTATTTATTTATAGAAAAAAAAGACACTATCTTATGGTCCAGGAGAACATTTTATAGAATAAAACATGCTTGAATAGTCTTTTTTTAAATTTGGTACATTTGCATGTACAAAAATCAGTTGCACAATTAAAAAAAAAAAGAAGCATTTTATTTCCTTTTTTTTAGACTGAGGATGACATAAGGAAAAGTCCAGCTAAAAGAAATGTGTATATGGTGTTTTTTAAATTCCTCAAGTGTAAAAAACAGGTCAAATTTAACTCAGTTATACAGGCCAACAGTTATACCTATTTATAAAGATGCATTGCGCTGTATTTGCTAATAAACAGGATGTTACTACAACTTTCATACTGTTGATGAGCAGGGCAACCATCTAGGATTTTGACATGTGGGTTGGTGAGGTTCGCTCCATGTGTTCATTTTTTATTCTAATAAAATAGTTTAAAATGAATAAATTGCTATTCACTCTGCATGTGCATTTACAACCACTCGCCTCTAATTCAAAACAATACGACCATGATGATGATATAAAAGATGTGTCTATCTTCTGTCACATGCTCCATATGAATGTGTGTGTGCTTTTAGAAAAGGTTAAGCCCTGCCAAGTAAAGAGCACAGTCATCTTCAACGTTTGACAAATAATAGCAAAAAATAACTGATGACAAAACACATTAAGAAGGGCATTGATCGCACAGACAGGAAACATCCTCATTAGGGAAAAAACACACATTTGATGACTGCACGTTAACTATTAAAGTCTATTTACAATACACTATTTATTCACAATGCGCTTTTTACAGCAGCATAACACATACATACAGCATAACATACACTGCAAAAAAACCCAGTGTGAGCCTGAGTCATATGAGGAAACTGGAGCCTCAGATAAAGATGAAGACAAAGATGACGCCTAGTTGAATAGATTTGAGCCAAGTGATTCACACCTTTTGTTATTTTTGGTTTAACTTTATATAGATAATTGAATTTAAAACCAATACATTGGTTATAAGACATGGGGTTAAAATGTACATGTTTACAATCAGCTGTCCAATCATTACGATCAGTGTCTATGATGTAATATGATGTACATAGCCTTGTGTAAAACCCTAATGAAGAAGAGAATGATATGAAAGGACACACAAAGGGTTAATAGGAGTTTCTAGCATATTTAGACACGATGGCATGGAGAGGATCCCATGTTGTTGTTTTTTTTTTAAAACCACTGGCTGTTTATTATGCTGTGGATGATGGCCGCCTTACAAAAATAGCCACCTCGCTCCTACCTAACTCACAAAGGGAGTCACTATTTGGGCCTCTTCCAAAAAAGAAACCAGACGGTGAACTGGGGAGGTAAATTCCATACGAAGAAGGAAAGCCTTTCTTTACCTCGCCCCCTCCCTCCCTCCCTCCCTCCCTCTCTCCCTCTTTCCCTCTCTCCCTCTCTCATCCTCCTCCTCCCTCCCTTTCCTTGTTCGTTCCTCTGCCCCATGAATACCGGGCTCAAATTACCAGCAGGCTCAACAAAGTCTTTTCACTTCCACTAGAACAGAGGCCATTTTGGAGACAAGTCCAAAAGAGAAGGGGGGGATGAGGGACACACAGAGACAGACAGACAGACACACACACACAGCTCAGGAGACCCCTCTCTTCTTCTCTCTATCTCTCTCTGCCCTGTTGTCTTTTTCTTTTTGTAACACACTGACGATACACTACAATACATGGTTCCTCCTTCTATGAATCCTAACATGAGAACATATGTGCAGCGGTTCAAAGTCATGAACGCACAGAAAACGCCACACCTCGTCTGAATGCAGCTCAGTGCAGTGTTAAATAACACACTGAGAGAACTATAAAACACACACACACACACACACACACACACACACACACACACACACTATAAGAAATGCTCATATTCCTGGACTTGTTACAGATTTAATCATTTGCAACATTGAATCATCATAGTGGATATAATTAGATCAATGTGACATCTTTCCAAACTAATTCAATTTAAAGTACGAATATAGAATAAAGCATAGCTGACTCACTGTACTGTTACTGTTACCCATTGAAAAAACTCACAACACGTCTCACCTTTGTTACAAATTCCTCTTTCTAAAAAAGGGTTACTCAAGTGTCTAAACCAGGCATGTCCAGACTATTCCATAACGGGTCGTGTGCCTGCAGGTTTTTGTTCGGACCAATCGACAGCACACTGTTCGACCAATCGGCTGTCTGAAGACTGAGGTCAGTTGATTGAATGAGTGGAGCCTGGTGTGCTCCTGCAGCCACACGGCCCTTTATGGAATAGAGTGGACATCCCTGGTTTAAACTGTAAGTGTTAAAAAATAGTGACTGTGCCCTGAATCACTCCCTTATTCACTCATTCACTACTCTCTATATAATAAACACAGTCAGTGCTAAAATCCCTGCAATGCATCACTTTGCTCCTGAGATGACAGATGTAAAAATTACAGCTGTGCAACACTGTATGTGATGGGACAAAAAATGATCATAATGATTCATAAGTGTGACTAAACTCAATTCACAAGTCTTCGGTGAAAAAGAGTGATTCTCATATTGCAACAGTGACATTCTAGTTGACCACAGCTTATTGTAGAAATGACACCTGTAACAGAAGTGAGCAATAACTAAATGTCTGGTAAGTTGACCTAAATGTAGAATTAACTGTGTGGTGTCTCAACTAATTACACTGTGGGATGAAGAAAAGCAAAACTAGAGTCTGGCTGTATTGCTTAATAATAATAATGATAATCTCTAGGGCGTGCTGGCTCTTTTCAGATGAATAGTCAGTAACCATGGCAACATGTGAACAGCCAGTTCAAGTTTTAAGAATGATATCATGGTTTTATGCTCTAAAAGTCTCAACAGGAAACTGATGAGTGAACAGGACATGTTACCTCACAGTCAGTTACTCTGCCTTCTTACAGCATCAGACCTCATTTCTCCTAACACTTTGTCATTTATTACAAGAACTGGATAACTGCAAACACCACACATGAGCTGAAACACACCATGAAGCCTGGCTGTGGCTGTGGCAGCGTGATGCTGTGGGGATGTTTCTCTGCAGCAGACCCTGGGAGGCAGAGAGGAAAAAACTCCCCAAAAAACACAGCCAGAGCTCTACAGGAATGTACAAGTCCTGTGGCGGCCATGTCCACACCTCAATCCAATGAAGAAATATTATACAGAGGAAGTCATAGCTGAATACTTAGATTTAGTACGCACGCAAACCCTTTGCTTACACTCACTCTAGCAAATTAGCTAAAGTTCCTCTTGGGAGAATGCAGGAGTGAATGATGGAATGAATGCAGGAGTGAATAGAGTACAGTCTTTCACTTGAGGGAACTTAAAAGTAAGGAAAGATGATCATGGATGGGGAAAAACACCTCGGGCAGTTTGTCATTCACTAACTTCTACTAATGGTTCAATGACCTTACTGAACATCTGGCTGTTTAGACGGGTCGCTTTGAGCCTCTCCTTTATAGTAACATGAGGTCATCTTTACCTTTCAAAACAGAAGCTGGCTCATACATGTGTCAATCATTGGTTAAAAGCTAGCCATGTTTGTTTTGGAAGCATTCCCACTTCACTAACTTGGAAACTTCTTGAGCTGGCATGTATGTGATGAAACTAACTAACCAGATGGTGCAGTGTGCATACTGGTATTTACATGTACAGTCATCCATAAATAAACCATTCTGTTTACTGTACACTGCTGGTCTGAGAATGGCCTGCTCAAAATACTGCTCTACAACATTTTCCATTAATACAGGTTACACTTTGACACACACATAAACACACACCATAACAATAATGACATGTTTGGGTTGGGTACTGCACAAATCCACCACAGATCAATGGCTACAATAGAGTGACTTGACTGTCAGTGGATACATTTGGGCATTTCCATGACCTCATCCTTCCTCATGTTTACTATAAAACCATTAACTACTAAAAACTCCATATATAGGTTTGTTTTAATACAGAGAACAGCATGAAAGCATCCTCTGCTCAAAAGAAGACACAACATGTAATAGTGTTATTTTAAATATGAACTCAGCTCTATTTACATAAGTAGAATAAGTAACTCTGTAAACTGTTTATTTCCTTTATGCAACTTCTTCATTGTATTAATGAGGATAGCTTGTTGGCTAAGCTTATTTAAAGGCTATATGACCCTTATGTACTTCACAGGAAGACTCCACTGGGCATCAAATAAATGCTGGACAAAATAAAAATGGACTACATAGCAGCCTTCCTAGTCTTACACTACATGTCACATTCATCCATTCACACACACATTCATATAGTGAGGTGTTAACCTCTAATCTCTGGATTAATGGATGACCAGTTGCCCCAACACACATACAATATATATTTATACATGTGTTATGCATGTAGGCAGCACTGCAACTGACTGCTGTTGGCTGACAGGAGAGTGTCAGTTATGCCTTTTCCACATATGGCTTCAAGGTGTGTATATATATATATATATCCATTGACACATATATATATCCATTGACATATACAGACACACATAGTTTGAACAGCATGTACATACTTGCACAGTGTCCACCTGTGCTTCACCAAACCTCCACAACACAATCAGTGGAGTGAGATTACAGCGGGCCCCCTCACTCTGCCCCCGCACACATGCTCGCTGTACAAGGCAGGATATGAATATATGTGTGCGGCTGCTCTGTGCTGCGCAGGTCGAGCTGCACTCTGTGAGCTCCAGCAGGAGGAAATTGAAGATGAAGAGCGGGCGAATCAATAGGGCCTGGCTTTAAGACGAACGGGGCGGGGGTATGTGGCTGAGAAGAAAGCGTTGGCTTATTGTAGATCTTATTTCATACACACATACAAACACATCTGCAAATAGGTAAAAACAAACACACACATTACAAAAACACACACAATCAGGAATTCCAAGTCCAAGTAATAGACAAACAGATATATAAACCTTTGGCCTCTCACTAAAAGCATGAGTCATCATATGAAGGGTTATGATGATAACAGCATTACTGCCAACCATGTGGTTCAGCTCATTTCCGTCATCAACACAATTATTTTTTAAATGCCTACCACAACAGAATGAAGATATGTTGGAGAACCTGCATTGCCTCTGTTTGCTCCAGGCACCAGAATGACATGGAAATTGGTGCCCAAGAAAGAGGAAGGCTAACCCCAGTCAACCACCTCTGCTGTCAATCTTCCTCACCAGTGTCAGCTCCATCGATGATAAACTAGACTAACTCAGACTGCTTCTGACCTCAGGGAGAGTAATGACAAACTGCTATTCCCTCATTTTCACTGAGATATGTCTGTTAGAGAGAATCTGTGTTTGGAACTGCTTACTACATAATTAGTGAGTATACTACATACTGTCTACTACATACTCAGTGAGTATATACTACATACTGTCTGCTACATACTTAGTAAGGATATACTACAAACTGCCTACTACATACTTGATGAATATATACTAGGGCTGTCACTTTTGTAAAAAATCAAGTTTGAATGAATACCAAATGTCATGCAATTTGTTCGAATATCTGTGAAAAAAACAAAAAACAAAAAAAACACACCATAATATGGATTCAAGGTCCGTGTATCATTTGTTCATTTGAGGTTCCACATGTTTGTCTGAATGTAAAGTGAAGTTTCATAGTATAGCAGCACTGCCCAGACTATCATCAGCTTTATGTACTAAACATAAATGTATTATTTTATTATCGTCCTCCCACTCTCGGGCGTCATTTTTGGGACTCAGTATATACAAAAGTTACCACATTTCAATAAATATGAATGTATGAACAGGACCGCCTTCTAGAAGTGCCATGGTAGTCTATCAGGCGGTCATTCATAAACTCATATGCTGAAATCATATTCATGTACATACTGCCCAGATCCAGAAACTGCCAAATTAGTGCCTCAGATGAATTGACATTATTTTACACACACACACACACACACACACACACACACACACACACACACACACACACACACACAGCCTCATCTTTAACTGTGACCTTACCATCCACGGTGTACAACCCAAAATATTTCCACAAACTACTTTTCAGATGACTTTTGAAAAGTTTCCATTTTCAAACAAAACATATAATTCGCTTAATTTACAGATGGGTCAAGAGGACGCATACTATAGCCTACAAAGCTTTTAGAGCGCCTACTGCTGGATGAGATGGCAAACAACAGAATAAAAACAAATGTACCCAATGCGCTACAGGTGACATTTTCAAATCCCAATGCGTTAATTATAGTTCCAGTATGATTTTTTCACGTCATGTCCAAACAAATGTTCGAAATATATACTACATACTGCCTACTACATACACAGTGAGTATATACTATATACTGCCTACTATATACACAGTGAGTATATACTATATACTGCCTACTATATACACAGTGAGTATATACTATATACTGCCTACTATATACACAGTGAGTATATACTACATACTGCCTACTACATACACAGTGAGTATATACTACGTACTGCCTACTACATACACAGTGAGTATATACTACGTACTGCCTACTACATACACAGTGAGTATATACTACGTACTGCCTACTACATACACAGTGAGTATATACTATGTACTGCCTACTACATACACAGTAGTAGGCAGTACATAGCCAGTGAGTATATACTATATACTGCCTACTACATACAGTGAGTATATACTACATACTGCCTACTACATACACAGTGAGTATATACTACATACTGCCTACAACATACAGTGAGTATATACTACATACTGCCTACTACATACACAGTGAGTATATACTACATACTGCCTACTACATACAACACAGTGAGTATATACTACATACTGCCTACTACATACACAGTGAGTATATACTACGTACTGCCTACTACATACACAGTGAGTATATACTACGTACTGCCTACTACATACACAGTGAGTATATACTATGTACTGCCTACTACATACACAGTAGTAGGCAGTACATAGCCAGTGAGTATATACTATATACTGCCTACTACATACAGTGAGTATATACTACATACTGCCTACTACATACACAGTGAGTATATACTACATACTGCCTACAACATACAGTGAGTATATACTACATACTGCCTACTACATACACAGTGAGTATATACTACATACTGCCTACTACATACAACACAGTGAGTATATACTACATACTGCCTACTACATACAGAGAGTATATACTGCATATTGCCTGGCAAATGAAGCCATTACCAGTAGCCAAGTATCCTAGAATCCATATCCCGTTAGCTGCCAGTGATATTGGAGATTCAGGTGAGAGTAACAATTAACATGTGTTCAGTTTATCCAAATAACAGCTGACTGTAAATCTGCTGTGAGAAGCTGCTGGTCAGGTGAGAGCAGCCAATCGTCTCAGCTGCTGGCAGAGTCCTGAGATGATTGGCTGGTCAACATGTCGACATACAGTGATCTGTTTAGAGCTGGCTCTGATGTCTCTGCAGCATTTAGATACATTTTGATCTGTTCATGTATTCAAATGAACACATCAGTCTATCTATATTACATTTTATTTCATTTTATCAAGCTATATAACAGTTTGGATGATTATTGTAGCTACAATCAATGAGGGTTAAGGTTAGGGTTGATTCTGTCACAGTACAGTCAGGCAGGTGTGTGGAGGATTTGGTGTTTAATAAAAATAAAGGTATTTAATATAGACTGATGTGTTCATTTGAATATGTATGTAAATGTGGTGACGTGTGCATAAAAAGCCTCAAAGGCAACATTGTTGTTCTGTCCAATAAAAACATGAAGCTTCACTTTACATTAGATTTCAACATTTATCTTCCACAAGGAATTCTCTCATATATCTAAATGCTGCAGAGACATCAGAGCCAGCAGTGAATCACCAAAGACAGATATTGTTGGGATATTATCAATAATGTAATTGATACTGCTTATTGATATTGATACCTATCAATAATTTGGTTTAAAAAATAAAGACAAGTCATGAAAAGCCAAAATATTTACCTATTCTGCAACCAAATGGATTGGTCAATGTGGGGGAAAAAAGCAACATCCACGTGATTTAAACAAGCTAATGTATGCTAACAATGCTACATCGTTAGCAGGTCATATCTAGATAGACTGTATATCAAACAAAGGTCAGATACTGTGGCAAATTTACAAACTGCTGTTATTTGGATAACTTCATAAAAGATTAACAATCCTACAGCAACAATTACAACAGCATTTATCCTTGCTCATCTCCTCTATTGCAGTCTGAAGAGAGGCAATGCATATTGTGTGTCCGGTAAGCTCTCGCCCTGTGCTGCCATACATCCAGACATTTCTCATAATACATAGAATCCACATACTACACAGCTGGAACACACTACATACTCAATTTGCTGTAATAATGAGTATGTATGGTATGTTAGTCTGCAGTGCTGAACACAGCCTCTGAATCTAACTGACAGGATTGCTTCATTGTCCATTAAGACTGGTGTACTAATGTAGAGATCATCTGTGCAGAGCAGGGCTGGGTTTAGTTTAAAAATGATGATGACAGTACCAATAACAGTACCATAAAAGTGATACTGATACCTTAACAACACTTTATTTAATACCTTTTTTTCTACTTCATTTAGTATCCTTCCTGTGAACGGAAGCATTCAGTTCAAAGTAATTACAGCCCAACCCATATATCAGTCAGCTGATATTATCAGCCAATATCGGCCTGTCACTGATATATTGGTATGAGTGTATATGTTGTCTGATATGTGCCTGTTTTTTTGTGTGTGTATGTAAGATAATATAATATCCCAATAATGTAGTATCAGTGGGACTCTTCTTCAAATGATGAAATATAGATTAAATAACTATACATAACTGTACAATGAAGTATTCTCACCACAGACTGAAGTGGGTGTAGCTGCTGCAGTAGTGGGCCGATCACGTGTTTCATTCAATCGAATAAGGCTTGCAGTGATTGGCTGCTATTTAACCACACAAGTAGGGTTTTTTCTAGTTGTGGTTACAGACATGACTGAAAGCAGGTGCTGTTGGACTGGAGAACTTTTGATATTACTTGCTACTGAGATATTTAAGTACAGAGTACTGATATCCAGCCCTGCCTGTGGAGGTTCTTACAGTCAAATGCAGACATTTTAATCTATTAACATTACTTTAAAACAGTAAAGTCCAAAAATAAGCTCTAGTCATATGTAACAACTGTAAAACATAGAGCACACTATCAAGTTAATAGAGCACTAATGAAGGAAAGTGTCCATAGTCCAGGTGTGTTATATATCTACACTGTTAATATGTACATCCACCATGCCCTCCCACCATCACCATGGTGACAGCTTAAGCACAACCAAGGAGAGTGAAAAAAAAATAACAACAAGTGCTATTACGAGCAACCTACACAGCAAAAACACAGTGCCATAACAACATGCCTTTCACTATCTAATCCAAACTGTGGTGTTGTCTTCTTTTAAAACTCTCTGGATCGGCCTCAATTAAAACTAATTATGGGATGTTGCGTTCAGCTGCTCGGGACAAACCGTTTCTCACTACAGGCAAAGCGATCACAGGCCTCAACCATAATTACAAAGCACGGGAGCTGCCTCTGAAACAGATATGGCTACACACACACACACACACACACACACACACACACACACACACACACACACACACACACACACACACACACACACACACACACACACACACACACACACACACACACACACACACACACACACACACACACACACACACACAGGCAGCTGAAAACACTCCTGGAGCAAACTGTGATCAGACTGAGGCAACTGCATACAAATAGAAACAACTAAGCTTAGTGTGTGCACATGCTAGAAGACGTGTGTGTGTGTGTGTGTGTGTGTGTGTGCGCTGGGGGGGACGATGCAAACATCTGGCACCGCAGATAGAAACATACATTCGATTTCAAAGAGGCCTGTGGCTGGGTTTATATTTATATATACATGCCTCAGCTCTAGTAGAGGCGGTGTGGCTGTTTGCGGTGGGAGCGTCCTGGGAGCGAGCGAGGCGGTGTGGCCCGGCCATTAACACAACAATGTCCAGCTGCCTGAATGGACCGGGACCAGACCGAGGGGTATGGGGTTGGGGGTGGGGGGGTCACACAATAGAGAACAAAGGCCAAGTGGGTGCTATAAGAGGGATGGTGGTGGTGGTGGTGGAGGGAGAGAGGGAGAGAGCGGTCGACAGCAGGGCCGACATGACACAAAAATCAATCATCTGTTTCAGGGGCAAACAAGCCCGGCCGCTGTCTGTTTGAGGATCAGTCACCTAAAGAAACTAAACAAAAACAACTATTTGGGCTACCTTTTTCCCTTCTTCTCCTATGGCATTAATTAACTCCTATCCTAAATATCTCAAAGAGACAGCTGCCACCTCAAAAAGGAAGTCAAACATTTTTTTTACAACATATTACAGCAAAATTTCCTCCTCTTAAACATAACAGGCTGGCACAGGGGCTCCAAAAGGAAGAAGAAGGGGGGGAAATCTTATTCTTATCTTATTAGATAAGCTCACACTCCCTTGGCATACCACAAAGCAGAGACACCCTCTGTCTCTCTCCTCTCTCACCACGTGATCTCACACTGCATGACAAACACATTTACACGACATTTCCATTTCCTCTATTTTTTTTTGGTATTTTATTTTGGGCGCACACAACGCTCCTTTTTTAAACCCGCAGAGCGATGCGAGGGCTTGCCCCGGCTCCACCTCCCCAACCTTGCGACCACGTTCAACATATATGAGAGACCTCGCACAGATTACAATGTTTCACTCCAAAGAAGGGGGGGGCAGCCATTTTGAACTGCTGTAAGGCCTTTTTTGAAGTGTCCTGCTCTGTTGAGAAGTCGTGTATTAACGCGACCGAAGCTAAAAACGTCTTGAGGACAGATAGTGAGAGAAATGTGTTTGTGGGTGTGACAAATCTCAGTTCACAGGGTTCAGAGGGGGGGTGTTCTCTCTCTCTCTATTTTTAAGCACAAACCTGTTTTTGAAAGCGTGACTCAATGTGCTGTGGAGAAAGACAAAACACACTCTTCCCAACAGGAACCGTTTGCTCAAGGTGACAGAGCCAGGCGCTTGTTAACAGGAAAAACCTGGCACCGGCCCGCTCGCTCACCCCTTTTGTTTTTTAGCGTTGCCGCGGTGCATTACAAAACAGGGCAGCTGCGAGCAGGTTGGTGTCAAGTGGCCTGACTTTGGTGCAAAAGCTCTTCTGGTTGCCTTTCTTCTTTTTCTGCTGCTGCTCCTTATTTGCTCTCTCTCTCTCTCCCTGACAACACCCTCTGAGCAAACACACTTGGAAAATGTGCTTGTCAGATTTTGCAATTTTGGTTTCACCCCACACACACACAAAACATTTGGCTATTTTAATTGATTGAATTAGGTCTCCTTTAGTTACATTAAAAGAAAAACAGAGCAACAGGATGAAGAGGGGGAAAAGGGTGGGAAAGGGAAAGAGAGAGAAGAGGGTTAATGTGGTGAAGTTAAAAAGAATGGCTGCTGGTACTTCAAAAAAAGGTGGAAAGAAATTGTGAATATTGGTGAGTTTGAGTTTTCACCTCGGCCAAGTATCACGAGAGAGCGAGACGGGTGGCGCAACGGTGAAAGAGAAAGAAAAGGAAATGAAGGACAAAAATGTAAGGGTGCAATAAAACAAGAACAGTAGAGAGAGAGCAGAGAGAGAGAGAGAGACAGAGAGATGATTACGTAGATTGCCTGCCTGCCTCACCCCCTTTCAGCCTTGTTTTTTTTTTCTCCCCCCCCCTCCCTAGCCTCCTCCTCCTTCTCCATTATTCTCCCAAGAAGCATTGCTCCTCGGCACACAACAGAATCGACCGGCGCAGCCCTCTGCAACACTGCTCCCCCAGCGCCCAGGGAGGAGGAAAAAAAAGAAAAAAAAAAAAAGGCTGCGCCCCATTGGAGCAGCTCCAGAGCTCCTGCACCCAATAGGAGTGGCGCGATGAGGCAGGCGTCACGGCGACTTTGTTTTTAACCCTGCGTTGTGCAAGACGGAGAGAGCACACGGGAGGAGAGGCTGCACCGAGAGAAAAAGAGAGAGGGGGGGGGGGGTGAATGGACTGCTGCTATATCTGTACTCAAAAGATGAAAAAAAAAAAAGAAAAAAGAAAAAGGAGAGGCAGAAGGTATCTATTACAACACAGGAAATAGGCAAAACAAGCTACACAATATAATGAGATCATGGGGAAAATAAGGACTTTTTATATGATAAGAAATAAAGATATATATATATATATATAGATAGATAGATATGTATGTGGGGGAACGTCCTGATATTTTTCCACACTCATGATTGGATTGATTTGTCTCCGGGAAACAAGTAGAGTGATTTCTTAAACAGTGATAAAATGCAGTGTTGTGTGTTTCCATACAGGTGTGGATTCAGACCCACAATACTGGCTCAGTTGACTTGGGTCACACAGACACAACACACATGAATCCTCATTAACATATCAATAGCTACACCTGCCCTTCGTGTAATGATACAGAGTGTCATGGGCATGCAAATGGCCAGCTAAAGCCCCCCCCCTTATTCCTATTCCTCACAGCAAACACCCCCTGCTCCCTATCTCTATCCTTCTCTCTCTCTCTCTCTCTCTCGTCTCCGACAGTCTGCACCGAGACAGAATCCTGTCTTCCTCTTTTGGAAATGGGCCAACATCCTGCTTCACTCCCTCTTGTACAAGCACACACACACATAAAACAGGGGGTTTAAAAGTCAGGCTAGTCCAGAACACAACGAGGGGCTTCTTCTGTGATTTGGATGGGCGCGTCAGCCAGCAGTTACATATCTTTGGTTTGTAACCGCTGTGAATGTTGAACGCTAGAGACGGGACTACATTTCCTTAGTAAACAGAAAACTGGGCCAGGCTAACCTTGCATGTCTGCACATTCCTCAGATCTACAAAGTTTCAGGAGGCCCATATTGGGAAAGAAGGGTCCACATCCTGCAGACAGATCTGCGCACACACACACACACACACACACACACACACACACACACACACACACATAAGTACAGTGCTGTGCCGTGTTAGCCCTCAATCAGCATTGGTTGTAACTCAACACCCCTGGTACAGTACATGTATCTGACTGTAAAACATAATCTGAAGCTGCTCGAGAGAAGAAAAAAAAGAAAAAAAAAAAAAGCAACATGGCGGCAGAGCAGCAACAAGCGAGCCAGGCATGTACATTCTTAGTTTTCCCAGGGTGGCAGGTCCAAGTTAAGAAGCCACAACACTGTGTTGTTTTTTTATTTCATTTTTCTCTTTAGCCTGTGTCCCAAATTCTCGTTGTGTTTCTTTTTCCCTTGGCTGTGTACATGTCTTTGTCTCTGTTAGTGAGAGCAGTGTTTGTTCAAGATAACAAGGAGGGTCAGGTCATATGGGGGGGGGGGGGGGGGGGGGGGGTTTGCTGGGTATGGGGGGGGGGGGGGGGTCGTATTTCCACTGGTTCAGAGTGGCCAGGTTTGCATGTCGCAGCCCACACGGTCTATTAAAAGATGTGAAACATATTCGGAGAATGTCAGTCGCGACCAATGAAAACAAGGCTAGGCAACACTGCAATCTGGCTTTCCAACAGGCATCCAGATCAATCTGAATAGTTGGCGCAGGGTTGAACACCCCCAGCAGGGCACGGGTGTAATCTTTGTACTCATGAAGCAAGGTCGACAACTGCTCAGGAGAAGGAAGAGAGAGGGTGAAAAAAAACAGGCCCTCTCTAGCACACATTTTCCAATCTCAGAGCTGTGTGTGTGTGTGTGTGTGTGTGTGTGGATATTCTGACTGGTTGAAATGTTAGTGAGCACAGTACTTACAGAGCAAATACAGAGTCAGCCAACAAACATATACACATGACTGATAAAGATTCTCAACACACCACATTTGTCCTCTGGTGATATTTAAAGCTCAGTCTAATCTCTTCAATACAATTTGTTTTTTCCCCACTATGTAAGAAAGGGTGGCACAGCTCAAACTATGACCAGTTGAATTTACGACACGTCAGACACAAATATCACTGCGGGGAGAGTCACACATCCGGTGGCACATTAATTGACCTAACCATGTCCGATGGAGCAATCTAAGATGTCCTTTCTCTCTCTGTGTTTGTGTGTGTGTGTCCACTGCTCCGGACTCTGGCCGCAGCACAATGCGAGCCTACGTGGTGCAGCTGAGCGGAGCAAAGCCACTCCGGCGACGGCTAGGGCAGCCATTTGCGCTCGGAAAAACACGAGCTCCAAATGTACTAAAACACTACAAAAAAGAGGGGAAGGCGCTATTAAAACAATCATACATTTCTCTACATCCCATGTCAACTGTGTTAGCCGCTAGCATAGCTCTTACGGTGCTTTGCATTTTACCTGAAAATGATGATAAACTATGTGAAAATGACAAGGCAGATCTTTATACTGTGACCAGACTTTGATCCCCTGAACCCCATAAGGTGAAGATGAAAAATGTATCTCAGAATAGAGAAAATGTAATAATGATCAAATCTGGTAATTGCGTTTTTTGTTTTAAAATACACGTAACTACGAGGTGTCCAACTTGGTTGAAACTTGTGATCGTTCCATTCCGGCTGCCACTCGCACTTACTCACACGTTGAAATAAAAAATGGAGGCTAAAAAAGGAAACAAGAGCTCCCCTCTAAAAAATACCACCCATTTCTCTTAACCGCCACCGAGGCTGGGGGTTGGTAGGTGGGGGGAGGAGAAGAACAGCAAGTCACTAACAACAGATCTGCCTTTCTGATTGCTGGATCCCACACGCAGGTGGAAGAAGCGGAAAAAAACAAAACAAAACAAAACAACATAAAGCACAAATAGTGAAGACACAGCCGAGCTTCCAGCTTGATTCACACGCCTGAGAGAAGTTAGGACTGTTGCCAACGACAAATGCACTAACATGATGTAGCCAATACAGCACCCATGATACATACACCGTATTATTCATAAATATCCACCGCGCTAATGAGTTAGCCTCCAGGTGTGTACATGGCGTAAGGTTTTAAAGTGTCCTGGTGGTGAAGTAGTGGTTCAAAACAAGGACACAATCAACTGGAAAACATCCAAAAAGTTAGCTTCAAAGGCTAGTGTAGCATTTGTTGCCTATGGCTGTGTGCTAACGCTAACCAACACACAGCAGCTGGTTGCTTAGCTAACACGAGCCGCCAATAATGAGCAAATAGCAAGCAGTATGATGGATAACTTTGAGAATATTCGACAGTTTCATAATCCCAGAACAACAAATAACAAATTGCTGTCATGATAACAACCCAACTAATTGTTTTTTTGGAGGTTCTTACAAAACAACTTTACATATTACCTTCCTCACTGCCCCAGGATATGTCGAAATGTAACTTAATGTTATTAGTTCATATGCAACTAACGATTACAGTCCGTATGATGTGATGCTGACATTATATAGAGTATAAGGTTAGGTCATGTTAGCTAACACATTACAGAACTTGCCCAACAAACCAACATTTCTTTGTTTTTTATGAAGTTTATGGGACCTGGAGCAAATCTTATACTTGTAATTATTAAGCTGACGTTATAAGGACAGCTAAGTGTGATATATCAACCATATGAAAGCAGTCAAAACTCATCTAATAGCAGCCATAATGGACTCAACGCTACACGAGTCAAACTCATCCAAACTTGCAGGATGGTGTTGAGTCCTATGTGGACACGGTTGTTATGAAATAATGCTTCATCACAGGCTGTTATACTACTTGTAATGTGGTGGATTCCCAGACTAACAAGCTAGCTATTAAAAAAACAACACGAGGAGCTGATCAAAAAAAAAAACATGGAAGATCAGTCCAGACACAGCCAAGAGCAGCCCTGCGAGGCAACACCATCAACATGGGAAGCTTTTTGGCCAGCCGAGCAAGCCTCTTGAAAGTGGAAAGATAGCATGGAGGCAACCCAACTTGTTCTAATAAACTTAAATGGATGTTTAGTCAGCTAGCTAAGTTGGTTAGCTTCATGGCTATGTTTGGCTGACTGAAAACAGGGTTAGTGTCTGTTGTATTTATGTTGCTGTTTCTATTTATAAAAAGGTTCATATTAACAACTAACACTTGATTTTAAGTACTTACCTAAAGAGGCATTCCAAACTTGTACAAGCGAGGCAAATTCATGTACAGAAGGAAGTCCTCAGAGTATCCCAACATCAAATCCAACCAGACCAGTAGGCCTGATGTCAGCCTCGGTGTCTCCTGTATCCTTTGCCCTTAAAAGTAGCTCCCTCTCCAGGGGTAGGAAACAAACTTCTCAGTGTCTCCCACACATAGAAGGAAAGTTAAACTCCCTGTCCTGTTCAGGTGCAATGCATCCATTGAGTGTCTACGATAGATCCCCGGTGGATAAATCCATTTATTTGAGTGTATTGAATATTTACAGTCGCTATTTATAATGGGGTATATGCTGCTGTATGTGATACTGGGCTCTGACTCTGTCTCGGATCCTTACAGTCGCAGGAGCGCCCATCCCCCTCCTCACCGGCATCGACCGCGGGTCCCAGCGAAACTGACACACAACCACGCCACGGGGTTTCCCTGGCGACCGTGCAGGGGCTCTCTCCTCGGGCTGCGTTACCCCGCCTCTCGCCAATGATTGGATACCACGATGTCAGTCATTCTTACAAAAAGACATACGTGTAAGTGATTGGTGGCGACTTAGAGCGTCGGTTGTTTTTTTCCGTCGACTACGCAAAACGGGGCGGGCACTGCTTTGAGGAGGGGTGCGAAAATTCAGTTTCTTCAACGATATGTGTGTGCTCGGTGGCGTACAAGAAGGAGAGAGCTACAGAGAGTGGCGGAGTCGGGAGACAATTTGACACCCTACAAAAGGATCTGTACTTTCAAAAGTTTTGGGAAATTCTTGGTATTAAATTCAAATACCGTGGATTTAATTTGAATCCGTTAGTGGGATTATTGCCTTTTATTATCTGAGGGGTACATTCATGTATCCAACTGTGGAAGGAGCGTTCATACCAATACATAGTAGCAGGCGTTAACGTTAGCTACACGGGGTCTCTGGGGCCCAGTTCCAGGGTCAGCCCACTGGGTCAGCCCCACCTACCGGCATGTCAGATGAGCGGAGAGTGAGGTGTCGCGCTCCGGTAGCATCTGGTCAGGGGGTTGGACAGGGAAATTGACCAGTACTCCTGGGTTGCATCTACTTATTTATTGGTCCCTCCTACTTCAGTTCCCGCTGCTGAAATCAGTCTCTCCACACAAAAAGCCCGACATAACGAAAAACATCCCTATTATGAGCGGCTCAACAGAGCATGGTATTCGTGGGAGTTATAAGTTACCAGAGGAAAGGTTAGGGCGGTCAAAATGAGCATAACCTTTGCCGTGATAGCGTTTGAATTGCATACTGCTCCAGCCTGCCACACAGAGACACACTGGAATTACAAACAAAACGTAAAACGCAGACGCCATTTTCAACAGGTACAAAATAAATACACTTTTTGGGCGTCTGGACTAAGATATTTATAAACAAATAGTAACAATGACGCGATTGGTTTCATGTCATGTCATGAGACTCGGGGGCGACTTTGGATTGGCTGGGCAGATAAATGCCAACGTCATTTGTTGCAGAGGTCTGACGAGCGACGAGATTAGACAGCAGAATAACACCATTATTACATTGCGGCTGAGTGGCTTCCACAATAAAACCTGATTAAGACTCCCGACTTTCATAAAGCAGAACCAGGAGACATTATGATGGTTATCAGAGCGTTGGATACATTTGATGAAATGAAGATATTGAAGCCGAACAAAAGCAGTGATATGAATGTAGACTTCCTTTTGTCACTTATTTCCGATAAGTAGCACAGCTGTAGGCTACGCTTGACATCAAATTAACACTTCATGTGCTGACAGACTGGTTCAACCGCAGTACGTCATGGAAACTAATGTCGGTATTCAACAGCGCTACAATATGGCTACTGAAACTACACTCATGTAATTCTGCCATGATACTAAATAAAAGAATAAGTGTTAACACAATGTAGCTTAGCCAAGAGAAAAAAGTGTCGTTTTATTAGTCGATGAATTCTACCCACGCCCAACAACAGCCGACACACAGGAGTCACAGCGGGCGGTTATCTTTATGTTTATTGCTACTTTTTATTTCAGATATATCTACACTACATATGAGTGCCTTCATAAACTGTCCACTTTCCAGTCCTTTTATTTGATTTCCTGGTGTCCTTTCTGGTTGTTGCCCTTTATAAAGCACCACCATCATGAGGTTAATAACTGAAGGACAGATTAGAAGTTTCCCAGCCGGACTGCCGTGGTATAAGCGATGGTCATATTTCACAATGCTGCCATTGTTACTGCGGTGAAAAAGCAATGTCATATGGCCAGCCCTAACCGCGCACTGCAACATGGCTGTGTGTTCCACCCTCCCCCACACTGCTTTCACTGCCACAGCTCCAGCAAATCTCTTTTATCTGCATAGTCTGGTATGGTCGACTCTGGGTTAGGTGAAAAAAAACACACAACACGATTCAGGCGGTTTGTTACTTCATTTGGAGGCGTTTTATTGTCTCCATAGTCTGAAACACTCACACAAACGACTGTATAACACAGGAGGTATCAAAGTGTGGGCATGTTACTAAAATTGATATGACATTGGGATTTCCCGTGGTCGGTTCAAATATACAGCTCATATATTGCATGCATGACACTGCCGCTTTGACAAGATTTCTGTCACAAATAAAATCATTGACATTACACTGAGAATTAAGGGAGTGGCAGCTCATGCCCACAAATATCTGCTAGTGAGAACATAGACAAACAACAACTCGCACATCATTCTTTGTGGATTAAGATTATTATTAGTGTAAGAGACTATTCACCCAGCCTATAACAAATAAGCATACACACAATCATCTGTGCCCTCTCAAGTTTAAGTTGATCAAATTCACAATTGTAAATACCCACCAATAGACAGTCTTGAGTGCATAAAGTTAAGCCCAGCACAGGCCTTAACTAACATAACGTAACATTTTGGCTCTGCAGAACTTCTCGGCCACCATCGAATTCTGTCAATAAATCCAAAAACCTATGAGAAAACGTTTCCTTCTGCATAAATAACAACACAATAAAGTCCAGTAACGGTGCATACTGTTTAAAGGTGGCACACCACAGATTATACAGTATATGGCCCTAACAGGCATATGAATATAAAATATAGCCATTCATCAATAATAAGTAATGTTATTGATTCTATAGGATAGGGATCTTTGGGAGGAGAGTTGCATACAGACAAAATCATTTAGACGTCAAAAATGAGTGTTCACATATTATCAGTTTATAAGTTACCCTTCACTGGGGAGTAATGAGTTCAACTGGGAAAGACTACATCTGTTATGGGTATAATTAAAATTACATAATGCATTAGTCTACAGTACACCGCCCCTGGAATAAGCACAATATTGGTCGACCACCAAAAACACTTCATTTAGCCATATGTGAAACTGGACAACAGACTTAACGATGTTGGAAAATTGATTAAATTATAATAAGACTTTCTTCTAAGTAGGTGGCCTGTTTAAAAAACAGAAAAGTTCCCCAGAACAAAAAATACAACTTCCCTAGACTTGTTCCCCTGTGAGGAACCAGTCTCTCCCCCCTCTTGCTTGCAATGGCCGACTAAGCGGCTCAGACAAAGAATGAAAGGGAAACAAATGGCCAAGAGTGTTGGTTTTCGGGTGTTGGGACATGTCTTGTTTTCCCTCTTTCTTCAGGTCTTTTTTTTTTTTTTTAAAAGGTTGTTACACTCTTGCATGCCAAGACTCTCCCTGCTGCTGGGAAATGATGCCCTCTGCTGGTTGCACGTTGCCACCGCAGAGCCATGCCTCCCCCACTGTAAGCTTTGAAACTCTCAGAGCAGCTTCAGACTCCCAGTGACGTTGTTCACCATCTCCTCCTCGCCCATGATGGCCAGGACAGTGCGGGACCCAGCTTCCACCTGACAAACACAACAAGGGTTGGTTTAGCACTCAGACTCTCTGTTGTCTTCACATTGGTCTCTAGACAACACTCAAAAAAATCCAACTAATGTTTAACCAAATGTGTGAGTACTAATAAAGTGATGGGAAGTGAAGAAACGGACACAAAATCCAACTTTAAAAAAGGCATGCTTCCCTCACCTGGGTAAGGCCTGCATCCTGGACCAGATAGGTGGGCAGGCTGAGGCTCATGGCCAGGGCCTGCAGCTCCAGTAGATGAGCCACATTGGTGCCCTGGACCACCACCTTCTTGGCTCTGTATATGCACATGCATTTTATCATCAGTAACATCAAAAGGATTGACTTCATTATTCAACAAGATTACACATTCTGGCCAAAGAGGTGTACAAAGATATTTGTGTTGTCAACAATGTTAGCAATGATTGATACAGCAATGCTAATAAACCAATGAGAAAACTGACTGTGGAGAGCCCAGAATGATGGTCGAACACACACACACACACACACACACACACACACACACACACACAGTGAACAATGATTGGAGAAGAAAAGCTAAAGTAGTACAGCTATCCTGACACAGTTACATGTTCAAAACAATTAAGGAGAAGAAGAGGGACAAGTGGTGAAGCAAACCTTCTTAAAAAAAATCAAGTACAGCACAGTGTGTGAACATTTGAGGAAGTGGAGCATTAATGTAGTAACATGTTGGGTGTCTGCAAACAGCAGCAGTAGAACAAGCTCGCTCCTGCCCAAGTAAAAACTGTGATACGGACACTGTAACACATGTGTCTCCTCTCCCGTCTTACCCGCTGTGATCCCACTTCCAGGCCATCTCCCTCCAGCTGTTCTTCTCCTGCAGAGCCTGGTACAAACCTACAGCAGCATGGCCAACCTGCGCTGCCACCTACACACACACACACACACACACACACACAAAGCACTGAGTTCACACTGACATGACTATTTGTCACAGATTGCAGTCATACTGAAAGTGGCCTCCATGGGCTGTTTCTAGGTAAACTGCTGAAATAACTGAAAATAATAACTGAAATAACTGCACTCAATGTTTCAGTGCGACTGATGTGAAAATAAACTAGTCCCACTGAGATCAAAAGAATCTCAATCTCTGGAACAACATGGAAAATTCCAGACAAATGTAAAGCTCCCATGGCTTTATGTCACTGTGATGCTAGAGATGATAGGAGTGATTCCATTTACAGTATGGACACAAGCTTCAAAAGTTGCCTGAGCTACAAATTTCTTATTCATTTATATATCTGTGTGGTAGCTGTGAGATTAGTCTTGCAGGAAATCTTCACTTTCTTTTCTCTAAACTCAGGAGAGAGTTTTGCCATCACATATTAGGAGAAGCACATTGAAGACAGCAACATAACCCACTCAGTCCACAGCAGATCCGCTGGTTTTACCTTTCCAACCCCCATGGCGAGGTCCATGTTCACCACAAACACCATCTTGAACATGAGGTCATCGTCTCCCTCCTCCTGAGGATCACAACACACAGAAGAAGAGACACTGAGATTTGGCTTTGGACAAACTCCAGGAGGTCTAATGTACCACGGTGTACCTGTGGAGACTAAGGCTAGCTTATGGGCACCTCATTCTCCAGCTTGTTGAAGTAGTACATGGCCGCCTCCTCGGCAGACACGTTCCGAGTGTGCAGGAGCGCCTGGAGGAGAGGCACAGTGGAAATAAAAAAGGTCAGAGAACAAAGAAGCGAATCACAGTGCAGGTACAACCGACATCATTCACTGACAAATGATCAGAGTAAGCAATACATTTATTGTATTAACTTTCAGTTAGTTGTTCACACTGCTTAAGTAATACTGCATTTATTACTAAAAGGTATTCAACATTGGTGTTATTGAACTGGTGGATGTTACCAAGATACGTGAGATAGTCTTATCCTGAATATGAATGAACAGCCTACTGCTACAACCAGAACATAAACAAACAGCAATAGTAATAGTATTAGTGATGTGGGTGAAACAATGTTGCATATGATGCATATGAGTTTAACTAGCATCAATGAAGGAGTTTAGCTGACATGAGGAATCCTTGTTTGTGTGACTATTATTTACCACCCAGTCAGAAATACTACAATCATTCCAGAAAACATCATCATTTTCATTCTGGGTCAGTTATTGTGGTATATTACTCTGAACCTGACCGCTTTTCCACAACACAGTTCTAGCACTACTTGACTGGACTCTACTCATTTTTTTTATTGCGTTTCCATCAGGGATAGTACCTGGTAGGCTTTACACGATCAGCGATCAGTGAGTTTAAATAAACCGACCACCGATCCGATCACGTCTTCTTTGTCCACGCTCCGTTTCTTAAACTCTGCATGCTCCTCCTCGTGTTCCCTATCCAGGTAAATTTGTGGTGTTGAAACATTTTGCAGATGCTTCCCCACGAAGTGCTTTAGTGTTGCAGATTGCAAATAGCTTGTGTTTCATCTGTCTGCCCACAACACCAACATGTTTGTTTGAATCATAGACTGTATCCGACAGCTAATGGTTCAAAATTCAAAAAACTTTATTGTCCGTCACATCGTGACAGGGCTCAGAGCTAACTGTCGGATTCAAACTGTGGAACTTCTGCAGAGTAAATGAGACAGATAAAACACAAGTCATCTGCAATCTATGCAACGGGAGCATCTGAAAAAAGTTTCAACATGGCGACATTGATCGGATCTCTGAATTAAGACATTACAGCTGATCTCACAAATTGCATAAAAGCTAAATATCGGCCGATCCGATATAGCCAATCAGATCGGCGTAAAGCCTAGTACCTGCTCTGCCGAGGTTACAAGTGAGCCGAGCCGATACTAAATGTGACGTCAACCGACTGCCGGCCGCTGATTGGTCAGAAGAGTTGTCACTGGAAGAGTCATGAGCCGTCCCACACAAGAATCAAACCCGGCATTTTTAAATACCGGCAACAGCGTTACAGCCACACGGCTCAATTTTCTTGCTTTGTGTGTGATTAAAAGCCACATACTGCAGCAAGTACACCATGTTCTCCATTGTTTATGTGTTTGTGTCGAAGTCACAGCAGTTTAGCACAGCTGTGCTATGACGACCCCGCCCACGTTGAAGAAGTACTATAGTAATGGAAAAGGTTGTTCCTGGTACCAAACCGAGTCGAGTCGAGCCGAGTAGTGCTAGAACTATAGTGGAAAAGTGCCATTTGCATCAGGAGGGAAAGATGAAAATCCCTGGCAGACATATTGCTTTCATTACTAATGTTAGTCCTTTTAAACACAATCATTCATTTCTTTAAACAGTGATCTCTCCCTTACACAAATATGACACACCATGGATTCACCCTCCGCTCAGATTAAAGCCATTCTTTTTTTAAAATAACACTGTCATTGTGTGCTCATCAGTAACACAACTTGTCAGGTCATCTCAGCTGATCTCCTGTACAGTGTACATGACTGTGATAATCTCTGGTTAAACAGAAAAAACAAGTATAAAAACAAAATATGTTTAAGAGACTGATCAATGAATCATCTGCAGTTTGTCATACTATGATTAGTTGAAGGTTGAAGGCTTAATATTCCTTACCATGTGAGAATAATGGTATTAAAGCTGAAAGTGCTTTAATATTTTACAACTGGACTAAATTGTTGAGTAGTTAAAAAAAAAAGAAAATTATATATATATATATATATATATATATATATATATATATATATATATATATATATATATATGTGTATTAAGAATATAGTCTTAACATGTATAGTATATCAGTGAGTGTAGTGTCCCACCTGTTTGGCTGCCTCCTCTGGGATGTCCAGCTCTCTGAGCTGCTGCAGGAACACAGGGTTGACATCCTGAGAGCCAGAGTCTGGGCCCGACTGCTCTGATGGCTCCATTCTTTACTGCAATGATGACAACAGAAACACTGAACACCCTGTACAGCATTAACACACAGCACTGCTAATTCAATCTATCACATTCAATTCAAAATAACATGACAATGACAATACAAAATTGTTTTTTTTTTTATTAATATGTACCCATCAGGCACCATTTATTTTGTTATAAGCACGAGTGTGTGCATATATGTGTGGATGGCTTCTTTGCACAAAGCATGTCGAAAT
The DNA here is from genome assembly GCA_021039105.1 of Scomber colias. Taxonomy (NCBI): domain Eukaryota; kingdom Metazoa; phylum Chordata; class Actinopteri; order Scombriformes; family Scombridae; genus Scomber; species Scomber colias. The sequence goes on from JAJDFG010000127.1 coordinate 70,795, forward strand.
TAATATCTAATATATAAACTATAACAGAATAAGATAATAAAATATAGCATCTATAAACGGATAGAATAAAATTTAATTTTGTCTGGCGCCTAGAACTACACTAATTCAAGTTGTATTTTCAAATGAGCTACTTGTAATGGCAGCTAAGCTAAAATGAATTGTGCATTCGTGCCCGTATTACTCCAAGCAGGGACGTATAAATAATGAATAAAGAGTGGTTTGACTTTTTTTTTCATATAAGACAATGGGATATTAAAAATAAAATTAATACTGCCTTTGCATATAGACACAAAGCAACAAAACAATCCATGAATGAAGCGCTAGCTTATCTGTCGATAGACTACGTTAAGCTAGCTCTGCGCACTGATGGTGCTAGCTAACGTTAGCTCTCCATTCAATTTAGCATGGAAAACAACGCAGCGTAGTTGCTTGCTTTTGCACTAATTTACTTAACATCAGCTGTTTCAGATAGAGTATTTGTCTCCAACAAAAAAACACAAAAATGTTTAACACAAATATCTCACTGACAGTTCATTAATGTGACTTTTCCGATTCAACCACATCATTATAACGCTAGCTATCATTAGCGCTAGCCGCTAGCGCTAACTGGGCTAGCCTCCTTCCAGCTACTTGCCTGTAGTTTCCTGTTCTGTGCAGCTAGCTCAACAGCAGGAACAACAACAGCCTCTTTCCTGCGGCTTGTGGTAGTCTTGAGTTTTCAGCTGCGACGGGAAAATGTCTCTTTGAATGTGGAATTACATTCAGTGGGGTGTCCGTCTTGCACTGTCTTCAGCGTTACTCCATTTTGGACCCTCGTGTGTGTTGGCAAAGGATGCTGCTTCTTCTTCAATGTGATGTTACGGATTTTCTGGTGGCATGAATTATGAGGTAATAGTATGCGCGTTCACGAAGTTAGACTGCTTACCGCTGTCGCAAAAACGTCGGCGATTTAACATCCAGCTGTATTCTTATCAACTCATTATCGTATAATTATGCCGTCTGTTGACTCAAAACAACCATGTCAAACATTTCAAATAATCTTAACCAATATTTAATGATGTACTTAACACGTATATGCCGTGTTATCCGGTTGCAGTTGAGAACGATAAACTCGTAAAGCTCGACAGTTAATTAGCCAGATTAAACAGATATGTGGTATATTTAGAAAAAAAGATATTATTGACTCAGTTGACTATATTTAAGCGTCCTAATCTCCATGGTAACCTCAGCCTCATGAACGCGCGTAGCACCAGACAACCTACACAGCGGCACCCTGTCTATAATTACAGTATTCAAGCCTTAAAACACTGCTTACAAAATGAACATTGAAAGAAAAACACCACAAACAATTTTAAGAATACTTTATTACATCAGCATCTGTGAGAATTTGCGCATTCTCTTATTAAACAGGTTAAATCACTACAGTTACATTTGAAATCAGTATGTACAATGATATTAACACATAAAATAAGAAACATCCTTAAAACTGCTCCTTGCAGAGCCTGCTCTACATCGCCAAATTTATACAGCCTAACAACAGTTAAAGTTTTCCCTCAGACAGCTCCTCTTGATCATGACTGGGACACAACAAACCATCCGCTCATATGAGTCGTTAGTCATTTGCGTGTGTTAAGTAATGTAGTGATAACCCTATGGGCTACATTCTGACATGCTGAGCCTGGATCTGGTAATGACACACCTCAGGCTCAGCTGACACACCTCAACACTCTTCAAGAGGGGGCATGAACAGACATGAGACAGTTTAGAAAAAGAGAGTCCTTCTCATGGTCATCTGTTTTGGTCTGAGAAGGGCTGGGTATCAAACCTCATCACATCTGAGTGACTAAACCGTGACTACAGCATTGTCTTGAGTATTGACACTTTGTGTTAAGACATGACACACTCCTGCGTTTTGGAAGTTTTTTGTTTAACAACATTTTTATATTCTGCAAAGTAATACATGAAAAAAATGATACTTTTGTTCTGGTATCACATGGTGATCTGTATTGTGTCAAAGTCTGTTTCCCCATCAATTTGGGTTCCCTCTTACTTTTACTTAAACCCCATCATCTCTTAGATGCCTTACCGTAACCTTAAACTGAACTAAATTAAGCCCTTAACTCAACCGTGGAGGAAAATATTTAAAAGTGAAACAGAGTTTGATACAACACCAGCACCATCACATGTCCAAGAATACCCAGCCCTACTAACAACTAGTTCTCCTTTATCATTTAAATAAGAAAAACACCAGCAAACGTTTGATCATGTATGAAACGTCTCTGCGCTCCAAACGACAGCAGAAAAGTGTAACAAGATGAACTACACCTAATGAAAAAAACACACACACACATAAGCTGTATTGACTTGACAGAACAGTAACCAGGCAGTCCTTCAGAATATAGATCAGTGCCACCTTGTGTCCAATACAAGAACTGCATGATGTCAATACCCATAAAAACTCAACTCGTACCATTGCCTTGGCTTGTAGTAGAACAAGGTGAACCATGATTCCTTGTTCAAAACCTAAAAAAGGAATGTTAAAAAAAAGTATTTAAAAAAAAAAAAGAAGAGAAAAAACAATGAATTACAATAAAACACTGCAGTGCACACATAACAGTGTGCACCACTTCATTAATATGGGTTTCTTTATGGAAGGATTTTTGTTTTTCCTCTAACATCTTTCCAGTGACTTGTACACTACAGAAACACCGACATGAATAAGTATAAAAGCAAGAAACAAAAAAAAAAAAAACAGCGTAAACTGTCACTCAGTCGGGTTTTAAGTACCTTAAAATGCCCCAAATGGACAGGTTCCCACAAAGTAAAAGAAAATAAAGAAGTAGAAACGCTGAATTGACTTAAAGTATTGGTGTGTGTGTTGCTGTAAATTAGAGGGTGTACAGGTGTTAGGGAGGATAGGTCTGTGCTGAGCTGCTGTACTAGTAGGTGTAGCTGGTTGAAAAAAAAAAAAGTATTTGATGCAGCACAGTAGGCTGAGGTAGAGAGCGGCGGTACCTTATGAACCTCTGTTATATGTTTAAAGTAAAAAGGGGCTCTGAACGATGCTCCGGCCAAGATTTTGTCAAATTTCAGAGAAAGAGTTCACCATTTTCAGAATACTGCTGACTCAAAAACTTTGCACTAGAAAACCAGAAATGTGAGTAGATTGACAACCAGGGCAATATGAATAACTGTTCACACGTACACAAATCACCATACAAACACACAAGAAATCACTTTTGACCGTACAGCAGCGACAAGCTAATTAAGTTAACGGTGTGACAGCAGGTCTCCATCCATTGTGTCCTTGGCACATCCTCTTCTTTCTTTGTCCGCATGTTGCTAAATGTCGTTTTTTCTGACTCCAAGTGCTTCAACAGAGGACTCAGAGTGCACACTGAAGTCACAGATGCATTCTTAGCAAACACCAAAAAAAAAAAAAAAAAAGAGGACAAATAGGTGCTGGGATGTGAACTTGAACCTCTGTCTTGTTTGCACTGAAAAAAAACAAAGTGACGTTTCTTTGCCAACCTTCCTCCTGGAGAAGAAGAGTCTGCCTCTCTTCTTATTTGTCCAGCCATTTGCTCTCCTGCCCTCCAGTTCACCCTGCAGGGTGTGAGTCTCTCTTAACTGCCTCCCACCCCGACTGTCTGCCGAGGCACCGGTGGGCGTTTCTTCTGTCACAAGTCGGTGACTTTATTCTCCACTGCAGCAGCGATCTGCTGCAGTCTGTAGCCCAACTGCATCTTCTGGGCTGTGGTGTCCTCCTCCAGAGCTGTGATGATCTGATGGCATAGGGATAGAGAGAGGGAGAGAGGGAGAAAGGTATGAAGAGAAGAAAACAATAATTTAAACTAACTATAGAGAACTAGACAGAAAACAGGTAGTATACATCAGCCATATCAAAATGATCATTAGTTCCTCCTATATGTGGTGTGAGCTTCTGTAGAATAAAGCACAAATGTGTCAGTATTACATATTACCATTATTCATTTCAATGTATTCATCCATTAAATTACTGTCCCATCAGTTTAAACTTTAGTTTTATATTCTGTCATGTTTACTGGAAATAAAGGATGGGAATAAATATTCATTCAATATTCTCTGATTCCTACAGGTCTTCCTAATTATCTCTGTCCTCCAATGTCCTCCCAAATTGTACAGTATATGCTTATATTTATAACTCCCCCTCACCTGTCCTGACTGTTGGCAGTGTAAGACACAAGTATTTTGATACATCCTGGAAATGATTTCCTTGTTTTGCTGACAGTATTACAGGCAACATACTGCACACTATAAAAACATGCTGGTATAATAATAGTAATTCCATATTACTGGAATTTTAGACAGTTTGCATCATGTTTGAGATGGATGCCATCATCTTTGTCGTTTCTTTGTTTCAGTTTACAGGCCATGAGTCAAATGAAACATAAACAGAAAGAATAATTTTGCCTTTTTATGCAGTATATTAAAGTAATTGCTATGGTAAATGACTGTTATTTTCTAGTTCTATTAGTTAAGAGCCAGAAGTCTCTACAACACAAGCAGTAGTAACTAATATGTTACTACATTCATAATTTAAGAATGGTTTGGTAATAATGCAGAATGCTATTTTTTATTATTTCAGTTTTAACTTTATTTATAGTAAATTTGTTTTGTTTTTTAAACCTGACACAAGAACTCCAGTGTGCATGTACTTTGTGTCTGTGGAAATAGCGATGAAGTCTCTGAATGTGGTGAGTCACGTTTGTATTAAATCTGTTAATAAACAACTATTGGCAGTACTAATAAATAACATAACCACTGGGGGGCGCCAAAGTCAAAAAAGAAAGTGACTGCAGAAAAGTCTAGTTTTACGTGTGGATCCATATCTACATATTCAGGAATCTATGTTTGAAGTTGTGACCTTTGACATGAGTAAACAGTCTTCTATGATATACCATTACACCTCTGTTAATGATACCTCAAACACTGTGTGAGTAAACATACCTGGTCGTAGTATTTGTTGATGTACTTGTATAGCTCGTGCAGTGCGACCAGGTAGTTCAGCTCTCCAGAGTAGTTCTGAAAAACAAAGCACTTAGTGTTAAGTGTGTGTGTGTGTGTGTGTGTGTGTGTGTGTGTGTGTGTGTGTGTGTACACACACTGAGTGAACAGCAGTACATTTGTCTGCACTCACCCTGGACAGTTCAGCCAGAGCAGAGTTCATCTCCTGGTCACTGGCTGAGATTGTCTGCCTGATGTCAGCATAGTACCTGCAGATATGATAAACATGATCAGCTGTTCCAATGAGATAATGGAAGCAGAATTCACACTAAAAATGAGAGCTTTTTTTTTCACCATGTTGTCCAAGCAGCTGTTTTAGAAGGAGTGTTAACCTGCTTTCATTTAATCTGAACCTACCTTTCTACCATCTGCTTGTAGCGGGGGATGTCTCTGGCATACAGCAGCTTGTTGATGGGAGAGTCCTGTTTTAAAAAAGAATAAGGGATGAGAACTAAAGTAGAGGAGGGACCGGAAGATGCTTCAGTGCTCGTCTGAATGTACACTCCATTTGTGACTGCTGTAAAGCCACCTGACTCATACAGCAACTGAATCACCACCTACAATCTCACATTTAACCATCTTTTCTGTCATTTTCTTCTCTGAAAATTATGACTGAAAACCACTATTTTAAACATATAAAACACATGTTTAAAAAAAGCTTCTCCTCACCCGTCCCAGTTTGTGCTCAGCAATGGTGCAGGAGTCCATGAAAGTCTGGGAGATGACGGACAGAACTGCGTCCACGTGGTCCGAGGCTTGGACATCAAAAATGAACTGAGGGTTCTTCACGATGTTGATCCAAAAACGCAGAGGAAGACTGAAGAGACAGGAGACATTATTTTAAACATTGAACATAAAGTGAAAGAACAGTGTTTGGTTCTAGGGGTAAAGCAGATGTAGTATCTTTCAGGATCTGGGTGCATTCTGTACCTGTTGGTCTTCCAGATGTGTATTGTCTCTGGGTCAGAGATGCCGTGTTGTCCTGCCTGGTCGTCCAGCAGGTCAAAGAAGTATTTGACAGCCAGAGGGACAGGACGACTGGTGCTGAGAATGACTGTGAACAGGTCGTCTACAAACTTCTGCAGCGTCCCCTAGAGAACACAGAGGGACAGATTCAAATATTAATAATAAAATATCAATTAAATTACCTTATCTGTATGGAAACGTGTGTGTGTGTGTGTGTGTGTGTGTGTACCTTCATGGAGAGCAGGCGGGTCAGGTAGATCTCAGGTATGGCCTTGGCCCTCTCCCTCTCCCTCAGGCTGCCTCTGCGGTGTTTGGGCAGCTCGGGCTCCTCGCTGGCCTTCACCAGGTGCCACAGCCTCACTCCTCCTTCATCTGCATCCTCCAACATTGGCGTCTCTGCACAGGTCAACAGTTTTAACCCTCTGTTCTATTTGACAAACTAAAGACCAGCTTAATTCCTCACATATACAGAGAGCTCATCAGTTTTAGTTTTTATTTGTACAGTGAAAAATCAGGAATTTGCAGCATAAACATAGTTTTTATTATTATGTTTCACTTCAATTTTTCCATTTTCTTTTGTAGGTTGTGCAAATGTATTTTTTTTCTTTGAAAAACTTAAACTCTTTTGGTTTTGTTAAATCTCACCAATACAGTCATTCTTACTCCTTTAATAGATTATGTTTTTCTCTATCTTATTATTTGTGCAAATAAATATACAAAAACTATATTTTTTAAGCAGAAAAACTTTCCACAACCATATGCATGTTCTCATGAGTGACCGCCCACAAGACACTGTTTATTTTAACTGATATGGCGTATGTTCTCCAACAGTACAACTTAATAAAGCCTAGGAATGTAAAATCCAGATGTAAATCACTAGCAATGAAGCTTTGTTATACACATTAACAACTGGGAGCTGTCCAGTACAACCCAAGTGTTCATTTCACAGTGTGCAGCACATGCTCCATCCTTCCTGCTGTATGGATTTACTTTGCATATATAAGAGTAGATTAGTATGACTAAAACAGACATGACTGTCATAGCTGTACATATAGAAAGATCTGCAAGTAGGTCAGGTGAGGCGGAGACGAAATGCGCCCTTTCTGACCCATAGTCGTCAGAGAGGGGTGCATTATTGAAAAATGAAAATATATGAATGAAAACAAAAGTTGTTAAATAGTCTTATTATCATTAAAAAACATTATGATGGAATTTTTACAACCCTGTCCATCAAAATGATGGACAATGAGCAAGTCTAATGCTACCACTGAAGTAAGTGGTTCGTTTGGTCACCATGAATACAAACTACTTCAGAGTTATTATAGTCAAGGAACTCACTCTCTCCTGCTACATAGTCGTGGTTGTCATGGTGAATGTGTTTGCTGTGACGAGGCACCAGTGCTACTGTTGCACCGTCTGGAACCTGACGAACAAAAAACAAAAACAGACAGTCAGCTTTGTATAACTACAGACCACATTCTGATTTTACTGAATAACAAACAGTTTGGAGAGGAAGTGTGAGGCTCTGACCTTGTAGTGCTGCAGGGTGTTGAGACGTTTCCAGTTGCCCTGCACCACAGATGTCAAGTCCTCATCTGACAGGATGAGATGACCGGCGACGCCAGACCTCCACTCTGAGCAGAACACACACCAGGACGACAAAACAGTCAGTGTGTCTGTTCTTATGGGTGTCATAACTGAATGCTTTTAATGTTTCCCTAGCAGTTGGCTTTTTTATATAGATATTAACAGCATATATTGTCATCTTTTCTTCCTGTTAAAAGGGAGTTTTTTCTTGCCGCTGTTGCTCATGTGGGAATGTTGGGTCTCTTTAAAGTTAAAACCTGAAGAGTTCGGTTTAGAACCTGCTCTATGTGTTAAGTGCCTTGAGATAACTTTGTTGTGATTTGGGGCTATACAAATAAAGATTGATTGATTGAGTGATCTTAATGCAATGATAACTTGGGTGAGAGACTGAATAATTAAGGGATTTTCCCTGTAATTATTAAGTCTGACAGTAGGGGGCACCACAGCTCAACAAATGCAAAAGAAAAACCCTTAAATTCAAGTGCAACTGTTGCTAATATCTCTACCTTTACTGTTACTTCTTCACATACTTGACATGATGTATAATATATATATGGTATCTATGGAGGCAGTTGGGTATGGATTCTCACCCAGGTCCAATGAGTCTGCGTGAGGGCGGTGGGAGAAGGAGGTGCCCTTGTACACCTGATCCAGCAGCTTCTCCTTCACCTGTGTGATGGTGTCACAATCCAGCACTTTGGAGGGCAGCGGCTGGGACTCGTTCACTCCTCCGCCCTGCACCAACACGTTCAGAGTCTGTAGAAGAGAGGAGGAGTAAGAGAAGAGTAGATGGAGCGCTGGAAAAACACCAACTTCCTGAAGGTCGGACATAGTGGGCGTCTGGGAAACTTAATTAGATAGTTTGGTTTAGAGTTAGGAGTTCTCCTCACCAGGGTTTTGTACTCCACGTCCTCTCGCAGCAGGCGGTTGTCATTGAGGGTGTACTTGGCCTTTCCCGTCACAGCGTCCACTGGTCCTTTATCTACCTGGTGTTTTATGGCCCTAAACAGCATGTAGAGAGACTCTCCCGCTGAGTCCTAGACACACACACACACACAAACACATCCAAGTCAATTTTTAACCAACGTTTACAGACTGTCATTCTTCTCAAATTCATACGACATCAAAGTGGTTTGTTCAGTAAAAGCGGGACTTTGAAGCTGAACTTCAACAACAATTCTTCAACTATTGACTTTTGCTTGTTTGCGTTTCTTAATAATGCCGTTCCCTCTGCAATACAGCTGTCATTATTTAGACCTTTGGACTGCACATTCCTCTGCTATTTAAAAGTTAAACTAAAGTTACCCTAAATAGTTTCTGGAGTAATACATTAACTTTCAGATATTATAAAGCATGACTTTCCAAGAGCTGAAATATACAAATAAATCAACAACTACACAAATTATTGTAAATATAGTTTGTGTAAAGATAGTCAAGTAAGATTGTATACATATGATAACATTTATAAGGTGTAGAGGCAGGAGCAGTGGTGGGAGTGTAGGTGATGAATGGGATGTTGTTGCTGTTTTTGCCTATTGTGCACTTATGTTCCAGTTTGCTGTGTAAACACACACTTATCACTGCCACTCTGTCTGCATGGTGAGGAATTTAATCTGATAAAAAATGTTAGTCATAAAAGGAAGTTGTGTAAAACTCTGGAGTAAGTGTTTTCTTGGTGGGCATCTAGAGTCTCTCTCATTGACTTTCCTCACACACATTACTACTACAGCTCAAACTGGTGACCTTCTCATCAAGAACTAATTAAATCATCTAACACTGTTGCTTATTTATAAGTTAATTATCACTTTTGGTGGTCCTAACATTTATGAATGGAATAACATTATGTTCTGTGTTAACTGACCCTGAGGAAAGCGTAGAGACAGATGGACATCCAATTGGTCAGCAGCTTCTCCACCACCGTCTCTGTTCTGTAGAGAGACCACACAGATTCTGTCAAACCACACATCTGTAAAACAGCTCGACTTTACAACCATGTTCTCTCCTTCCTCTTCTTACCGCCGCAGCATCAGTTTGGGGTTCTTGGCCACGTACTGCTCCACCAGGTCGTTCAGGAGGGTTTTGAGGATGTCGGTGAAGTACTCCAGTTTGCCGTGCAGGGCTACCGTCAGCAGGGAGGCCACGTATGCTCGGTCTCTGGGAGAGAAGGTGCGCTGGCTCTCCAGAGTGTGAATGAACTGAGGGGAGGAGAAGAAGCTCATTTATCCCTCTGCTCAAAACATAAAGCCTCACTGTGATTGAGATGCAGACTGCGATGGTGTGGCTGTACCTTGGTGAGGAAGAGTTTACTGTTGAGCAGGTTGGACAGCTGCACCAGGCCCTGCTCCACCGTCTGTCTGCGACACTCCTGAACGTCCAGGTCTCGCCTCAGCGGCGACTCACGGTGGCCGGGGAAGAAAATGCGTTCGGCATACATTCGGTAGTCAAGGAAAGGGATGCCGGAACCAACGAGGTCACTGGACATGTCCATCATCTCTGTCATCAGGTCTGGGTCAGGGTGAAAGAGGAGGGGTGAAAGGTCAGGGAGGTGTTGCTCAAAGCTCTTTTATCAATAGCCTCCACTATATATTACATTCAAAGTGCATGCTGGGAAGTGATTTGGGAGGGAAGAGCTGGTAAATATTGACACTGGACAGTGATGGCAGACTAAAATTAAACTCATTCCTCAGCAGCAGACGTGTGGGATGTGAAGAACATTTCATTCAGGAGGTGTGATGTAATAGAATCATTTCATGAGCCCGCTCTTAAAACAAAGTGGATCTGTTGGCCTTCTCAAAGTAAAACAAACTTTCTTGTTTTTCCGTCTCCTCTCCCCAACCGCCTTCCTCTCTTTCCTGCCTTCTCCTCTCTCCTGTAACTTTGCTCTTCTTGTGTGCTTTTACCTGTGAACTCTTTCTTGCAGCGGTCTCTCACGCTGGTTTCCAGGTTCTCCAATTGGATCTGGACCTTCTTGTAGTCCCTCAGAGCCTGCTTGCTCTTTCTCCTGTTATACGCAGATAGGGACAGAAACACAGGGTCACACAGGGATAGAGGAGAGAGGACATGTAATACCAGTTTCACACTGGATTAGTGGAAATCCATTGAAATTGTAAAACAGTTGACTCAAGTAATTTGACCCCACAATCCTCCATCAGTAAGGATCAGGGTTAAGAGAGGGGTCAAGCTGGGTCACACTTGAAACATTGCCTGATTTGGTAATTTGGGTGTCTGTCCTGATCCTGTTGGTCCCATTGTGGTCCTTCTGTAAACCTTCATGAGTCTAAAATCCAAGATTGTACATGAGCTAGTAATGTTTTTCTCTCAGTTTGATATTGTTGGTAATAATAATGATAATAATAATAATAATAATAATAATAATAATAATAATAATAATAATAATAACTTAGTTTGTATAGCACCTTTTATACAAGAAATGCAGCTCAAAGTGCTTTGCAATAAAGGGAAAAAAAGGGACAGAAGAGGAAAATAAAAGCAATAGTGTAATATAAGATGGAAAATAAAAATAATAACAATGGTAGTCTAAATGTTCTGTAAAACATGGTGGTGTTATATCAACTAGTAACACTAAAATGTTGATGAAATGAAACCTATAAATGTTATTTACACATTCTTTCTTTAACAAATAACTTTAAAAATGACTTGATGAATTCATAAGCAATAAAACATGCCCATAGTCAGTTCAATAGCAGGTTTGCTGCTACAGCATTACTTTTATTAGCTCTGGTATGCTAGCTAGCTAATGTTAGCTAGTGTCAGCTATTTGTTAGCTAAATTTAAAAAGACACTGGTGTGTTTCTGGCATTACTGAGTGAGTTTGCTGACTAACTTATGACTCTTACATACTTGTGTCACTGTTATGCTACATTTACAGTCTTCCTGTATTCTTAGTCTTCCTCAAATTCCTTCAACAGCAGCCATTGCTCAGTACGTTAGTGAGCCAAGTCTTGCTAATGCAGCCACTTTAGTTCAGTTGAGGCTTTTTGTATTTTGAAGTTAAAATATTGATGACTAATTAGGTATTTTGCTCATTAGGTATTGAACCGTAATACATTAAAGCTTGAGTATTAATAACTGTCAAGTAGTGAAATTAGGCAACAATATGTTATAAACTTAATAATAACAGTGATGTTGACATTCAGCATTGCTCAATAATACTGTGTGTATCCTTGAGGTCTAATAAGCCTATTTTTAAAATAGTTTAAAACCTACATTGTTTACATCATGGGTGTATTATAGGAACTGAATACCAGATTGAAAGATGGCGCCTATTGACCCAAAAAAGTTTCAAGCTTCAGGGTTTGCTTCCATGCTGTGCAGCCCCACTGAATATGAGCTATGCCTACACACTTTACACTGGGATCATGAACTTTAAATTTGTTTTTCTAGCTCAAAGGTTTAACAGATACACAATTTTTTTTTTGCTGTATCCTGTCAACAGTTTTATAGACTTCTCTTTTATAATGGAGGTCTATGGGGAAAATGCTTCTTGGGCTACAAGTGGCCACTGGGAAAACAGCATGGTTGAGTGGTGGTGACATATTCAGTTCTTTTAATAGCTTGGAGTGTTTTTCCTGCCTTTTACTGTCATAATGCTATAAGTCTTGTAGCATTACTGCCACTAACTGTTCATTGGTAGAATAGAATAAACTGTTGGCATGAATTTTTATGGCCAGTGTTCATAAGTGTGCATTCCCTTGAATGTGCTTGAAATACAAACAATTGAGGCCGGCTCATCATGCCTGTCAGCCTTGTTTATGTTTATATTGTGTCCGTTTCCCAAGTAAATACTGTAATTCACAGTAAAAATGTAAAAGATTGCTCAATAGCACAATTACTTAAATATTTTTGTACCTTTAACTTACTTATTCATTCAACCAAAACTGCATAATTTATTCTTTTCTACACTCAAGTGCACATTTAACACACACAGACACACACACACACACACACTTCACCCACTGACCTGTAGATGAGCACGATGATGAGGACGATGAGGGCCACGATAGATGCCCCGACCCCGACTCCAATCTGAGCCTCCAGAGGGAAAGTGGACAGGCTCAGGTTATCGTACTGAACCTTACCCAGGGAGAAGTTCAGGTTACCCATTTGGACCTGAAACACACAAACAAACACCCCCCATTAATTAAACAGTTACAGGCTTTTAACAGCAATAAATGCCCCCACCTGGTTTCTCATTATTCAGTGGTTTTACAGGTCTAAGGAAAGTGTAGCAGACTCACTGTGAATTCAGGCAAATTGTCGGAGCCCTCTCGCTTCTTGCCGTTGAGTCCCGATGTGGGCTGCAGAGGCGGGGGCTCGCAGTACAGATGGTTTCTGGTCAGGGTCTTAACAGCGCACACACCATCCCCAACCAACACCACCACCTCATCCTTTGTGATGGCCAGGTCCAGGTTTTCCCCCTGAAAACACATGAAAACAGAACAGATTCTAACTCATCTTGTACTGAATTTACCTTTAGTAGTTTTTTTGACTAATGCTTCCACAACTGCCTGACCTCTAGCTGGATGAAGCTGCCGGGGTTGTAGCGGTAGGCCTTCAGAGGGTCCTGCTGGTTCAGGGGCCGCAGGACGGGGTTGGGCTCGTAGCTGAAGGCCTCTGGGTTCAGACGGCTGAAATCGAAGCGCAGGTTGTCCAGTAGAAACTCCACGGTGACCTTTGACCCCCGGACAGAGGAGTTGACCATGGGGGAGCGGCACAGGATCAGGGAGGAGGAGTTCACCTCACAACGCTCCATGAACTGATCAGACATGTAGAGTGTGGTGAGTTTGGTAAAGGGAGAGCAAAGTGATGTGATACTGAAGTACACACACACACACACACACACACATAAACACACACACACACACACACACACACACCTTTTTGTCAGAGCAGATAGGGTCTCCAGGACACACAGGATCATGAACCATCCTTGATGGCCTCCCCACGCTCCTCTCTCCATCCTCCCTCTGCTCTCCGCTCCTCCTCTTCCTCCTCCTCTTCTTTTTCTTCTTCTTGATCTGGCTGATGGACTCATAGGGAGAGACGGTCACCACCATCCTCGGCTCCTGCACCACGTCAAGGTTGTAGCCCGACACGTAGATCAGCCGACCACCGCTAAACACAGAGAGAGTGTCAAATTCAATTTAAATTGATGCCACCTGAGAGTTTTACTACTGAGGAAGAGGTGAGGGGTTGAGTGATGAAGGTCTGACTCCCACACTTACTCCAGGAAGCTCTTGGTTGGTGTGGCGTGGGTGATGTTGGGGTTGTGGGTGTAGTGGTAAGCTGGCGTGTGGAGGTGGCGCTGGCTGCTGCCGTAGTGCAGGGTGACCCGTTGATCTCCTGTCATTTCACTGCTGCCTGTCACACACTGAACACTGGAGCTCTGCACCACCGACACACTGAGGAGGAAGAGGAGGAAGAGGAGGAAGAGGAGGTACACAGGGCAAAGAGATAAAAAGGTAAATAATGTGATACTTCACTGACACAGATTGATAGCAGCATCTATTGTAAATCTGGTAATCATTCGTTAAATTAAACCTTTAGCGCTCATGTGTGTGTATGTGTGTGTTTGTCTCTCTCTCACATGTTACAGGGCACCCCTCCCACGGTGACGGTGAGGTCAGAGGAGCGACCTGTCAGCAGGTTTCGGCCAGTGATGGTAAGAGACGTTCCTCCGGCTTTAGGCCCCCTTTCAGGCGACACCCCCATCACAAATGGGTCCTGAGAGGATGGAGCAAGAAAGGCAGTTAGAACTCCATCAACCTCACAATACCACAGAAGAAGTGATCATTAATCAGCTGTAAGGACAACTGAGCTCACACGTCATATTCCATTCATTTATTTTTCCTCTACTGGCTAGAAAGAGATATTAAAATGCATTTGCAAGATTGCTTGTGATGTTATTAATCTACACATTTAGGGTGATTGTAGTGCTGGAGTTACTGTCAATATGTCTGTATATTATATCGATATCATGATATGTTATAGATAATGTCCTTTGAATATGGTAATATGGAATAAGTGTCTTTTCCTGCTTTTAAAGGCTGCATTACAGTAAAAATGTCATTTTCTGAGCTTAACACACTGTTCTATTATCTGTCTTTATCCACTTACTCACTTACTCAAAGGCTGATAAATATGTAATAATGAATTGTGGAGATAGCGTGTTAAACAGTTTTTCACCATTTCTGTGTTCCTGATTTGCTGAGCTTGCATAAAACAGTTATTTTGTGACATAGCCTGCATGACCCTGGCTCCTCCCCTACTATATAAGAATGAGAGCGCCCTCTTGCCACTGGTTATCCCGCTCAATTGTGAGTTATTTTGACTACATTTAACATTAATGTTATTACAGCTTATAGCTTACAAGCTAGCCATGCCTGTACCCTGAAAACACATCTTCCCTGGGTGCCACAATTGAAATAACAGCTCCTGTCGTTATTTAAATTTCCAAAAAATGAGGAGTGGAAACCGGATAGTTTTGCCAACTCGCATTAGAAACAACTGGGCTTGACGAATAAACTGCTTAATTGATAAATGAGATAAAAATGAGTAGCACCTTTAGTTCCATGTTGTTGAATGTTGTGTTAAAGTGAGGTTTTTATTTATTTTACTGGATGTGTCAGATATATTTTAACATTTGTTTTGTTTTTATTGTATCTTCTTGTTGTATTCTGTACCTATGAGCTGCTGCAACAACAACACACCACAGATTTACACACAGGGCTTTAATCTAATCTACTGTAATCTAATCTAACTGATCTAATCTAAGCGGATTTACCTGGTAGCTGAATGTCTGGCTGGACAGGCCAAACTCTCCTCCGCTCACTTTAACAGATACATGGCCAGCCTTCTCTCCTCCGCTGGCTTTGGTCCTGCACACAATCCTGGAAGACATTCATCACACTTAGCATGCATGTTCTTTACAAACCAGTGAGGATAAACAGGTACACACTGGTAGGTACTGGAATATTTGACTTAAGGCTGAGGATTCAAATTCAAATTCAAAATAAAAGCACGAAAACAGATATAAGGAAATAAACCCTCCATCGTCAAATTCAAAATAAAGGCATGAAAACAGACATAAGAAATAAATCCTGTCTGTACCTGGAGGAGACTTCATAAAGGCTGGGGATGACAGCACAGGGGACCCCGGCCACAGACACAGAATGCAGGATGTCTTCAGCCTTCTGGCCCAGGTTGGAGCCTGAGATGGTCACTGTGGTTCCACCTTCCAACAGTCCAGAAAGCGGCTCAATCTGAGGAGAAGATATCAACCGTTTCTTTATAAAAGGAATGTTTTCTTTCACATTAATCATGTTTTTTTGCTCTTTCACCTCTGAAAAACAAAATCCATAGTCTTGGTGAGATGGTGCGATCTGAGCTAATGAAGATAAATCATGATTCAGACCGTGTGTCAGAGAGGTCAAAGGTCAGTACTTACAGAGTGGATGACTGGGGCAGGGCAGGTCTGCTGTACGGGTTCGCTGCAGGAGTCTGAATACAAACATCTGGCATGAGCACCACCGCACCACACACAGCCGTACTTCTGGTCTGCTGTGTGGCAGCGGCTGCAGTCAGAGCGACCCACGGAGCAGTTGTACAGAGTCACTGTGGGAGAAAACATCACACACACACACACACACATGTTTTGATTTGGAGTACTGACATGTTAATGAAGACCTAGAATAAGCAAGTTAATACAGTACAATAAAAAAAACGGAGCTCTACTTTGACCTCACCATATAGATCAGGAGAGCTGTCCACATGGAAAGTGTCCCTCCTCTTCACGTACACCATGGCATTATATTCCTCCTCTGGAGCAGAGTATGTGTACTGTACAAACAACAAGCTTACATTTAGGATTTATGGATGAACGTGCAAGATTTTAATATCGCAAATAGCAACGATATGGATATGGAGCGATATTAAATTATTTTGGATTTTTGTGTTTTTTACAAGTAATGAGTGAGTGCACAATATCAGACCTGATGCAGCTGACAGGTGATGTCAAAGTTGGATGGATTCATGTCATCCGTCTCCACGTAGGCGTCTACAACCACCGTCTGCCCCTCGATGACCAAAACACACTCATAGTCCAGCTCTGTGTCCTGTACACACACACACACACAAGGTTGGGTTTGGTGAACAGATCATCAGCCAGGCAAATAGTCATCCTTGTCATGTGTTGAGGCTCAGAGTGTGTGTGTGTGTGTGTGTGTGTGTGTGTGTGTGTGTGTGTGTGTGTGTGTGTGTGTGTGTTGTACCTGATAGAGGTGCAGGTTGCGGGCTAGTAAAGTGATCTTCCTCTCCACTCTGACAGGCAGCAGTGATGAGCCCTGGACCTTCTCCACACAGGGACAAGCTGAGGATCCCCAGCTCACATAGGAGCCCTCATCCCCCTGTTAGCCAATACAATAATAATATTCTTAACACAATATTGTTCTAAAGCATCTTTATTATTTTTATGATGGCTACTACTGGAGGTGACAAAGCTGGAAAACCTTTAAATTCCACACAGCCTTTTTTACACCACAAAGCTGTAGATAGTAACCTTATAGGGGAACTCTAGTAGTTTCACTCATTGTATAAGTGTGTGTTTCCAGGTATGGGGAGTATTACTGCATATGTGGAGGAAAAAAGCAGTAGAGAGCCTAATGTCTCTAGAGGAAGCTGCTGTGTGAAACCTGATAGATTATGTTGAGTGATGCCACTTGAGTCAGAATCATTTGGGGTTTAAGGCTACAAGTCTGAAAATGAATCAAATCTGGAGGTGTGGAGTTAAAAATAGAGAGGTTAGCAGACCTCTGTGTAGGTTAATAATAATAATAATAGTTATAGGTTATAACTCTTTTAATATACCACTATTAGAGGATACATCAGCTGTTTCCTATAGGTGACCACATTGTTTGTCATTGTCAGGCTTTGAAAGCTGGAACATTTATATCCTTAATAAGATCTTTTAAAACATGTGTTCTATGTTGCATAGTTCTTGGCATGTTCATTTTGATGAGGTCTTGTGCTTTAATTGTAAATATATCATTTTGTTATTTTATTCCTTTAAAAAAAAGTTACATATGACAGTATAGCACCTTGTTATAATGATCATAAAATGTGCTATAAAAAGATTAGTGCTTAATAATTATAAATAGATCTGCCTTAACTAATATATTGTTATTAGATTCTTTTAAGCTCTCTGTCTCATTTATCAATATCAGTATTGGCTTCAATAATCCACTATCAGTAAATAGAGGTATTACTTTACTATTATTACCATCACTGGCCAGCTATGCAGCAATTATTAATATATTTACCTCTATTGATTATCTGAATATTACTGAGTAATATCAGGTTTACCACTGATTCGTTTTTTAAGTTTATCTATTGAACATGATCCTCAACAAAAAAGTAACTGGATTGCTTTATCTGATTCTGTTCATGCAGAAACAAGATGAGTTATTGTGTGATTATGTTTGGCACAATCATTTAATACTATGTAGAACACTGTAGTTTCATTCATAAAACACAACTGCAACATAAATAACTACCTCAATATTAGTCTAAAAAAATCATAACTAGACATTTTTATCTACCATCCTGACAGAAATGACCACTGTCTCACCTTCATTCACACAAACACATGCAGCATTCTGAAAAGACAAAAACTGCTTTCAAAGTGAGTTTTAAAAAGTTAAACTGAGCTGTTGAGTTAATGTGAAAATCAGCCGACATGAAAATATTAACGCGCACAAAAAAACCCAGCTCACACTGATGCAGCTGTTTTTCTTGGCATCGCTACATAAAGCAAAAAGAACAAACAGGAGGCAGGTGTCAGATGGTGAAGGAAGAGCAGGGAGACAGAACAGAGTGGGAAGCTGGTCTGAGCATTGTTCCTTTAGAGGTTTAGAGTCCAGTCAGGAGCTGTGTGAGCGCTGCCAGGCTGCTGAAGCTCTGAGAAGAAGAAGAAGTAGTAGAAGGAGGAGGAGGAGGACAGAGGCGGCGGAACTCACCGGGAGGAAGGCGTCAGCTGGATCGTACTGGTAGTCCAGCTCTGAGTCAGTATCCAGGAGGTGGGGGTAGGAGGGGGGGGCGTGGTCCACCTCACCGTCCCCCGACAGCACGGTGGCAGCTGAGAAAGTGGCCGTGTCATTTTCTGCGTGGGCGCCGTGCTCGTCCGCTTCCTCCTGTGGCCAGAGCACCTCGGAGTCAGAGGCTTGGCTCCCTGCTTCGGTGTGGGGGTCTTGCAGAGGAGGAGAGGTGGGCGGGTCCAGGTAGAGGGAGGGTTCGGGGTCGGACTCGGCCGGTTCGCCCATGGGGAAGGGTGTGGGCAGAGGAAAGCCTGATGATGTTAGAGTGTGAGGCTCCGCCGGGCTCAGCGTCCCCTCGGCTTCCTGGGTGTCGCTGGGGGGCGACTCTGTCATCACCTGGAGGGGGGAGTAGTCCGTGTCGGAGGGTGGGATCATGAGTGGCATCACAGGGTCCGGATCTCCGCTCAGACCGTCGGCTGCAGTAACGGGCACCAACTCTTCACTCACCATAACAACAGTGGGAGTGACTGCAGCACCTTCCATGTCACTGTGGGTGACCACCACCAGCTCTCCTGCTACCGTCTCCTCTTCCTTCCCCGTGGTGACTTTGGGGGGTGGAGGTGTGTTGGGTGCTGCAGTGGTGGGAAGCAAGGTGCTGGCAGGCTGAGGGGGCTGGGTGGTGGGTGGGGCAGTCGGTTCGGGCCCGGCGGTGGTCGCAGGCAGAGTAGTGGGCGCGGGAGGGGTGGTCGGCTCCTGAGTGGTCGCTACGGTGACGAGAGCTGCAGTCGTTGCCACCGTCGTCGCGATAGTTGTCGTTGTTGAGGTGGTTGTCACGACGGCGGTTGTCGGGGCAGCGGTTGTGGTAGAGGGTGCGGTGATGACTTTGATGGGTTTGGTTGTGGGAGGAGCTGAGGTGGGGAGTTTGAACTGGGGGGGAGGAGGAAGAGGAGGAGGATGAGGAGGAGGGGAGGACATGAGGAGAGGTTGAGACAGATAAAAAAAAAAAAAAACTAATGGCTAAAAGAAAAAAATGGAAGTAACCAGACTCACAGACTGAGCCTCAATGTGATGATGAACACATGACCTGCTGTGATGTGATTCTGTTGATTATGACACATGCACAGCCATGACTTTATTAAACTAAGTTATGTATTCTACTGACATGAGGTCAAATGAAACATTTAGGGGCATTCATGAATGTGTGTAAATTTCTTCTGATCGAACATTTGACAGTTTATATCTACTTACCAGAATGTTATGAATCACTATTGAGTGCAGGTTCAGATATCAAGTAAAACCAAAACTGAAGCAGGACGTGAAGGTTTCCTGTTTGGTATTTATTTTATTTAAAGAACTTACCATAAAACTGGTATACAACAGGCACCTTTTTTTTCATTTCAAAGTGGGGAGCATCCTATACAGCAGTAAAATACAGAGAGAGGTTGAATCTGGATGTGGTTATAGGTCTGTAAAGGGCCGTCCACACTAAGAACCATAACTATAAATATAAAGATAAGGATGTGAGTATCCACACTTATGAACTATAACATCCTGTAAACAGCTGTATCAAGCATGCACTGCACGCTCCAGCTGTGTCTGCAGCTACTTAAAACACACCCGTTAGTCTGTATGTTGTAGAGAAAGAAAAAGAAAACCATTAACACCAGACTTGAGCACAGTGACAGCTCTGATGAAGAGTTTTTGGCACTCGAGTAAGCATACAGCTACACACTCTATCAATTAAGTAAAGTCACCCTGTTCTTTTAAAAGGTTTCAATTGAAACTTATAGCCTAATCTGAATATAATATATACTTAATATAATTATCCAATATAATGGATAATGCTGCTGTCAGGTGGGAAACCTTGTAAGTCCATATTGTGTTTTGGACATACTAGGTTTCTGACAGTGATCATAATCATCAACTTGAAGAGAATGAGTCAAGCCATGTGTTGTATTTCTGTAGAGTCTGGCAAAAAAGTGCCCACATTATTTTGGGGTTAGGGACCAGATTGCCTGTACGGTAGATCTGGCCATGCTTGTGTCCAGCAATTCAACTTTTAAAATGTAAATATTTTTTACATATTGATCATTTCTGGATTTTTGTATAATGAGGAAGGAGTAAATCTTATTTTAAGAATTTCTAACTAATAATCTAATCTAATTTCTTGACCACTAGTATCTCCACATGGAACCATGTTTTAATGAGCAGTAAATGTATTTCTTTGGCTCAGGTGTGAAGAAGCAGGATGCTACTTCAGATAGTTCACACCTCAGTCTCTGCTGTTTGGTGTCAGGCTGTCACTTACATGCTGGTTGTAGATGATCACCCCCTCCTCACAGGTGGGCTTGTGGGTACAGGAATGCTGGTGAACGCACCAGTTACAACCCCATCGGCTCAAAACGCAACCACGGCAACTGCAAGCAGATATGACAGAATGTACACATTAGAGACAGTGAATAATAACCTCTGTAAAAGGACTTGGAGGGAAACAGTGAGTCAGGGGAGAAACGTGGAGAGAGGTCTGATAATAGTACTATAGGCTTTTTATCGAGGAGTGGGAGACAGTAAGAGAAAAGGATGGTATATAGAAAGAAAGATACAGCTACTGTGGCTTGTACCAAACAGAGTAATCCAATTGCTGCCAATCTGCCCCCAGTGGTAAGAAAGGTCAGTGGTCTAATTGAATTGAGCCACAGTTTCTTATCAGTGGTGGGAAGAGGAGAGGAAGACCAAAGCAGACAGAGAGGGAGGCTGACAGAGTAACGTGTGTACAACAGTGAGTCATCCAATTTAATCAGGACTCAATATTATTACTTTTTTATGTTCAGAAGAAATCTGCAACATAATCTTTAGATTTTTTCATCAATCATATCGTTTGACCTCATAAGTTTACATCAGTGTAAACTGTCCTCTGGCAGCAGCTCACTGTACTTCTTTAGTGGAATAGGAGCATAATAAGTGAAAATCAGTTTGACCTGAGGTGACCTGAATCCTGTCCTGTTTGTCCTGAAAATGAGACTCAACCTGAGTTCTGCAGGCAGCTGCTTTCACTGATGAAATGAATAAAACAAAATGGACTTTATGTAAGGGATAAAGATTTACAACAGTCCCTGTGTTTCTTCTTCCTAATGACAGACAGTTGTCTTCATAAACTAGATGAATACAGTTTAGCTTTAACTTTCATGTGTTTTACTGTTGGTTGTCACTGCAGGGGGAATTCACTAATATATTGCAGCCGCTGACAGCACCATGAATCTCACATTGTTTGCTGTTATCTGCCACGACTCAAGGTCTAATTCACTAAAGATTTTTGCACTAATGATATGTCAGCACAAACAGGCCCATCAAGTTTTACAGCTGAGTTCCATTTGCATCTGTTTCAGTGAGCGGAGCTGTTTCCAGTGTTTCAGGCTGTCCTTTATCTTTCAATACACAGATTGATTGATAAAGAAAACTACAGAGAGCACAAAAGCCTCAAATTGCATGTCTTTAATTAACAGAGGTATGTACACACAGAGCTCAGCCACAAACCAACTTCCATGTGTTTTGCTTCTTTTAACGCCTCCAGTGTTTCACAGAATCCAGTTATTAATGTGACTCAGGTAGGTCTGAAATGTGTTAGATTCATGTCTGCATCTTATAATAATGTTGTTCAGATGTCACTGAATGTATCACAGAAACATCAGCACTAATGATCTATTTGTTGTCCACATCTGGCTGTGTGTCACATCTGGCTGCAGCATCACACAGCAGCTGAAACAATGAGTGTCTCTCTACACTGAGAAAGAGGCTGTGCACATTTATGCATGTGGTACAGCAACATTAACTCCATTAAAAGCAGATTGATCAGGATCTGAATGGTAGTTAATGGTGACACAGATCAGCTGTTGGTAATAAAGAAGAACTTATGGATCAACCCTGATCTGTAGTAAGCACAGTTGAGTCATGTGATGTGCAAATATAGAATGAAGGCCAGGAGTCAGGTGCCTGCAGCCTTCACACACACATGTTATTGCTATATAAGTTGGGATATATAGACATGAAAGAAGCTGGAGTATGAATGTATTTAAAGCATAGGGTCACAGGTGTGGAGAGAGGAATTAAAGGAATGAAATCAAGAGATGTATCAGAGAAGTGTAGGGTGAAAGTGTCATATAGAGAATAAGACCTGATTATAATATCTCCAGTCATACTGTAAGTGAAGCAGAGATGATAACTCACGGCATGCTGCCAGACAGCTGCTTCACAGCCGTGCAGTCATAGAAGGTGAAGTCCCTCGCTGTGACGGTGATGCCGCCGAAACGCAGAGACAAGGTGACCGTGACGAAGTCTGAGGAGACACAGAGAGAGAGCAAGAGAGAGAGAGAGAGAGAGAGAGAGAGAGAGAGAGAGAGAGAGAGAGAGAGAGAGAGCGAGCAAGAGAGAGAGAGAGAGAGAGAGAGAGAGAGAGAGGGAGAGAGGGAGAGAGAGGGAGAGAGCATGAGGAAGAGCTGAGAACAACACAGAGCAGTGCTTTGAAAATATTTGGCTAGGCTTATAGTGTGTGAGTCTGAGATGAGTGTGATGTTCCTCAGAAACACAGTGAGAGAACGTGGGAGAAGGTTTTCCTCTAGACAGACAAAACACAGAGGCTAATAAAAGCCATGTGCTCCCTCCATCCTCCGCTCAGTGACTGTAGACATAAACACAGCGAGGCTCAAGCTTTCAAACGCATGCTCTACTGATCTACACTAACACTACAGTATTAAAGCTCTATTGAGCTACAGGGAGGCTCATCATTTGACTGTTTTCTCTTCATGTTACACTCATCTAACTTTGGTGTCTGTTTACAAGCTCCCTGCTCATTGCTTTTAACTTTTTTTATTGAATAAATTATACAAACAGTCATTTCAGTTCATCAAATAAAGAATGTAGACATAAGGAAAAATGAGAAAAAGTAAATTATTATTATTATTATTATTATTATTATTATTATTATTATTATTAATAATAATAATAATAATAATAATAATAATAATAATAATAATAATAATAATTGAAAAGAGGACATAAGTGATAAATAATTCTGAGTCGTTTTTGACTAATGAGAGACATTTCTTATTTGGTATAAATTTATAGACTGAAAATAATACTTAATATCTAGTATTCTAGCTTTATGGATGTAAAATTGATCTAATTAAGCTTACAAGCTTATATATATTCTTATCTTCATAATCCAAACAGTAGACAATACTCTTTCCCTCAATACTTAAGACTGTAAATGTGTCACATATCACTTGATATGATTATCTCACACTGATGAAGCTCAATAGAAGCTGATGGATTTAGTCCTCCATCACTTCCACTGAAAGCACATATGAAGGAGATCTTTTAATAGTCAGTATGAACAGGAGGAATGATTACACCTGACTGCTACTTTAACACACTGTTGAAAAATTGTGAACCTGTCCTTTAAAATGCCTCATGAGCAACTAATCTAATATTAGCAGGTCTAGCATTGTTGCTGCTGTGAAAGACAGTTTGAACAGGTCATGTGAGCTGCCCTGCTTTGTGATAAAGCTGATCATTTCTATTTTCATTATTCATTTTTTTTGTTTTTCAATTCATATCATTTTATTGTTATTTCCTTTATCTTTATATCCTGAAAAATATGAAATATGAGGTTTTTAATGTATCACACAGAGTCAGAGCAGCTAGCCAGGCTCTGACAGGATATCCACAGGTGGCTGTAGCTTTGTATCTTCTACTCAGACTATTTAATCTGGGACATTAAGTTCAGTCTGCTGCGGCTTCCAACTGTTTCACATCAGTTCAGCACAAACAAGGCCTACATAAACACGCTTTATAAAGTTAATAGCTTAGCAACCACCGATCTGCAACAAAGTGATGACATCATGATAGTCTCTGTGGCTTTTGTGGTCTGTCAGAGAGCTTTTAACCACCCTGTAACGTCCTGGAAATCACTGCTGAGCTGACTGTGCTGATTTCAGTCACCTCACTGTGAAAATCTACTTTCAGCTGGGAGGATTTGTTCGTTCATGCACCGGAGAGGCTTTGTTAAACAGTCTGGGCAAGAACGTGATCTCCAACAATTGCAGTAACTGGCCTTCAGCTGCGTCTTTCATTAAGTGAACACTGGCACTAACCCTCTTTAAGCAAAAGGTAAGCCACAGCTAGATCCTTAAATACTGCCTGTGTGTGCATATCCAGGCTGACTCTCTCTAAACTCTGCACCCTGACTACCACAAAATGCTCAAAGTTGCAGGAATGCAGGCATGGGAACCAACGTGTGTGTTTGAGACACAAAATATGGGAATGTTTGGGTGAGTGTGACCTCTGCAGAGGCTTCAATTTTTATTTACAAGCCCCTTTTAATCTTCCATTATCATTAGCGGTGACTTGCTTGAACGAACAAGCTGCTCTCAGCACGTTCAACAATCAACCAACCAAGAAATGAATAGAGAGAATTCTGATTTATGCACTAAAATACAGATTACACCCTGCTGTGTAAGCTGGATTAGCAAAAATGGATTGGGTTAGCCTAGATTCATGGAAACATGGATTGAAATGTGTATGTGTGATATATATACACACACAGGAACACACACGCAAGGATGAATCACATTACAGGACGCAGCCGAATCCCTCAATCATAAAAGTTGAAAAGTTCAAAACCGCTAATTCAACTCAGGCTTCCAAAACAACAAAACAAATGCTCACCTTTTCCTGGAGGCACCATGGGTACTCGGTTGGGGTCGGGGGAGTGGCAGGTGACCCCGGTTTGGGTGACAGTGGCGGGGCTGTGGCTGTCCTGGAAGAAGCAGGAGTATGACTCGCCTTTTTCTAATATTGGAAGTCCTGGAACTGACAGAGACACCTGAGGGAAGACCAGAGGAAATGTCATCAAACACTGCTGCTGTTTTTTTTTTTTTTTTTTTACTAATTACTTTCAAAAAAACACCCTTCAAATTAAAATCTTTTATGAACACTGTGATACTTATATCAGGCACTTGTTTCAGCCTGTTTATGTATATTGAAATTTATTTAAAATCATTTGAGAAATCATACTCTTCTTGCTGGAAGTGACGCAACATCATATCACCATATTCTATGCGTCAATAAATTGTCACCTTTCTTCACACTCTTTCAACAACTTAGTTTATTCATGTTTTTGTTTAGTTTTTGTATGTATTTCTTCAGTATTAATGCTGTATATCTCACAATAGGAAAGCCACCTGACAAGCCTATATGGGTTTTATTGGCTCCTCCTGTACATTTCTCTTTTGTTAGTTATCTTTTTTTTTCTTAATCATGCATGTGTTACTATTCTTGCATTGTGTTTTTTCTTTATGTGCAATAAAATTAAATAAATAATATTGTATCCGTCCCTATTAAATAAACCATATTACTAATAATAGTAATACAAAACAAATCACGTGAAAGATTTCAAAAACATAGTTACACATGTGACCTAGATGATCATTGTATCCACACAGTTTGAGTCCACATGTGACTTCAATCACATCAGCAGACTGCTACTGCTGCTGCTGCTGCTTGTTGTCAGACAGAAAACTGTGCATTAGTGAG
This sequence comes from Scomber colias, assembly GCA_021039105.1. Lineage (NCBI taxonomy): Eukaryota > Metazoa > Chordata > Actinopteri > Scombriformes > Scombridae > Scomber > Scomber colias. Next base: position 97,035 of record JAJDFG010000127.1, read on the forward strand.
TCCACACCTGTGCTGCAGCAGAGGACAGTGAAGGTTATAATGACAGTAAGTGATTAAACTGCCGCCAAACATAAATCTGATGCGCTCTCTTGTAAATGTCAACGTGGAATAATTAGTTTTGAAAACTGAATTAGCTGCTCTCTGCTGCAGGAACATGAATCATACTGATCAAACTCTTTGAGGATTATACTCTGTCACTTTTATTCTGACTCCACCTGTTCTTCTCATTCATGTGATGTTTACTTCTCATTCTAAAGACATCATCTCTGAGTCTAACAGTATGACCCATACAGTGATGTAATTCCTTAGATTGTCTGTAAATGAGGTTGAAGTTTCTTTAACCCTCCTGTTGTCCTCAGGTCAAGGAAGGAAGGAAGGAAGGAAGGAATGAAGGAAATGAGTAAGGAGGGAGGGAGGGAGGAAGGAAGTAAGGAAGGAAGGAAGGAAAGGAGTAAGGAGGGAGGGAGAGAGGAAGGAAGGAAGGAAGGAAGGAAGGAAGGAAGGAAGGAAGGAAAGGAGTAAGGAGGGAGGGAGAGAGGAAGAAAGTAAGGAGAGAAGGAAGGAAGGAAGGGAGGAAGGAAGGAAGGAAGGAAGGAAGGAAGGAAGGACAGCGGCATGATACTACAACTACATAGACTTACAATGACCGGACCATGTGTTCTTGAGTCCTTCTCTCCAACAGTAAGAATGTAAGCCAGCGTGTGAATGATTTATATTTAGTGTCTCTGCTGCTATCCTCAGGATACATCTTCCACACAGATGACTGATAGTGCACCAGTACATGACAGGACTGGACTGTGATCACTATCTTCTCCTGACACACATATCCAACACACACAAACACACACAGTAACCTGATACCCAACACAGCTAAGGTACAGTAAATCTTCCCCCCCAGCTGATAAAGGATTCTGGGATAAGTTATGGCGAGGTGATCTGGAGCTTTATGGCTTTTGGTATGTGAGGAGACTGTTATCTAAGGGGGGGGGGGGGGGGGGGGGGCACATAGAGGCAGAATATGACCTGTACTCATTGTGAAGACTTGGAAGATATTCTCAAAGGAAAGCTTGTAGCTTCTTAAGTGGGGGGTTATCTTAATCATAAGTCAACAGAAAGCAGAAAAAAAGATTATTCTCTATAAACAAATTGTGTTTATGAAGGAAATCTTACTTAAATCCTCTGTAAAGGACATGTAAGGACGCGTTCCTCTACTACATGTGAGAACTAAACATGACTTGAACAAGGTGTATCTACTGGCTCACCATTCTGCTCTGCTCCCTGCTGACGTTGGAGGGATTGAGGTCCTGGATGGCGAGACACTGCTGGTCCATGTCGAAGCTCCACAGCCACTGACCGGCCTGCTTCCCACGAGTACACTCTGACTGCAACACACAACTGTAGGGGGGGGGGGACACAAAGGCTGCGCTCTTACATCATGTAAAGTGTATTTTAATGTGAGCTGAAGTCTCTCTCTGACTCCACATAACATTTACTATCAAATTAAACTGTGAAAATGACTTTGAGTACATCCTGCTCATCCATAAATCATACTGAGATTGTAAAAAAACTGGACTGTTAACTTGTCTGATTTCTTCTCCAGCTGGACTAAAAAAAAATACAACCTAATGTAAGGAATGTGTGAAACAACAGCTGATCTAAATGTATTAATACTAAGAAAAGTGTGGCTGAGTGGAAGGTAAATAAAGGAGTAAACATGGAAGGAAAGGAGGGGAAGATCCAGGTGAGAGGGAGGTGGGAGGTGGGAGACCAGGTGTTGAGGAGAGGAGAGGGGATAGGGCGGGGGAGGAGACACAGATGGGACGGATGGGGAGATTTCTTTCATCACACTCAAACACAATCCCACCAGAGCAAACATGACTTGGCAAAAACACTTTGTCCCCGCAGCTTTCTCGTCTAATGGAAGTTCACAACACGTCAGCGCTGAGTATTAGTGGAAGATTTACTGTGGTACAATTGTTTAAATAAACAAAATAAATGACAATAATTTACAGCAGCTTGAGGCTGTTTCTAGAACTTATTTTGCACTTGCAACAACAGAATAACAAGCAGTCAGTACTGGTTTTAATCAATCTAATGTAAAACTTATGAATCATTCTTCTTCCAAAAAGAGAGTAAAATGCATCAGCAATAAAAGCATCCCTAATGTTTTAATATACTCATACAGCCTTAGTTTGTTATAACCAGTGTCTAATGTTAGCTAGCATTAGCTAACTTTACATAGACACTGCTCTTTATCAGCTTAGTGTTTTTTTTACTGTAACTCTAATACTAATGTTGAAGTACATTTTATCATTTTCCATTATCCAGTAAGTCTCACATGAGGCCACGGTGGGTTCTGTTCAACGAGCTTCAACACGCTGGCTTTTAATATCAAGTGTTGCTGTGATGTTCAGTCTACAGGTTTAATGCATCTGTTCAAAACTTGAAGCTTCAGTGTAGTACTTAGTCTTTCCTTTCTAGCAGTGAGAGTCATTTCAAGAACACTGTCAACAAATATTGCAACCCACCTGCCCACAATCCTAGTTTTCTTTTATAATATCTTATATTAATAATATATTAATATATAAAAAACCCAAAACTTAATAAATTCTAGTTTTAAAAAAAGAAGACTATCAACACATGCTAACGTCATAGGCTCTGCTGTGAAACTCTGTCGCTACTGTTGCTGCTGTAAAACAGTAGATATATTGTGTTGAACGTCAGACTGTCCCCTCCAAATGACTCATATCACTATTAGAATTGGTCCGATAACACTTTGACTGTCTACAACAGCCGAATGATTAAATTAGTTTATCCCTATTAAAGTTAGCAGGGGGCTAACCGGAAGTTAGCAGGCTCCGCTAGCAGGTTCTGGGTGCGTTGTCTAAAATAAATTGTTTGGCGAGGGTTTGAATGTAACAGACACTCAATTATATATAGAAGTTCTGCACCGCAGATTTAAAGGGGAACTCCACAGGATTTTCCAGGTGTCAGGGAGTACTACTGTGTAAAAAGTACTATTAAGTCTTTTGTGTCTCAGGAGCAGCTGTGCAAAATCTGATAAACTGCCTCAGGTGATGTCACACCAGTCAGCATCAACTGAGACTAAAAATGTCAAGTTTGAAAATGAAACGAATCTGGAGGTGTTGAGCTAGAAAGAAGAGCGGTTAGCAGATCTCTGTAGCTGCTCATCTCTGCTGGAGGCTAATAGCTCCAGGTTATATTAGCTGCTACTAGAATAAAACACTCAAATACCTGATCAAACTGTCTGCAGTCAAGTTACATTGTGGGTTATATTTTTAACAGTAACAATGGAATTTTTAATATTTTAATTTGGTTGTGATTATCTGTATTAGCAGATTGTGATTATCTGTATTAGCAGATCATCACACCATGATAGTGTGTCAGTCAGAAATTATTTTTATATCTGTTTCTATGTTTCACATTGTCAAATGAACCTTAACATATTCAAATTACACTGACACAAAACTAAAAAATATGACTGCAATAACCGGTCACAGTTTCATATTTTGTTCTTGATAAAAGACAATTAGTCAATTATCAATCACAATAACTTGTGAAAATTGTCACAGATGAATTTTCTGATCAACTACTGGACTAATGGACTAAGTAACAGACAGTGTATTTGTGCTTGCTGCTACGTATCTCACCTTCCTTCCAGGACACACCAGCCACAGTAAGGGTCGTGGGCCATCAGGCAGGAGTTGCAGTCTGGGTGCTGCTGGCATTCAGCCACTGGCCTCTTCTGCAGCTGGAATCAGGACAACACAATACATTTGAGGCGTGCAAACCATCCACGCTAAGCCCCTTAGAAATCTGATTAAAAAGAATAGGTGGCCCACTTTTCCAAGTGGAACAATGCAAAATGAAAAAAATATGGTCATTAGAATAATCCCAACTACAGACTGCTTCAGTGGAAGGCAGAGAATCCAGGACAGGAACGAGGGTGTCTTAATAATTTCTCTTTTGCTTTACACAAGAAGACTGTGTGTGTGTGTGTGTGTGTGTGTGTGTGTGTGTGTGTGTGTGTGTGTATACCATGTTCTGGGTCATGATGAAGAGATGCTCCTCTTTCTGGTCCAGGATGAGGTCTGAGCTGATGGCTGTGTTCTGCTGTATGGTGATGACAGAGTACTCTTCAACCTCACCATTGGGCCCCAGGAACACCTGCAGAAATCACACACACACACACACACACACACACACACACACACACACAAGAAAAAAAAGGTATAATTATGTATCAATTCAACAGACATCAATAGACAGCTGAAAATAAATAAGCACTGCGCTGCCACTTTTAAAAATGTCCTTCTGTTAAGCAGTCATTATAACTGACAACGTAAAAAATAGACCGCTCATTATTTTTCCTCCTGCATATTTCATAATGGCATATTTTAAAAAGGATCTACCCACACGTGCTAAAATAAGAATTTCATTTGACTAGTTATACAATTGACAGCTGTAGAAAAATCTAGTAAGTAGAGCTTGAGTAGGGACTGTAACTATGTCCAAGATCAAGAATGAAAAAAACCCCCATCTGTTTACATTCAGTGTTACTCGCCGTGGTCTAGCAAATAAACCTGGCACATGACAGCCTCCTGGCGACCTGTGAAACAGTCTGAAACCTTTGACAGGAATGTGCACTCTTTCAACCACGTGCTAGTACGTGATCATGAGCATGCACAAGAATTAAACAACAGGGGCCCACTATAAAATCATTGCTCCATAGTGATGCTACTGCTCAAAAACACCGCAAGGTACCTTTAACTTTTTAATACACATGCATGAGGAATGCTAAAAAATAGGGCTGTCAGCGTTAACGCGTTAATCGCGATTAGATTAATGCAATCCATAACGCGTACATTTTTTTAAATCGCATTTTAATTTTGCAAGCCTTTTTGTCCCTTCTACTCCCCCGTAGACGGCTCCTCTAGCTGTAGCGCTATGCTTTGAAGTGGCCTCCTGCAGTAAACCTACCGCAGTGATGGAAAGTAAGAGAGCTACTGGACTTTTGAACGGCTTGTTTAACTTTAAAAAACTTCCAGACGGTTCAGTTGACGAAGTCAAAAGTAAAATGCAACCTGTGTCAAACGGAGTTTAACTACAACCGTAGTACGTCGAGTTTGAGTTAGCACCTCCACGCTAAACACCCAGGTGCAGCCAAGCGAGCCTCAGCTCCACCAAAGTACCATTTTGGAGTGTGGGAGTCGCAGCAGACCCGTGATTGATTCCCAGTTAAGACACTCTGGTAAGAAATGCTTTACATTATGGGCTTAAAACTGCCTTGAAATGTAAAATGACAGGATTTTAAACATGCAATTCAAAACGCGATTAATCGCAATTAACTATGGAAATTCTGCGATTAATCTCATCGTTTGACAGCCCTACTAAAAAAGCTACGGAGCTGAGCTTGCATGTGATCCTTTATGACAACTCAGCAAATCTCGTGTGTTGATGAAGACCATGTGATAAAACCAATGAGTGGACATTGAGTTTGGATTGTTTTTTTTTTTAAATATATTATTATGGATTGCTTCTTTTTGCTTTAATTGGATAGTTGGTGACAGAAAGGCTGACAGGAACCATGAGGAGAGAGAGATATGGGTATGACATGCAACAAAGGTCCCTTGCTGCACTTGAACCAGGGACATTGTGGGTATATGGCATGCACTGTAACCACTCGACTACGAGAGTGGTCAGAGTTTGGGTTGTTTTATCAAAGAGTTTAACCCTAATATTGTCCTCAATAGATGTTAACTCAAAAATGAGGTATAGTTTCATTTAAATGAGGCCTATTTGCCAGATTTCCAATTTCACCTGTGCTAATAAGTTGGAATGAAGTTGGCTAAAAAGGTCTAACACAGAATTGAGTGATAATTTGAACCGTATGCTTTATAAACAGTCAAACAGGACCGGGGGACAAAAGCTGCACAGTTGACAGGAAGACAACAGGAAGTCATTCTATAAAACTCTAAAAACAACATGAATAATTGACATGTTATATTATAGGACTATAAAATGTGTAAACCCACAACCATAAAACACACACCCACACAAACAAACTGATAAAATAAAGAAATATATCCAGATTAGATCAGCAGCACAGATGGTGAGACAGAATCTGGATATTTGATGCCATTAAATAAATAGCCAGACTACATTATGACTGGCTAGCTGTTAGAAGTCCAGAGTTGCTGTAATGTGGGTTAATATGAGAGGGCAGCCTGACTGACTGACTGACTGACTGACTGACTGACTGACTGACTGCTCCACATCAGCCTTTAGATGTTATTTACAGCAGCATGAACACCAGCTTCACTCTGTCTCATATCATTAGTGAGATATGGCACTGAGAGGCCAACAAAGACAGCAATCATCCTAATGGGGGAATCCAGTGCAGGTCAGGAGGAGAAGAGTGGATCCACTGATCTGCCCTGTGTGTGTGTGTGTGTGTGTGTGTGTGTGTGTGTGTGTGTGTGTGTGTGTGTGTAGTAGTAGTAGTAGTAATAGTAGTAGCCAGTGGAAGGTGTGATGAATATGATACAGTGATACAGGCCGGGATGTCTCCCTGATGTTGGGATAATCCAATCCTCCAGGTATGTGGAGGATTTGAGGTCAGCTATGCAATCCAACACTCTTTGATCCCACAGCTCCTCAAAGCCTCACTGTTCCAGCTTTAATAACTGCCCATCCAGCCTGCACTAATCACTACTGCTGCACAACACAGTATGATAAAAAAAATCTAGAATGAAATATAACAAGCATCTAAGAAGAGGAGTAGGAAATGTCAGAGAGTTCAACTGAGAGGTGATTAACAACCTCTGCATGTTTACTGCCGCACAAAAGCTCTTTCTTCTAATGTTACGCAATGCTCTGACATCAACAAAACAAACATTTACAGATGGAATCTTAACGAGTCAGCGGTGAGTTTTGGAGCAGCGCATCTTTATAAGACTGGTGAGGTTTCAGGAATCACACTGGCTCCTGTGTCCTCATGCCAGCGTAATTTCATTTAGATGTTCAGTTTTTTTCCCAGCAGATGCAATTAAGCAATCAGTGTGTACATCATGTTTATCTGCCATGGGGCTGAGGTCATCGTCGCTGGGTTGAGGAGGTGGAGGAAGGAAGAATATGTTGCAATGTAAACATAATATTATATTCTACTGCCTAAATCTATACACATAAAAGGCCAGTTAAATGTCAGAGAGCATGATGTTAACTCAGTGATGCTGAAGTGTATAACGTCACATACCTATTAGGCCAGATACAATAACAATTTTTTCTTACATGACTTTTACTTATAATAGAGTGTTTTTAAATCAGCGTATTAGAACTTTTACTTAGGTTTGAATACTTCCTCAAAAATCCTGTTGCAGTCTCTTCTAAAGGTTTGCAATATTAGCAGCCATATAATTGAATATACACTATATGGCAAAAGTATGTGGACACAACTTTTTGTCTGAAGTTGTTTTCCTGCTTTGTCTAGATCAACGGTGTCAAACTCATTTTCAGTCAAGGGCCACACACAGCCCAAGGACGGATTGAAGGAAGAAAGGGAGGAATGACAGATTGAAGGAAGAAAGGGAGGAATGACAGATTGAAGGAAGAAAGAGAGGAAGGACAGATTGAAGGAAGAAAGAGAGGAAGGACAGATTGAAGGAAAGAAGGAGACAGGAAGCAAAGTGGGCTGGATTGGACCCCTCGGCGGGCCGGTTCTGGTCCACGGGCCGCATGTTTGATAGTCCTGGTCTAGATCCCTAAATTGTGATGAAAATACCTCTCAATGCTGAACCAGATATAAGCTCATCAATATGTTAACCTATAAGTAATAAGATATTGCACTACCAAATTGCCAATATAGTTTTGAGATCATTTAAAAACTATATCATGATGACAGCGAGCATTGAGGATTTATCATGTGTAAAATGTCTCACTCTGTATGTATCTTAGACACAACAACAACAATCTCAGGAATGTTGGCTGGCGGATATACTGTTATAATATTTTTAGTGAGCTATCTTTCCAAAGTTCAGATGGAAGATGAAGCTGAAGATAAAGAAGTAAGTTTACATGGCCGCTGACAGGACAGAGAAAAACAAGCAGGAAGCTCCATGATTTATTATGAGAACAACACATCACAGCTTAACTGTGATGTGCACAGAGCTGGTTTAATCAGCTGGGAAATGAAGTGCTGAGTGTCTGAAGTGATTGAACAACAACAAGCACAGAGGCCAGTGTGTTATACACTATGTGAAGCATCAACACAGTTCAGTAAATAAATGATTGTAGTAAACACGGTCCTGCCTCACAGCGAGGACTGCTCTTCCATCTGTCAATAATTACACATAATGCAGGCAAATGAATGACTTTAATGACTCTGTTTGTTCATGAATGAGTGCACGTTCTGGACGCCAATCACATAGCTAAACATTTAAGTACTTTACGTCTCTATTAAAATCACATTTACAATGGTTGCATGATCAGCATGAATCCGCCAGAGTAAAATTAAAGCTAATATTTGTTTAGATAACACATTTACACAGTGGGTTTAAATGCAACTACCTTCATTATCTATCAAATGTAAAAAGATGATTCACTTTATAATAACAGAACAAAGAGAAAAACAGCCTAACATTTAAGAGACTAGAATAGAGAATGTTTGATTTTTTTTTACTTGTTGGTCGATGAATTGATTGATGACTTCAGCTCAAATGTTTAATAAATTCTTCAACTTAACATATATCTCTTTAAAAGGATTTATGTGTGTGCACTTTGTAACCTGCTTTCATGCATGAAAAGCACTCGATGTGAACACAGATGCATTTTAATACTGATCAGCTGAACATTTAAGTTTTAAATAAGCCATTTGTCCCAATTTATTGATTTGCTAAAAAAATAAAAAATAAAAGCCGCTATAAAAACAGCCACTAGAGGGCATGGCTTAACTTTGACTGAGTGAATAAATGAGTGACAGAATGAATGAATGAACTGTGCTCTGCTCTACAAGTGACTGGATCTATGGTGTGACTTATATGTGTAAAATGTTATTCTAAAAACGTGTTCTTGTTTTCTTGAGAAGCTGCTAGTGTTTAAATCAGCCTTATAGTATATGTACAGTATATCAGCTAAATGTAAAGTAAAGGCTGCCACCACCATGAAGTGACATATTCATCGTTGGTAGCTGCGGTCAGGACGGAGACTGACAATGTGTCCATTAAGGACAGTGACACTGACACTGTCTGCTGTTTTGAGCGATAACTCCTCATCATTCTGAATGAGTCTCTCTGTTAGGAAGTGCACGTGTTGACCCGCTCAGAGATGACTGTGCACAAATAAAGTATGGAGCTCCGTTAGCCTGCTCGCAGTGATGTACGGCTCGAAGGTTGAGCTGGCACTGCGTGACGTAACCGTGTAAAAATACGTTAATGGCTGCCATTGTGCTAATTCTGCTCATGCAAAGGGGGGCTCAACCAAAAGCCAGAAGACACAAAGAGCCAACTGTGTGCAGGCGAACTCACGATCTGTAAACTCCTGATATCAAGGGGGGCCACCCTACAACTCACTGCTCCACTGACCCTCCATCTGATACTGCTCTTTAGTCCAGTATTACATGTTATTAAGAACTCATACACTAGGTTTTGTCATTAAGAAGACTAATGCCATGAGTCCACTGATCAGGGCATTCTTTGCGTCTTTTTGTGTGTGACCGAGCTTAACCTTGACCACCGTTTGAACCCGCGGAAACGCTGCCGTATGTGACCCCTGCCGTGACTCAACTGGGACTCCTGCATTCAACCCCAGCACCTTGGAAATCTAACTGACAGCCTGCCGAAAACAGAATAAATTCAGATGAGCTTCACATGATCAGCCCTCTCTTACTTTCCACTGTGTCTGAATGAGAGCAACGTTTTCTGTAGAGCGACACCCACTGACATCAGGGAGGGACGTCTCCTTTCTAGCAGACTGACCCTCTGTTATACAACAAGTGATAATATACTACTTCCTATCCTCTAGCCTGGTGCTGACCACAAAAGGGAAATTTACTGCAATTGAATTCATCACCACCACAAACTACAGAGTGCAAGACTAAAAGATGAATCAACACTGTAAATAAAAAGGTTTCTTATCAGCACTTTGACCAGGCTGACAAAGTTATAATTCTACTGATCCATGAATTCCTTCACTTCATGAATTTCTTTAATCGTAAATTCTAACTCATCAACTCCTGCCCTCAACAGCCTGTAATTTATCCCCAAAACCAGTAACTTGAAAACAGCTGTAAAACATGATATATATTTAGACTCTCCGACATCCAATGTTTTTCTCTAATCAACCTTCCTGAACCAACTTCAATGATTTCAATGGTTCATTTGATTCATTTTTCATCTAAGCCATCAACCTGTCTCTTAGACCCCATCCCAAAAAAATGTGATACAGCCACAGTTAGTTTCCTAGTTTGGTGTGAAGGAATGTGACTGGCCTGTACAGAGCCAACACCTTTAGGATGACTACAACTGTGAGCCAAAATCAGTCTTGGATCTTACAAATGATCAAATGGCAGCAAATCCCTGCGGCCACATGTCAACATCTGCTGGTTAATGCTCATGCTTTTGGAACAATATGATCAACTATAATATATGGATGTAATGTTTGGTTGCCAACATGCTTTGGGCTATTGATAGTATTATGTGTAATATGCCAAGACAGATAGAAGATGAGGATACTGCGTGTAACTAGATGTATATCAGTGTCTATTTTGTTCCTTTTTCTCCCCCTCATAAAATATATCTATTACCATATCAATCTATATATATATACACTGTAAGACAACCCTGCTTGCAACACCTGTTTCTGTAAAAAGATTAGGAATAGTTTGAGGCATATACCATTCAGTATATTTTACATGTGTAGGAACTTTTGAAAAGACATAGAAAAATATAACAACTAACATATCAAACTACAGAATTGGTATTAACACAGCATGCTTAAGGGCCATCTACACCTAAAACGATAATTATAAGGATAACTGTAAATATATAGTTTTAAAAATCGGTCAAGCTCACATGGATGGTGGAGTCACTTTCAGAGTGATAGCAACACTTACAGTCAATCAAAATCCTTCCCATAAACCAACAACATGTGCTTTAGCTCATCTCTCACTACAGAGATTCCCAGAGGTGATTTCTTTATATAGGTTAGTCTCTGTTTATTATAGTCTACAATGATGCTGTAACTTCATTCTCCATTATTATGTGAAAAAACTTCTTGCAGGTAAATCAAGTTCATGCTAAAAAATGTGGTTTAGCAGCTAAGACTAGATCACCAATGGAGCAAAGTGACACCAGATTTTAAAAGTTGTGACATACTTGCTTGTTTTCAAATCTTTTATAACTGGAGGGTGAACCACTGGTTTTCTAGGTATACACTGATGTTAGCAGTTGTGTATGTGCTCATCGTTCACTGGGTAAGTGAAGTTACCACACTGGCAGGATCTACTAAAATTAGTACATTCACTTAACAACAAGATGGAAACAAGTCCAGATGCAGCAGGAAGGACTCTCTGTTCCTGAGATTATTTCTGTAGTACTGGCCTCCACATACTGAGCTGAGTCTATTTTAAACATCCATCGGTTGGCATGAGAATAGTGAGTGGTTTAGATGTGAACAGAGCAAAGTGTTGAACTGAGTGTCTGCTGGGTCAACTACCATGTCTGTACAGTGACATATATTACAGCTGTGTGAGAAATACCTGGCACATGTTACCCAAACACGATCTGAACTCTAAGTAATGACACGAGCTGTTGAATATGCTAGACTATTACTTCACATTTCCAGCAATAACAAGGCAATCTCTGCTTAACATGACAAGCAATAAAGACAAAGTGCACCTTGTAAATGCTTTTGTGTGTGTGTGTGTGTGTGTGTGTGTGTGTGTGTGTGTGTGTGTGTGTGTGTGTGTGTGTGTGTGTGTGTGTGTGTGTGTGTAGAATGCACAACTGACAACCTGTCTAGGCACGCCCTGACATCTGTGTTTACCTTGTGCAGGTTCCCCTTGGAGTCTCCCAGGAAAGCAATGGTATGTCCCGCCCTCATGCTGACGGACACAGCGGTGAGACGGGCAGACGGGCTGTCCAGTATCGTCTCTTCTTCCACGGGGACCCGGCTGGCCATGGGGCTGGGGGTGTGGTCGGAGCCACAGGGGTAGGCGTCCAGAGTGTTCTACCGATGAGGAGATGAGGAGAGAGGACATGTCATGTTTAATTCACATGAAGATTAAGATCCACATGATAAATAACACATACTATTTGCTCATGAAATGTAAACTACACTGCATGTTTTGTGCAAAAACAAACTCTTCATATGATGTGTTATCATTTCTCAGCAGGTTATCAAAAACACAACAGCAGTGTTGCTACAGCGTTTAGTAAAATCCCAGCAGGATTTATTGTAGAGGGGTCGAGTGTTTTTAGAACGAACCGTTGCAGGAATCCAGTGACTTGTACACACTGTGCGTTAAAGCTTAGAGTAGGTTTGTTTTTGTTTCCGCAGTTTGGCAATGGAAAGACTTTGCTCTGGCGGCAGGGTTGTTGTTTTTTGTTCCGGGCAATTTATTTTTCCAAAAGAACATCTGAAAGCAGGGTCACCGCTTCATCACTGGTAATCCCAACAATAGGAAATGGAAGCAATGAACCTTAGAGCGCTGCCTACTTGTTTTTGATGGATTGCATGCAACTGGCTGGTTTGTTGTTGTGAACGGACTCCCTTATTTGGCCGGACGAGAAATAGAGAGCTTTTATCAGAAAGACACATACAATCCTACTGTAGTAAAACTTAAATATATCACTGATTTTTTTAACACTGCACCAAATTTGAAACTCGGTTGACATAACATCGCTAAACTATGTCCCAACAGCTATATATAGGCCTCACTGTGTATTGATTAAGTTAACTGTGTGGGGTGAGGGACAGTTTAGAAAGCCTGTTTGATCTGCATCATAAGAACTCGAGCATTAGAGGAAAAACAAGCAGAGATGACCGAATGCTAAGAATAGCCCCAAACTACATTATGTCTTCTGAAATAGTTATGAAGTTATGACGTCCAGTCTAGGAACATGGCCTGGAAGCTTAAAGAGTGGTGTGTCACTAACAGCCTGGGCTGATGGGAGCCTGTGATTACACTGTAATGACACACACTGAGAAGCGCAGCGCAGTCTGCAATCATCTGGACATTTAGCCAGAAATACCGAGGCCAGTAATAACCATGAGGGAGGGAGGAGATAATGATGACAAAAGATTGCTAAAGTTGCAGTTTGACCACTAATGTTTGGTAGGAGTCCTGAATACTGATCACCAATAACAAAGCATGTTCCTGATGGACTGTCCAAGCAAATGGTACATGGACTGCATTTATGATGGAGCCTTTCTTGCTTTCTGACCACTCAAATCGATTAACATTACATGCCAACATTCACCAATGGCACAGCCTTTGGGAGCCTTATCCAAGGACACTTCATCATGTGTACTGAAGGATCCAGGGATGGAACCGCCTATCCTCTCATTAGTAGATGAACCGCTCTACCTCTGAGCCACAACCACCCGCGAGCCACAGCTGCAAAGACTAAACAGGGATGAAGGCTGCCATGTGTTGTTTGTGTACATCGATCTGATTAAGATTTGTCATTTTAATCACAGTGGAAATATGTTTTCAGTGCCAGATCCCTCAACACCAAAGCCAAAGTACAATTAGGTATGAAATAATCAGTGTAAAACCAGATGGCAGGCATGTTGGCCAAGTCAATCAACAGCCGATCCCCAGACTAAAGTGAACCAGCTACAAAAACCTTGTCAAATTTGATAGTTGAAACTTGTCTGCTTATGCTTAATAACATCTGTAATTTGATATGCTGTACAAATTAGACTAATTTTTGCAACACTGCTTATCAGGAAATACTTGTTTGAGGACATAGGGACATTGCAAAGGGAAAGTGTAAATGTAAGGAAATAAATACTTGTATACATTGGTGAATTAATTATGTTATACAGTAAAATAAACCCTTTCTCCCCATATGAGGACATTATTTATGTCAAAAACGTATTCCTGTACAAAGATAATCCTGAGCTTTTGTACTTATCAGGTCCTACTGATCCCAAAAAAGATAAAAAAGCATACCAATTAAAAGCTCAGGTCTCTAGAGGTTAAGTTTATTAGTATTCTTGGCGTCCATAATTGCTAGATAAAACATGCATATTTAGTTGATTTTGTATTGTCACAAGCATGGGGGTGAGGTGGTTTGAGGAGAGAGCCTTTGTGTATTTTGCAGTTAAGATTCATTCATAGTCATTTTGTCTATATTTTGCATTGTAAATAGTTATTGTGATTTGTCTACTCCTTGTGACCCTAAATGATCTGAGCGGTCATCAGTGAGGTCAGTTTTGTCTTCGTTGAGATCAGTTAAGTAACTTAGTTCTGTTGGCTTGCAGCTCAGTCCTGAACAGGATAGAACTGGGGTGGACACTTCTTGCTTCTGATTTTCTTCATCTGTATCCCTGAATCTCTTCTTCTCTTCCTCCTTTAGAGTCTGGTCTCTGCCTGGCATGTCCTCATCTGTCCTTGTCAAACCTTGATAAAACATTACCCCCAACCCTACCCCACTAAGTACGCCTAATGCCGTTGATCGATCCCTCTCTGACCAGCAATTCTATTCAATTACACTGGCCACACTACCTTTCCCTCCCTCCAGCTAATCCCTTGTATGTGGCTTTCGCAGGTTGAAGGGTCAGCCTGTTTTCTGTCCTCAACACACAAGGAAGTGATAATAGATGATGATGGTGTCAAACGAGCCCACAATGCCTATCCAAATGCAATGCTTATAGATGCATGCACACACACACATACACACAAACACACACACACACACACCGCATAAAGTCAGGATTTCCAGAGTCGGTGTTATGAGAGAGACAATCTAATTCAATCCCTCCTCCGCAGGATTACATTTGTCTGTTACGAAAATGTCAAATTAAATTTCATCCTCTCTTGATACAGAGGTCACTTGGATGGAAGAGGACGGCCCTGGACAGCTTCAGATGTGCGGCACCAGCTTTGGCAGATGAAAGCTTTTATTCAGTAGTCATCAAAAAAAAAAAAAAAAAAGTAATTTCACCGAAAAACTTTAAAAAATGGAGCGCCTGTGCTTCTCTACAAACAACAATATTGGGTTATTTTGTGACTTGTACTCTGCCTCTCAGTTATAATGAACCTTTTCATTCATATTAAGAAAAAAATACCTCAATTTTAAGCAGCACATGGGGGAAAGACTGAAAAATATATATGCAAAGGTCATTTTTATATAATACAAGGCCGTCCATATTCCTCCAAGATGTTGTTAGTGGCATTTGTGCTTTTCAGTAACACCCTGTCACACAAACATACAAATTACACACACTGACACATACATGGTAAGAAATCGCTGTAACTGCTGTGACTCAGAATGTTGGCCACAGAGGTTTCACTGGAGAAAGTGTTAGGTAATTCCCTTACTAATGTGCACCTGAGTGCTAGTTGTTTAGATAAGGAAGAACAATTGTTTATTGTTTTCACCCTGAAATCATAAATCTGCTTTAACGCAATATGAAGGAAACAAGCTAACCGTGCCAGGCTCTGTGTCTCAAATCACATACTTCTGTTAGTACACTTCTGTGTAGTACACTGTGTATACTATGTACTTATTTGCGTAGTGCTCATATTTCAACAGGATAATGCTCCCTCAAATCAAACAAGGCCTGTGCACACTTAGCAGAAATTATGATTTGCTAGTTAGAAAGCTAGCGTTAGCAAGCTCGCATTAGCATTCATGGTACCAAATCATAACAGACTGCTAAATTAACCAAATAACCCTACTGATGGCTTATATGTGACAACAGTATAGTGGTGCTTTGTGCAAAAATGTAATGTATAATGCATTTTTATAAGGCGGTGATGTTGTCCCTCGCCTTCTGCTACGTAGCTAAGATGGTGACTATTGAGGGCGAGAAGTGTCCATAATTCCACACTCAACTTTGTTTTTCAGTGCAGCATCTGGGTACTCATAGTGCACTGCATTTTTCCATACTTGTCAGTGTGAACACACTTATGCACTCGAAATATTATGTGCAAGTACAGAAGTACTACGTATTTGAGACACAGCAAAGGTTTTCTGCATTGTTTTATAGTGAAGGTGGGCTATATGATCTGAAACAAAGGCCATCCCAGTTACCATCATATGACTTTACAAAATAAAGCCTTCACCTTTAGGGTACAGAGCAGAGTCGTCAACTATATTGATCACGAGAAGATGCATCTGGATCTTAGTGCCTTACCACCTCTGCAAAACACCAAAGTATCTGAGAAGTGATGTATGGGTGCATTTTTTGGTTTTTACAATTTAATTCAAGATACTACTACATCATACTTTAGGAATGGGATACATGTGTTGCATTCAAATGTATTTATATGTATTATGTCTTAGTGCTCATTTATTTGCACTTGTTTAGTGACAGTCCTAACAAGAAACAAGAAGCTTCGATCTGTTGAACTCACCTCTGGCAGATTGGCACAGTTGGATTTGACTTCATATTCGATGTAGGCTGCCTCTATTCCTGTCTTTTTACCCATCTGTGTGTAGCACAGGTCCCTGGTGGAGTTAATCCTGTGGTCCACGTCTTCCAGTTTAAACATGCAGAGGGCTGAGTCTTCACTGGGACGAGTTGATGAAGTCAAACGAGTGGAGAAAACACCGAGAAGAATCTCTGAGCCTTGACTCGCTACTTTGTCCTTGGAGATTCCAAGCTGGACAGCTTGCAGGAGGTTGTAGATTTTTCCTGCCCTGGAGCGACAAGTCAAGGGCACTTCCACGTACGAGTAATAGGCTTGGTCATCCAAACATACACGGGAGACGTAGGTGCGATACTCGCGTGACTGTGACTTAAGGTCCCGCCTGTAGAAGAGGAAGTATACGTGCTGACGGTGGGCAAACGAGGCTACAAAATGATGGTCATACTCAGAGAGACGGCCAGCAACAGCCAGCTTAGCAGTCTCCTCATAAGAAAAGACTGGTTCCTGGGCGAGGTTTCTTGTGGAAATGGGTGGGTGGCTGCTAGTGTATCCTCGCCCAACGAACAGCACTGGCTGTCTGTCAGGATGAGACCGAACAATGAGCCCAACTGTACTAACGTTAGGGTGGTTAGCTGCTACATATTGGGTATCCACTGGCCTCTCGGTGGAGAAAAGTACCTTATTCACAGAATCCAGGCTACGCTTCTGACAGATTCCTTGGTTGACACTCCCACAGGTTATAAGTTCCATGGAGTAAGGGTTGACCAACAAGAGCTTGTTGTGATTACTTGTGACCCTTGCCTGAGGGCAGTTGTTCTCTGTTACAGGAGGCAAACACTCCCTGCTGTCTGTGACAGGTCCGGTGTCATCCTGGAGTTCAGGTTGGAGGAACTGATTCAACTGGAACAGGTGATCTCTGGCCCCGACGTAGACCCGACCCACACTGGGGTCAGGGTGCAGGGCCATGTGCTCAAATAGAGTGTCATTCCTAATAAAGGTAGGGTAAAGGCTGGAGGGGGAGGAGTCTTGTCCTTGGACAACACCACTGGGTATTGAGGTGAAAGGCCAGCCAATGGCTAACAGCAGGAGAGACAGCAGCGTTGGGCCTGCTGACACTGAAAGACGACGCACCATCCCCGGAGGCATGGCAGCAGAGCTGAGGGAAAGACGACAGGAGATGTTGTTAGAAAGCATACTACACACCTCAACACACATTACAACATCAATCACCAGATAATTGTACATTTAGCCTCAGACACCCATATGAATACCTTGTTGTTAACTTGGTTCATTTAATTCCTGTATAGATTATTGACAATGATGTACTGTGTAGGGTAGATACAGTGATTCAAATATACTTCTCACTTCAACTGAATTATGGTGAATTATAAAATAAACTATCCTTCATTCTTGGTGCACAGATTCTCTAGAACAGTGGATGTGCTCCCAGGCTCACTGTTAGTGCCACAACACTGCACCTGTTTCTGAACTGAAGTACTGTAAGCCATTAGTATTGAAGGCCCTTTTACCTCCTCCTTCTACATGTGCTGTTGTAACTAGCTAGCTGAAGCCAGGATCAGACCACACATAGGAAATCAAAGACATAAATTCTTGCTTTGACATGACAGACATGGCAGACATGGCAGACATGGCAGACTGCACATTGGACTGTAACCGATTGTAACATGTGGTCTTTCATGACTTTCAGAGTTCACCTACAGCACCGAAGACCACGGAAGAGCCCTCTATGCTCCTATTTGTAACTGTCATCAAACACATTATAAAAGTTGTCAAATTAAGTGTCTGATCCAGTAGTCTTTCTGCCGGAATGTCTACGTTGATCGTCTTTGGGATAAAGCAATGAAGGCACACAGCGCTCATAACAACATATGTCAGGTCAGGCCATTATCAGTTAAGCCTGGCATGACTTGAATAATCTGTCTGTCAGTTTGCAAGAATGTTATCAGTAAAACATGCTCCATGGTACAGAAAGTTTGGGGGACCCCTGCTTTAGAATGCTCTCTGAGACTTTTGGAGGCTTCTTGGAGAACAACTGCCCTGGAGAGAGATATGTATGCACTGAATAGAAAATGGATCAAGAAAATTGATCCCACATCCAATTCAGTTTCACAGAGTAGTCCTTATAGAAGGTGCAAGCTTTTGACCTTAATTACTTCATGCTATTTGCAAAAATATAAGGACATAAAAAAAAACTGGATAAGAAAACTGTAAGTGTTTTTAATTTTAGAACCATTGACTCTACAAAGTGGTTTTCAATTGTTTAAACAACCTCAGGAGAACATTTTGAGACATGGGCTCCTCACCATTTGTTTCCCGTGGTGTCTTACAGAGGCATGTCACCTCTTGACCTCCCAGCAGCTCAGGTTTAAAAACACATCCTTCTGGACACAACCTGAAATGCAGAGGAAAGAGACGATACATCAGTACACTCTTATAATACTAAGACACCTAGTGTGAGTCAGTAGGACAGAAATCCCCCTAAAGGATTGTGAGCCAACCACAAACCTGCGTATTTGCTATAAACACAGACTCTGACGTTGGAACACCTTGTGTTTTTTGGCATCACAGCAGTCCACTATAAGCCGTGGGAAGCTCATTCCCATTGAAATTCTTGTCAGACCTATGTCTGACTGGCAACATCCGTTTTTTCGTGTGTAAAAAAGCCCTCAGCAGAGGCCAAGTCGAGTAGTGTCAGTCCAAGAGGGCTTTGAGTGCCACACACACTCTGTCCCAGTATAAAATCCTCCCTCATTGCTAGGATACAAGGTACAAAAACCCTTTGGTTTGAGGGTCCCTGCCAGAAAAACAAGCTGCTGTGAACTCAAAGAGGATGGCATGAGAACCATAAGAGGGGTAGAGTTCCCCCTTTTGGGCACCTGAATTTGTGATTTGACACCTGGTGAAATATTGTAATGTCTCCTCTAGTCATGATTACTAAATTACACCCAATCCTCCTATTTCACGCCATATACAGTTTAGTCTCCTCTCTCCTGCTTATAATCTCTCTCTTCTTGCCATCTTGCTCTCCTCCTCCATCGCCTCCCAACACTCCATCACTGGAACAGAAGCAGGATTATCTCTTACAAGTTCAGGCGGATCTCCAGTGAGCTTATCCAAAGGGGAGGTTGGGAAAAAAGACGGAGACAGGCTGAAAAAGACACTATTCAGCCTGCTGAACAGACCAATCCTCACCCAGTTTACACACACACACACACACACACACACACACACACACACACACACACACACACACACACACACACCTCTTTCCCTGCCACACTGGGAGCGTTAGAAAGCTTGCTTTGTTGGTGGCAAGCTCCTGTATGTGGGAATGAGGGTAAAGGCCTGGCAAGAGGCCAAAGATAGAAAGAAAGGAAAGAAAAGAACTGATTTACTAGAGCACAGTAATTATAATCATTATCTATACAATGTGACTTCAATCTAAATCTCCTCATCAGATATATGTCCTAACAGATGTTTGTGTTCCAGCTCCGGTATAAACAGAGGCACAGAGGTCAAAGCAGGCTGATTGATGCCTTGGTGACCGAACCCGAAATCATTTAATCTAAACAAAATGACAGACTTTCTCCTTTGACCCCTGGAGGTAAGGCAAACATGTTTTCATTACTTGGTCAAAAGCTACAACTCTGTGGCTGGAAGTGAACTCTGTAGTCAGCCTGTCTCATCTCTCTGGAGGATGAAGCTTTACGGCCCTGTGCAGATAATCCTGAGAAAGCACCAGTCCGAAGCCTAACGGAGCACAGACTGGCAGAGGAATGACTGGCATGTTAACTCATAGAAGCGCTAGTTCAACAAACACAGCGCTTCTCCTGTTTCCTCCTCTAGCAAGCGGCAGATATATAACACTCCCATCGTGGGTCACTGTGTCAGATTTGGGCATGGGGTTGTCTACTCCAATAACTCTCGTCGTTGGCAGGCTGTTGCAACTTATCCAAGAGTAACAGGCCCGGTCAGGTCCTCATCCATCTTAATTTGCTTTTTGCTGAAAGCTGCAAATCAAATCGCCAAAAACTACAGTAAAACTGGGACTGCCATCAATCCGGGCCCATCTCATTCGGAAGAGGTTTGCCTTTCCTGCAATCAATAATCCAATCAGACTCAACTTCATTCAGAGTTTGAGACACATGAGAACAGGAGAATGGACTCTTGATTCAATTCTCTCACATTAAAAAAAATTACATTTCGCCTCCGAATGGAAGTCTCTCTTTTTTTTTTCGGCGAATACAGTGAGTCAAAAGGTATCAATTTGATGAGAGGGGAGAGGAGGAAATGTGGCTGTAATTGCTTTATCTAAATGTTCCCTTACGTTTAGGTAATGGACTCCATCTTGTTCCAGCACTGTCTGCAGAGTCAGTAACACAGTCCATAGGATAGAATCTTCTGTATGTACTCCTATAAAATATACAGGACCGATAGAACAGGTAGTAAATTACTAGGTGTGTGTGTGTGTGTGTGTGTGTGTGTCGCAGCTGGTGATTTGTGTTTGTGGTGTTGAGACTGTTGTGGAGACGGGGTGGGGCACTGCTGAAACATCTGGACCTTCTCCCAGAGGACTTGATGTCAAAAGAAGGTGATTACATCCACCAGCAATATTCCCCGTGTTTGATAGAGTTCAGCTGGCAGTTAACAACCCTCTCAGTCATTCAAATGACTCACCCATTCACACAGGAGGCAGGGCCAGGGCACACTGATGGATCATGGTAGGGTGGTTTTCGACTGAGCTTGGAAATTGAAGCAAGGTTACCAGGATTTTTGAGGCCATTACTACTAAAAAATGATGCATAAGTAAATCTGAAACATATTTATCAGTGAGGTTACTTCAAACGTATGTAATATAATAATATGTAATAACTGAAAAGTGTAGACTTGTTTAGGCAGCAGAGATTACAGCTACAAAGTGGAATGACATTAGAAGAGAGCATTTGCTGATAAAAGTATGGAAGAAACATAACCAGTAAAGTTCTATGGGAGCTGTAGTTTTTTGGATGTTAACAAATTAATCATTGTCCAACACTGTTAAACCTGTTATAATCTACATATTTATCATCATGTTGGTCATAGCTCGTAGTGATGAACCTACAGTGACTCAGCAGCTTTATAGTGCGTTTCAGCTCAGCTCATTGTTTAGCTGCCTGGCTGCAACTTCACTGTTTTATTTCACTCTCAGAGCTCTCATCGTGTCATTTTGGGCCGCAGCAAGGAGCTTTTTTTAAGAGAAAAAGCTGTAAAAGCCACTGTACACTACCTGCTCAGCACCAAACGGGAAAAAAGACACTAGCTGTAGACTAGCTGGTGAACAGTATTTAGTATACAGAGTATTTAGCAGCTAAATTATGTTGCTCTGTAACTGCTGGGTGTGGAAATAAGCAACTGTTTGATAACAAGTTCAACATATATAACTAAAAAGGTGATATGTCAACGTTAAGTTCACTATTTGTTTTCGCTGCCCCCAAGTGGCCAAATAATTAAAATAAAAAAATCAGACTGATCAAAAATGACATTGCACTTTAGTAACAAAGGAGAGATTAACTCTAAATGCTTTTCTTTCCTCGTACTAATGTCTTGTGGATATGACAGGTAGCAGTGTAGCCTGTGGCAGACAGACAGGACCAGCAGGGGTTGAATCCCCACAGCACAAACCAAAGTCTATAGACCTCGAACCCACCATAACACGGACTGGTCTGGAGCCTGAGCCGGGGCCAAAAGACTTCCACAACAAAACGGAGCATTCCTGAGAGGCACATTCAATTGAGCCATCATCCGCTTCATTGAGCTCAGCCTCTCATTCATTTGAAAATGCAGCTATCCTACATTCTGGAGGAGATAGACAGAGAGGGGACAACAGCAGTGAGGAGGAGGATGGGGGGTGGTGGAGCATATTTGAAGTGAAAAAAGCTGGCGGAGTGACATAAGCGACCGAAAAATGGGGTTACAGGAAAACAATGGTGAAAGGAGAAGACGGGGGTGAGTCAGAGAGGAGGGGGAAACAGCCAGAAATCGGCAGAAAACAAGTGCTCGCAAGCCTCAGTGCTCACTGAGAACTGATGGAATGTGACTAGTAATAATGAGAGACAGAGAGAGAGAGAGAGAGAGAGAGAGAGAGAGAGAGAGAGAGAGAGAGAGAGAGAGAGGAGAGAGAGAGAGAGGAGAGAGAGGAGAGAGAGGAGAGAGAGAGAGAGAGAGAGAGAGAGAGAGAGAGAGACGGACAGAGAGAAAGAGAGAGGGAGGATGAGGTGGCCATTAATTACAGTGCCTACCCATAATGCCCCATTCAACACCCACTCATTCACAGAACAAGGGGGAGGGGAACTAAAGCAAGTTTCTAATTAGTGGCATGATTGTGAGCATCAACACACAAATGTGTACCAGCGCGCACACACCCCCCCCCCCGCCTATAATGACAAGTCCTCCTCTGTACACATTAAACAAATAAACTCCAAAATGCCCACACAGGCAGAGAGGGGAGGGGGAGAGAGAGAGAGAGAGAGAGAGAGAGAGAGAGAGAGAGAGAGAGAGAGAGAGGAGAGAGAGAGAGAGAGAGAGAGAGAGAGAGAGAGAGAGAGAGAGAGAGAGAGAGAGACAGAGACAGAGACAGAGAGAGACAGAGACAGAGACAGAGACAGAGAGAGAGAGAGAGAGAGAGAGTCATCTGCAACCAGTCATAGCCTTCACATCAACAGACCGTGTTTACAAAGGATGCTTCAGTGTCTGTGGGAGCCTACGCTGCTCAATTACACAAACACTAGCCGTCAACATCTTCCTCCTCCTGCTCCTCCAAAACACAACTGCTGCTGCTGTGATATGAGCTGTGTAAACCAGCAGTACTCTGTAACACCTACCAGGAGACACATGTTATGTCTTTGAATGCAGAGGATAAAGTAGACCACAGAAGATAAAAGGTCTATCTGATGAGACTTTAGAGCAGATCGGATATCTAATGTTGGTGTTCCTCAACATTAAAACACAGGGCTCTTCAGGTTAATCTAGGACTATAGGCGGATGGGCCTAATTGCCACAATTCCCATGAGCCTCACTCGTTATTGAATCTGGTTTCTTCGAGTGAAAACACAACTTCCAGGTTTTGTTCCAGGAGTAGGAAAACCATTTGACATTTGCAATAATGAAAATAATTAAAAATCCAGATGTGGAACATCTCAACAGTATGTGATATTGGTCACTACAACATGACAGCGTTTCATGGAGACTTAGACCATTCATGGGCTAAATGCCACTACTTGATAAAAGAGGTGAGCTCATAGGTGAGACAAGTGACCACCGTCAGTTTAGACATGTCTCTGAGACAAAGATATACAAGTTATACAAGTTTATAGCTGGCAGACATTCAAATTAAAATGCTGGAAAAATTGACCTGGGGGCTATAGGGTTTTTTTGTAAGTTCACACAAAGTAATAGTTTAGCTTTGTTAAAACAAAGTTTTCAATCCAGTGGAAGCAAGTGCTGTAACTGAGCCATTTGTCTTGAGACAGAAAGTAAAAGAAACTGTGAGACATTGCACTGAGTTACAGAAGCTAGTGGAACAGAGACTGGCCTGGATGTGACATAAGTATTTTGGCTCTCTGTAACTTAGAAGTCAGTCAGAGATCAATCAAAGCCATAGCAAATTCACAATGTTTCATTTCATATCATTCACAATGTTTCATATCTGGAACTGTGAGCAAAACACTGCAACCACAGTTGCACAATTCATCAAAGATTTAGCCAGAATCTGAACGCACTAATCTAAACTGCTGAAAGTTTTATTAGTTGAAGTGGAATCTTTATGCTACACTCAGACAGCGTTGGTTGAACAGGAAAAACCTCAAGTTATTTCAGACTGGAAGCGTTCAAGCATTATTACCAGATGTTTACCTTCTTTGCTAGTCTTGTAGTCACATCATAGTAATTGATTTACATATTTCTAGCTGATTGTTAACAAGTTAAACTTAGATACAAACAAACACTTCTTCAACCACAAGGCTGAAGTTAGTTTAAGCTTGCCGTTAGCTAAACACGCAACAGAACTTATAGCACAGTGACTCGATGATGAAGTAGGACTAGGTATTGGTACTAGATACCTTTAAGGTATCGACCGAAAATAATATGTACTAAGTAGTATCAAAACATCTCCCATTAAACGATACCAGCAATCAATCCTTTTTGCACACCTGTTGCACTCAGAGCTAGACTTGCTCACAGCTAATCAAAGCAAGTGTTGATTTAGTTTTGATTTAATGCGACATGATTGGCCCACTACCACAGCAGCTACAACCCGTCTATGGTGGTGAAGTCATGGTGAAACTGAGTTAGTGTGCTTAGCAGTTCAGCAGCCAAGATGCCACCTAAATGCTCTTAAGTGTGCCTACACTACACTCCTGTTACACCGGATAAAAGCAACTGCACAATGTGTGGAATGGGTATCAGATGAAGTATTCAATATGTATGTCCTCTTGAGGAATAAGACGTGTGTGTAATGTGTGTGCGTAGCAGCAGAAAAGTGACAGAGCAGAGGAAGAGGTTATCAATCAGGCAGTAAATAACCAGTAGAGGCTACAGAGTCTCTCCAGAGTTTTGCTGGTAGCTCTTTACAACAACTATTAATAACAGACTGAGCCAAGACAATCGCCCAGCTGGCTGGATGTCATCAACATTACTTCCGGAGATCTTCTTGCTACATACTGGACCTGCGCAGCTGTTCATGTTTATGTTTAGTCCGGTGTTTCCATTTCTTATATGATATTAAAAAAGTTACACGAAATGAAACCAGGCTGCTGGCACCAAAGTCTTTCTGGTTTTCTCTGCTTCAAAAAAGCAGATCTTTTTCTTCCTCTACTTTTAAATTGCTTGCTCTTCTTCACTCTCCTATTAAGTATGTGCAGGAGTAGCAGTGTTAACGTGGTGCGTTCCCTCTCAATCACTGCATTCGTCTGCCCGCTGGCTCTGGAGCTGGAGAGCCCGGCTGGCTGGCTGGCTGACAAGAAGTTATTTATAGAGAACCCCCCCAACAATTGCCGCTCATCTAAAAGAACACATTCCTCCTCGGCTGATGAACTTCACAGGGAGAGAGAGGAGGAGGATGACGAGGGGGAGGGGGGAAGAGGGGAATCATTGCCCTGTGCTCTCTTCCGGAAAAACCTCTTTCCAGAAATGAAGACATAAAAGTTTCCATGATCAGGCCCTTTTAAGGGATGGAGTCCGTTTCTCTCAGTGGCATGACAGCAGGCTCTTCTGGACATGTTTCAGTGGTCAGAGGAGAGCCACTTGTCGCTGCAGAGGGAGCTGGGTGGGTAAAGGAAGTTCCCATGGTTGTTAAATTTTATGGCCCCCGGAGAAAATCACCCTGGGGTGACAGAGGATGGGCTTGGATAACAAGAGAGGACGGATATCCGGGTCTCGGGGATCACTTCTACGTTCGGGTGGAACTCAATGGCTTTGATCGAAACGTGTGCATGCGTTTCCTCTTTCCTCCTCATGTATCAATGTAGCTCTGTATGTAAAGACTGCTGTTCACTGAGCTGAGGTCAGCCATGAGGACAAGTCCTGCATGATTTGAGACTTTTGCTTTTACATGTTTCATTCTTTTCTCCCAAGAGGAAGTTGTATCTCATGTCTTCAAGTTGATTGTGACAGTTCTTTTTTTTTATCATTCTGGCATAATGAAAGACACTTTTAAAAGGTCTTAGGTTCACAAACTTTCATTCATAATGGCACAGAAAATAAGACTGGAGGCTTTTTTCATCTTCCTCTTAAAAATCAAACTACAACTTCAATTAACTGTGAAGCCCTTATTACAAACAAGATATTTATACCAGCTTAGACTTGTAAAATAACCTACAGTTGAAACACTAATGACATGGTTTTACCACAGTACCAATTACAGTTTAAATGAGTGCCCTCTGTTTTATAGCAGTGTCAAAATATTCACTTTGTGAGGAAAAAAAGCAGAAGTAGAACAAATCTGATAGATAGCAAATGAGCAGCAACTCTCAATCAATCTGCTCTAGTCCTTTGATTCATGTCGTTATGATGAGGAGCATGTCTGTGGAGGAATTAGATGTTAAAGGGCTGTAAATGAGAGCAAGTAGCGAGTCATCACGGCTATCATAAACAAACAGACACAGCTGCCAGACAGGAAGCTGTAAAACTCTTTAGGGTAGATCTGGATCGTAACTCAGATGCAGGCAGGTGCGGCTGGCAGCGCACATATCATAAAGTATCTACATGGCAATAACTTCTGAATGTACTCGAGCGGAGAAGCTATAATGCTTCAGGGTGAGTAATATCTCACTGCCTCCATTCTGATGTGATGTGGTTTTATGAGAAAGTGATGGTGGTGCCTTCACTGTACTACACTATACACCCAACACAACTCATATACTTCATATATGGTATACTCCAACAGAACCCATATACTTCATATACTGTATACCCCAACATAACCCATATAGTGTACTCCAACAGAACCCATATATTGTACTCCAACAGAACCCATATACTTTATATATGGCAGAACCCATACACTTCATATATGGTATACCCCAACAGAACCTATATACTTCATATATGGTATACCCCAACAGAACCTATATACTTCATATATGGTATACCCCAACAGAACCCATATACTTCATATATGGTATACCTCAACAGAACCCATATACTTCATATATGGTATACCCCAACAGAACCTATATACTTCATATATGGTATACTCCAAAAGAACCCATATACTTTATATATGGTATACCTCAACAGAACCCATATACTTTAGAAATGGTATACCTCAACAGAACCCATATACTTTATATATGGTATTACTCCAACAGAACCCATACACTTCATATATGGTATACCCCAACAGAACCCACATACTGTACTTCAACAGAACCCATATACTTTATATAAGGTATACCCCAACAGAACTTAGGCACACAGTACTAGAGCATAGATGTGGGACTACAAAAAAAAGGAATACAAAAGATTATAACTAATGTTACTGTCTACAGCAGACCAGTTAAAGTATTTAAGACCTTTTTAAATTCTATTAAAGACTTTTTAATTCCTTCTATGGCCACAATTCAGATCTTGTAATAACCCACAGCCTGTTTGACAATATCTCTTCAGTTGTGGAAGTTTGCATCTCTGATCATTTGTGTGTCTTAAGGTTAACATTATACACATAAGACTAATATGTCTGGGTGTGTTTTTATGTGTTCAGTGTTGTTTGTGCTAGTAATAGTGGCTGGTGCAGGTGTGGACACCACAGTGTGTTAGGCTAAGTATAGAGTAATCCCAGCATATAATTCCATTGTATAGGACAGTCACTGAGGATGGCCAATGCGACCCTCACACTGACAGGCAGTAGAAAGGTGCAGACACAGAAAGAGACCCCCCCCCCCCCCCCCTATTATTACCAATTTAGCACACTGAGACTCCTAAACTGTACTTATCTCCTTAGGGGTCTGAGTGATTCAACGGACCAGAGAGCTCCAAGATGACCAACCATCACTCCACCAGACAAGGTTGACAGGTTGGACATTCACAGGTCATTAGACAGTGAACCATAAAAGTAAGAAGAGGAAGAGTAGAATGATCAGGTAACAGGGATGAAGAAAGAGACGGAGGAGGGGGGCACACACATGAATCACATTAATACCAGTGAAATAAACTTCCAGCAGGAGGCACTGGGCATGTTATAGCAGCTTTTAGGATTCAGTCATGGAATACAAAGCAATGAAGTCAGTGCAGTGAATGGCTGTGCTGTTCCACCAGGAGCTCCAGCGGGGCAGGGCAGCAGTTATCCTGAGGCTAATTACCCAAACACAACCTTTGACACTGGTGTGCTCTGTCCCAGCAGCTCTGGCCCTGCCCACCGCACATCCACAGCCAGTTATGGACACCAGCGTGTGGCTGCGGGCGCTGTCCGGCCCGGTGGGTTGTTTCCAGCCTTTTCGGCCATCTTGTGCCCACAGGCTGTGTGTTTAGAGTGGACACTGAGTACTAGCTGGTTAAATGCACTCTGCAGACAGCTCAGACGCTCTGTGCTGTTTTTGTTTCCACTTTTCTGCTTATTGTCTATTAATGGAAGATGTATATTATGAATTTTATAGGATGGAAGATTATATAACTCAAATCCTGATCCTGATAAAACATTTTAGTTACTGAAACAGGTGAAAACTGGTTCAAATGATTCACTCCTCTGGGTATTTTTGGGGGAAACAACAACACGCCTTATAGATATTTTAAGGTTAATTTCAGCCTCATACTGTCTATAAATCATTCCTAGCCACTCAGGAAAAACACACATCCTAAATGAAAAAAAGCAAACAGAAGTTGGTTAGTAAAAGCAATGAACAGATAAAACAGATGATCATTTTGACTTGATGGCTTTTGGAAGCTAACAGAAGCTTCAGCCTGTGTGTCTCTGCTCCACTGGACTGTAATATCAGCTGTAATCACGCTCATATAAACAGTACAAAGTCACTGTCTAGCACTAATACGCTGGGAAGGGAGGAAAAAGCTTGTGTGTGTGTGTATGTGTGTGTGTGCGGCTTGTGTTTGGTGCACGTTTGTGTTTTCATGAGGCAATGGCTTCACAGGCAAATTATAGCTTGTGTTTTTACATGCTGATTATGGCGGGGAGAGCTATGCACACATTATCAGAAAGAATGCAGAAAGTCCTCTGACAGAGAGGAAAAGTAGGAAGGACAAGAGCTATTTTTTCCTGTCTGCTCATTTTCATCAGCACAGCAGTAATGGGCCTACAGGCAGCTGCTGCAAATACAGCACATATGAGAAACGCTGATTTTGGGTTTTTTTTTTATGTTTAATGAGTAAAAAGCATTGAAACATGAGAACTAAATTATTCAATGAGTCATTTGATTTTCTGAGTCCCTGATGCACAATTCTATTTATACACACTGGAGCTGTATTTATGAATAGCCACAAACAAAACCACTTCCACTGAGTCAAAAGTCAATCTGAACTCACGTCAGAAGTCATATTTGAAGTCAGAATCAGTAGCACAACAGAGTCTATAACAGGCCTCAGAATGTGTCAATCAAACGTGTATATGTGTTGATACATTACTTCTCTCATCTTTGTAGTCTTCTAAATGAATGATACAAACAGGGATAACAGTGCACTATCACACATTCCCTCTTCACAGGTTTTCATAGTGTTGCACATACAGTTGTATAAACTGTATTTAGTATGTTGCTGTTTGGACATGTCCTTTGCTTGAAGCATACTGAGGCCTTTATTCAACCAACATCAGTCATTATGTTGATTCTATCTAAACCAGCTCTTAGTGACAGTAAACAAAGAGTCAAGTAAGTACTACCCCCAACTGACACTGGAGTTGTGGGGCTGATGCCAGTATTAATATAACAGAGTAATATGTATCAGCCAGCAATCTTATATACAGAATATATACAGAAATCAAAAGTACACTATACAATACACATCAGAATGAGATTCTGTTGCAATGTCTCCAAAATAGTGCTAAATATTAAACATAATAAAACAGGGGAAATTAAAAAAAAACAACTATGTATAAAAATATATTGCACATTTGCATAAATATATTTCACAGCAGTAGTTTATAAACTTGGAACAATAATAGAATACATAAGTTGATACTATATCTGTGACAGGCTGATATCAGCTGAACAATATATCGATTGGGCTCTATTAGTAAGTAAAATAAATAAACAGGAATTAGATCAATCAAATCTAATGCAAGACAGACAGTTAAGGTAGATTGTTTATTGTTGTTACTACTATTAAATTGGTCTGAGTGATAAAACTGTCTAAATGTCCGGCCTTCATTCACCCCTCGCACTCTGTGTTTTTCTAATCCTATACCCAGATTCTGGAAATCATGAGTGCTGTTTAACAACTGGTGTTGCTGAAAGCTATTAGTGACTTGGTTATTTAAGTGGATGTTAACACACTGTGCCTACCAATGTTGTATTGTAACATTTCAGCAGATAACTTCACTTCATGAAGCAAATCTGGTCTAATGTTTGTCCCTAAACCCAAACCCTGATCTCACATGAGTACTTTCTAAAAACTTGACATCATTTAAAAGCCTCTCTCAGTCTGCAGGCACTCACCAGATCCTGTGGCTCCTGCAGCCAGCCTGTGTTTGTGTGCGCCTCAGCACATTCAGAGCACTACCTGCTCTAGAGGCAGACTCTCAGCCTCACAGTCTTTTGTTTGATGCTGTGTGTGAGTGACTGAACAAAGTAGAAGCTGCTCCATATTCATGACTAAAGACACAGGAGTGGGACCCAGACACACACACACACACACACACACACACACACACACACACACACACACACACACACACACACACACACACACACACACACACACACACACACACACACACACACACACACACACACACACACACACACACACACACACCCCTCAGGCCCTGACAGCTTGTTAATGCTACTTGGCCTTGCAGTACAGGATTTCATGCCGGCAGCACAATGCTGACTCCAAGAATCGAACCAATAGCGCCGCAGCCAAATGAAGTGTGATTGGCCAAAGTTTCCCAGTAACAGAGAGGGAAGATAGTAACAGCAGAGTTAAAACTTCACTTTCCTGTCTCTTCCTGTGTGTGTATGTGTATGTGTGTGTGTGTGCGTGTGTGTGTGTGTGTGTGTGCGATCAGAAGTCAAACTGTCAGCCCGTCAGCAGACACTCCAAGCAGTGAGCCAAACTCTCTCTCTCTCTCTCTCCTCATGCTCGATGATTCTCCCTCGCCCAGTGTTACTGTTTCTCTCCAACAGCTACTCATCCGAGTTATATTCCTGGCTGCTTCAAACGTTTCCAAAAAGCTATTGTGTGAACTCCTCCAAGACCACCGAGATAATTATCCTCAACTCTGGCACTCTCTGACTAAATGATATTAAATATGGCTGCTTGTTCAGACAAAACATTTGACCCCTATTGTCATCCGGGAAGAGACCACTCCCATCAGGATAGATATAGTTCATCCCTGGATAAAGATGATCTCTCACAACTACTTTGAAATAGGATGGAGGTTTGCATCCATTTGTTTGCTACTAATCATTGCCAAACATGTTGAGACTGAGCCATTATGCGGCACTGCAGTTGATCCCAGTTCCCATCCCTGCCTGCTCACACTGTGCCAACTTCTGCTTCCAGTTATATTGTTTTAACATGTCACTGAAAAGCTGAAGGACTGAGGTGGAAATGAGGCAAAGTGGGCTTCCTAATAAATCATGTTGTCAATCATTTGTTTTCTAGGATTAAAAAAAAACAAAAAAACTTGTTCTGTCTTGTCTCCTTCCCAGATGAGAGTAGTGGGGTTTTCCAAGCAGACATCGCTGTGTTGTCTACGGTAACAAGAACAGCTTAAACAGCACAGATGTGTGGAAATGCAAGGGGGAATGGATGAATGTGGGAAAGTGAGGTCAAAAAAAGAGAGGGATTATCTTTTCTGGCCCATTAAAACTGAATTATTCTCTGGTTTAATTATCATGGTCATTTTTTTTTAATACTGCGCTACAGTAAGAAGATTTCAGTCTGACAATTATCTAGGATTGTCTGCTTGTCCACTGTCTGCGGGCTTAACTGTCCTCGCTGCATATTTCAGCATGGCTTTCATTTGCTTAGAAAAGCTCAGATGTTAAATATTGCTATTGTTTAAAAAAAAAAGTCTGCTTCAGGTAGAAAAGTTGACACCCCTTTTATCACCCAGCATACACTGTAGCATTAATATTTAAGGTAGAAGACACAGAATGCTGTCAGCTGGAAGATGCAGAGATTCTTCACTGTCTCTTGAGTCTATGGTGTTAGTGTTAAAATTAGAGCCTGACCCATATATCAGTCAATATTATTAATAATAATATCAGATATCGGTATCTGCATATATGTTGTCCTATATGGGCTGACAGACAGCTGATAAAGACAGTATTAAATGTACATTTGATCCTTGTTCCTAATTCAAACTGAATACAAACATGTCTTTTTTGTTATTATTACTTATTACTTATAATTAGTTTTGTTAGTTATAGTTTTGGGTTTTTTAAGTTTTTTGTCAAATGGTAAAATATCATGCTGTCATTGCATATCTTTGTCACAAGTGTTTTTAAAGGATTGTTGCAAAACAATTGATGTTTATGTCACATGTCTTCATAAAATTATTGGCCGACATATCGATATCAGAATTTTTGTTAAATTTAATATCGGCATCGGCCCCAAAAATCCAGTATCTATATGACAACTAATCAATTCTGCAATCAACAGGATATAAATGTAGATCACTTTGATGATCATGAATCCGTTCTTGGATGAGTTTAACTTCTTAAACTGTTTCCTGTCATTAAAAATTGGCCGACTACCTCTGCAGTTATTTCTTCTTCAATGTGAGGAAATCCTTTGTGGCTCTGCTAATATGTCCTCATTTCTAACATCCACTAGACTAAATTATCAGTTGATCATCACTTTTTAAACCGTAGCCTCAGAACTAAATGAATCATTTAATCAAACACCCGGATCCAGCTAAATGTAGCTGCTGGGAACACACATGCTAATCTTTCCTTTAAAAAAATCATTTATTTTAATTCACTCAAATGTGGAACTGTTCTCAGCTTCTAATAGGAGTTCAGATGTAACACACATATGGGCCCAGCTTCCTAACAAACAACAGTACTATGAGGACTTTCACACACACATTGAGACCTGACATGTGCAGAGAATGAAGCCTGTGTGAGAGAAGAAAGGAGTTAATATAAACAATAAAAAAAGAGAGGAAACAGAGGGAGAGGCAGAGAGGACAGACTGATGGAAACAGAAGATAGAAAGAGTTTAAGCTTCTAAACTGGAGTCAACTAACTGGGGAGGGGGGCAGGGGGTTGGGGTTGGGATGGGGAGGGGCAATCATTTTGACTCTCCTGGAGCAGAAATATCGTGACTGGCAGCATCAGAGCACAAAAACAAGCTATTATTAGAATAAGCACAGGGAGAGAGAGAGAGGACAGATGGATGAGAGATGGAGGGAGGACAGGGTCTCAGCTCTCTCAGAAGGGGGTGTGGTGGAAAATTTTGGGCAAGCTGCACAAAAGACAATATGGAAGAAGTTACCACAATAGACCAGAAAAACCACAAACACATTAACGTGGGAAACTTTTTTTGAAATTCCCATAACTCTTTCAGTCATCGCTGCAAGTATGTGGTTGGAGGAGCTGACTGCTGATCAGCTGATATAAAAGTCACTTATTTGTCACTGCTAGATTATGAGCTCTGATCCTCCTCCGCATACTGTGTAGAGTATAAATAGTGTCAAACGGTCCTTTTCCACTTTGTGAACTCATTAAAATGTAATGTAACATGTTTCCACTGCTGTATCTGTATCTACAGGACAACCAGAAAAAAAATTAAAAACACTTGTTGAACTAACCAAAATCAGCAGGTTCTGAATCAGAGAGAGAGCTGAGTCAGCAGTTACACACAAATACAAACAACTCGCCAAGGGGTCCGATCCGGCCCACTGGATCACTTTGCAAAGTATGATGATGCAGGTTTACAGGAGCAAGTTAAACTGTGAGGAGCCTACTTCATATTAAATGCTGCTTCAGAGGTTTTTCCAACCCTAACAGAATACACTCTATCAGCAGATTCTGTGAAAAAGACATAATATTGTTGAATTTGCAGGCTGTTCAGTTTTGTAAATAGATGGTTTATTATAGTAAAGTTATAATATATATGTATGTGGCCCTTAAACTAAAATGGATTAATCCACCAATAGAAAGTTAATCAGCAGCTATTTGTTGATAATCAAACTCTTGTTTCAGTCAGTTTTTAAGCAAGTATGAAAACAAGGGGGGTTAACATCTCAAATGTGATGATTTGATGCTTTTATTGGTCATAAATGATACCAAACTAAATATGTTGGGATTTTATTCTATCATCTGGACAAAATTAGTCATTTAAAGACATAATGCTAGAAATTACATTTTATAGACAAAATGACTCATTAACTGAGATGCCAGTGACCAACAATCAGTCTCACTGTGTTTGCTATGATGGTGAAACACTGCAGCCAGGATGTGAGAGACAGCTGGATGATTTTACTCTTTTTTATTTCTCACCATCTAACCAGAAAAACCAGCGAACCGATCGCCACGGAAACAACTGAATTCTTTCAAGATTTTATTGGGAGCGGGAACCCTCGTTCTCCACGCCTGACTAACTTTAACAGTGTTTAGTGAAAAAGCTTAAAGTTTAACAGACATTTCCAGACATCATTACTGCTCAGGTGGAGAAACTACAGACCTCCAGGAGACTGAGGGAGCACACATGCACACGCACACACACACACACACACACACACACACACACACACACACACACACACACACACACACACACACACACACAACTGATACTGAACTAACTTGTGTGCACTTGAAGCACAAACCCCTCTCTGTATTTAGAGGGAGGATAGTTTCTATTTTACACACTCAAAACATTACGTGTCATTTTGAAACTGGGAAAAATCACTTTTTGTACAGATGTGTTTTTTTTCTTCTTCTCTAAACAATAAAGAAAAAGTGAAAGTGACATGTTCTAAATTGTGGAAACAAGGCGAGCAGCTTGGTGAAGGCTTAACCTCCAACAGCCTTCTGAAACATTCAACAACTGCTCTGAAAATTCATTTCCGACTGACATGGTACTCCTCTCTGAGCACGCGCACGCACACACACACGCACACACACACACACACACACACACACACACACACACACACACAATACACCCTGTCTCTCTCTCTACAAACCAGCAGTGTAATCCTCTTTTCCTCAGAACACTAGTCTTTTTTTCTGGGAAGCAGTTAAAGATGGAGCTGTTGCAACCTGAGGATAATATTGAGGGCGGTGCTCTTGAAGCAAGGGCAACAGAGGTGATTTCTGTGAGGTGCTCATGAAGGGGTCGGCCAAACCTGCACAAAACACACACACACTCGTGCACATATATAAAGACTCCTTTCTGTGCCTGTCTGGGCAATAACAAGGGCAGTGCAGAGAGAGAGTGAAGGGTAAATGTTGCTGTGTTGTCTGCTCCTCTCTGAATATGCTGTGTGTTTGTGTGTGTGTGTGTGTGTGTGTGTGTAAAACACACCACTACACAAAGACCCTCTTTGTGGTCCCATGCGGCTAATGCTGCTTTTCCATAGTGTTGCCTTCATAAAACATTAGGGTGTGTGTGTTGCTTATAGAGTCAGGGTAACCAGCTTGTTTCATAACATACGGGAGGTGAGAATGAGCTGTAAAACATTCTAAAGAGCGCTGCTGGAGCTCTTTTTACCAGTAAATGAGCTTCACACACAGCAGCGGTATTAAAAAAAATAAAAAAATCATTACCCTATTGAAGTTGGAAAGCAGCGCTGCCAGCCACTCTGCAGTTTTGACAAGGCATGAAACCATGGAGAGCCTCGGGGCGTTCCCATGGCTGAGAGTCACATAATGGGATGATACACAGGTTATATCCAGGACAAACATGGAATCAAGCTCTTGCACAGTTGGGAGTCGCTGGAGGGCTCAAACCAAATATAACTAATTATTAGTCAACAAATCTGTTCAGCAAGAAATAACCAGCGGCTCTTGTTACTACAAGGAACACAATCAAATGAGGCTGAGAGCTAGAAGAGAAGTGGATCTTACATGGTGTTGGGAGTGTTTATAGCTCTCCTGGAACAAAGCCATAGTGTTTCACTCGGTTGTTTCACATGAAAAGAAGTGACAAATTGTTGTGTTTAGAGCGTAACAAGTCGAAAACCTAGCTCCTTTCTCAGCTTCACACAGCTGGTCAATCATAGGGTTAAGTGGGTGTGAATGTCAGGTTGTTGTTTCGGCGATTGGTTGGGAAGCAGCCTACCAATACCTTTCATTTTCAACCTACACTCCACTCTACTAACTGAGCTATTAGCTAAGACTTTGCATGGGTTTCATCAAATCCTGTTTGGCAAACCTTCAACATTATGAGTTGACCATTAAAAACAGCCACCTATATTACCTAACCTTTTGTTCATTAAAACAAGTAATGACAATGTCTATCCAGTGTCAAGTCGGCCAGACACTGCACCATCTGACTTGGAAAGACTCATTTCAATCTAAACAGACATTATAGGATGGCCATAAAAAGCAGCAACCCATATTATGTTTTTGTTTTCATTAAAACAACAAGATTCATGATAAAGTAACTACGAATCTGCTTAATGTCATTGAAAACCATCTAAACATGGTGGACAGTACCTCTCGTTGGCTAGGTGGTATCCATCTGAAACAGAAGGGTTCATTTCAATCTAAACATATGAAGCAATGAAGCCCACCAGCCTGCAAAAGAATGCCTTAACATTCTTGCAATGTCAACAAGAAACAAACACATATTTCAAGCTGGAGTTAAACCAGCAATCTATGGACACCTGTTATTTTCAGCCTACAGTCCTCCCTTATACCAACAGAGCTATCAAAGCTTTGTATGGAAACACATTCACAATTTTTAATTGAGCGTGGAAACAGACTCTTATCTTACCCTATATTTTGCTAAAAACAACAACATTCGTTACAAATGTCTTACCAATCTACCATCACACAAGGTAATCATGACCTCCATTAAAAACCAGGGGGATGATGGGGATTTCAAAGGTATTTGACCACCAACAAGCAGTTCTAACAGAGTATACT
This sequence comes from Scomber colias, assembly GCA_021039105.1. Taxonomy (NCBI): domain Eukaryota; kingdom Metazoa; phylum Chordata; class Actinopteri; order Scombriformes; family Scombridae; genus Scomber; species Scomber colias. Next base: position 134,421 of record JAJDFG010000127.1, read on the forward strand.
GCTGCCTTTAGAGTCTCCAGTCATGCTAGCAGCTCTGTGCTGCTACAGACAGAGCAGTGCTTTGAGCTAAATGTTAAGTGATCCAACTGACTGTGCTAACATGCGGATAGTTATTAGTGATAGTCAACAGCTTAGTTTGCTGATGGGAATATCATAAGGGCCGTTTCAACTGCAGGAACTTGGGGGCAATTTTGCGGGGCTGTGACCGTTGGCGTGTCCCCCATAGCAGGAACCTCACCTGAAGGACAATCATTCAGAACTTCTGTGCGGTTTGAGGTGGACTAGGTGCTGATTGGGTATACTCAAAGTGGGATGTGACATCAACAGAAAGCGCCAAAATAAGCACCTCCAGAGTGCGGTGGGTCCTATGAAGGTCCTGCTCAATGGAGACACAACAGCTGGAGAGGACAGCGAGAGGACCTTCCTGGAACGTTCCCGCCTCCTAAATTTTACCTGGAACTTCCTTAATGGAAACAGTACTATTAGTTCTGCAGGTATTTGATGTCAAACCAAAGTGTTGGTCAAGTTGAAATGCTGACCTGATGATGGCAAGAGATAAAAAAGACAGAAGATCACCAAGGTAATTCGGAGTCATCCTCTGGGGACCGTGAATGTCTCTACAAAATGTAACAGCAACCCATCCAAAGGTTACAGAGACATTTCAGTGAAGACAGAGAGGCGGGCTGACTGACTTAACCTCTTCTAGAGTACATGCTGGCTAAAAACAACTGAAAGTCTGTTTCCTAAAAAGCTGAACAAACACACGATAAGATCTCACAGTGATTAAACCTTTAATGATCAGATGTGTGTGCTTCCTTGTTCCTCAACTGATGTTACTTTGTTCTCAGAGTCATACGTGCGCATTTTCTCCTTAATAACCCAAGACACCGATTACAGCCAATCAAAGGTTTCCTTTTTTTATTCCTGCACACAGACTGGACTACAGCATACAACTCCACCGAGCATTGATAGACCACACTTTGGGGGAATGAGGCTTGTCCTATCACATCTCTGTTAAAATACCAGGGATTCCTCTTGGAAGTGAGCGTTGCCGAGCTGGACCTGGTGCTGCTTTAACCCAGCTTTAGTGTTCCAGGCTGAGAGAACAAACCACAGCCCCACAGCCTCTTCTGGAGCTCAGGAGGGGGATTTTATGAGCTGCTCACAATGCAAATGTAGTCAGTATTTCTGAATATGTCATGGGGGAGGGTAGACAGTGGGTGTGTGAGAGAGATGAGGGTAAAGAATTTAGCGGGAGTGTGTGTCTCAGTGGATGCATTTCTAAGTATCTGTGCAAGTTCATAATGTTATGAAATGCCTGAAGGGGTAGTTTGAGTTGGCACAGGTGTGTGTGTGTGTGTGTGTGTGTGTGTATCTGTGCGTGTACATCTGTGTGTGTGCTTGTGTTTGTGTGTTTGTGTGTTTGTGTGTGTGTGTGTGTGTGTGTGTGTGTGTGTGTGTGTGCGCGTGTGTGTGTGCATGCGTGTGCGTGTGTGCTAATCTAATGTAACACCATGACAACCGCAGCAAGTTAGCTCTCAGTGTAATACAGTCAGAGAATCATGACACTGTCTGAAACTATGAGTAATCTCTAACAACAAACCTGCTCTGCCACAGTAGACCACCCTGAAGGTGGGCTTGCCATTGTGGTTTTGGCCACCCTTGCTGAGCGCGCCCGTATGAAGCTGCTGTTGGCTGCAGCAAAGCATGCTGGTCTATCAGAACTGACACAGAGGAACATCATAGAAAGGAAATTAAATAGAAAAATAAAAAAATGTCCTGTCTGAATCAACATTGCATTATGTTGTTTGCTTCCATGCTGACAGTGCTGCGTGTGTGTGTGTGTGTGTGTGTGTGTGTGTGTGTGTGTGTGTGTGTGTGTACCACTGACACAGATAGATATCATCACAGTGACAGTCTTCCTCTCACCTGTGTGTGTTTTACGAGCCAGGGCTTTACAACAAGGTGCTGAAGGACACTAGCGTCAGTCTGGTTATTAGACTGTAGAGGTGTGGAGGTGTGGAGAGATGGAGGGAGGGGAAAGGAGGGACGAGTGAGGGGGGGGGAGGGGGTAACGCCACCTTCTCATCACCCACCCTTCAGAACACATGACCCTCATATTCTGCCTCACACTGTCAGAGAGATATCTGGCCTCCCTGCACTCACTGATTTTTTCCCCCCTCATGTTTTTCTCCACAACCTGAACACTGCTGATCATTCTAGCCTCATTTAAACTATGCTGCTGGTGCCCTCACACTCCTCACACTCTTAGCCCCTTTGGTTCAGTTTGTTTAGACTGGTGTGAAAACACTTGACTGAACTCTGATGTAGACAAGCCACCAGACAGTGTAAAACATCCTGATCCAAAGTGAAATCTGGTGCAGTTAGGTAAAAGCAACCACAGGACTTCATGATAGTGGATATGTGACTGTGATTTGTATAAGTGGGGTTACTGATACATGGTAACTACCCCCTTTAATAATATGATGGTAAAAGACCCCTGATCTTGAGTCAATCAGTGGAATTTCATTTCCACACGTTGGTCCATGCAGCCTGATAATAAGGAATGAGTAACCTGTCAGGCAACAATGTATGCGGGTGTGAAAGAGACCCTGATCTGTCCATCAGTTAACAGCAGAGGTTCCCAAACTGGGAGTCCGACCCAGTGCAGGGGAGGGGGTGCATAGCTAGGAGGGAAAAACATGACACTATAGACCTTTTGGACTTGATTTGGACTTCAGATTGAATATACAGTGTGCTATCTTTACTGTCACTACAGTCACCGCCATTTTTCAGGGTCTGAATTGTAAGTCCTCAAACATGTCCAAACATTTAAAAAACACTAGTGTCCATGATATCGTTCTTCACTAACTGCTAACAATCCCACATTACAATGGATCACATTTTATACATGTGAAAGTTACGGCTGATCAACACCACAGTGGCCAACTTACTTCCAATACAAACTAATCTCTTATCAAACTCTTCATCTCAAGCAGAATGGAAAACATAGAAGTAGCTGGTATATTTTTAACTGACCTGCTGTCACTTGTTATGATAACAGACATCAGCAGATTATAACAGCTGTTTCTCATTCATTCTAATGTCAACAGCTCAAATCAAACAGTTCTAATGTACTATCTGTGTCTGCTGTCTGCATTCACATAAAGACTGTTCATGTGTGTTAACTGAATGTGTCAGATACATATTATTAACATGTTGGGTGGTTGTGAACATGAGGCTGCCACTAAAACTGCAATGATTAGACATTTTAACCCTTACATACTGCTCATATTTATATCCCCTCATATCTCAATTTTACTTAATTATATTAAATGTGAATAAACTGCATTTTTAAACAGTGGTTTTTGCATTTTTGAATAAATATGGGTCAAACCCTCAACAGAAATGCATATCAGCTGTACAAAAATGTTAAAATATTTCCATTTTTGTATATTCCGGGTCAAATTTCTGGGCTAAAAGACACATTTTTAAGGTTGTGTTTTCTTCTCTCAAATGTAAAACTGGGTCAATTTAGACCCTGAACAGCATGTAAGGGTTAAGCTGTTGTTCCTTTAGCCTTTAGTTTAAAAGGAAACCCTGTTAACAGTTGATATGGATTCAGTGTATTCAAGAGCAGATTTGAATTTGAAAAAGTCAACGAGGGTGTGATCTGATACATTTGGGAAGCATAAACAATACAATCTGGTCATACTTCTGCTTTGCTCCCTGTGTTTTAATGTCTTCCCCCAGTTTTATTAGTGGTTGATAATAACACAATAAATCAGATGAAGTGGTGAAACATTTTTATAGCTTCCTGAGCAGAGCGTGACTAAAAACCACTAGTTTATTTTGGGTTTTCTATTTCGTAACCTTGTCACAAACTGTAAACTCTACTAAACAGAAGCATGTTACTCACATCTCTGCTTACTTTAACTCTACGTCAACACCTGCAGCCAAGATCATGATTTATTCTTTACACTCTACTGGCTTTCAAACAATTACACAATAGAACTTGCACAATTTGAGATCATCTGCCAATACCAATGAAAAATTAATGACTAACAAAGGCATTTTCTCTGCTCTTTATGTAAGTGTGGACACCTGGTTGTAAAGATGCAGGAATACCTCTCCTCACGCTCCCTCCCCAACCCGGACCCTCACACTCTTTTTCTCCACTCCCTCATCATAAATAGTGCAGCATCTCGGCAGCAGCTCTCGGCATTCCGACTTAAATGCACACACAGGGAACGTTTTCCCCCCTCTCAGCTCCGGCCTCATCTCCTGCTGGGAATATACAGTTAAAAAAGAAAAAAGAATCTGCACAGCACAGCACGCTTTTAAAAAGGTGAAGCAGAAAGAACAGGGCTTTAAATTATTTCCGTTACACGAGACAATGGGGGATGTAAAACATTTAAAAAGGTCTTGCAAATTTATCTGTGTTTGAAAAGAACGTGGCTGTTCTTACACCCCCCCCCCCCCCCCCCCCTCTCCCTCTGGGAAAGCACACAGAGAAGAAGGCTGTTTTAGCTGTGGTTGTATATATAACACAATAACGTCAGTGTGTGTGCCGCATGTTGCATGGTGATATTGTTTGGACTTTGGTGGTTCCTGCAGTGTTCTGGGTGGATGTAGTCATATTTTACAGAGTATTTTCAGCTGCGTGATGGCTGCTCCCTGTGCATTCATCAAATGACAGGTTTCAGGAACAGAAAGGCTTTATTTTCTATACAGCAGCTGCTGATGCTGACAGGCTGACTGCAGTCAAATGTACTATAATAACAGAGCGCTGTATGGATGATATTTGGATCATATCTGACTTTTTGAGGACTGACTGAATTGTGTCTGTATGACTGAGTAAAGGCTGGTTACTGGTGACAACATGATACCAGAAGACTAAGACAACTGTTTACCTGCTTACCTGGCTGTGAGAAAAAAAAAACACACTGTTCTACACAAGATATAACTCTCAAATGCTAATACAAATGCTAACCAGCCTAAATGTTACCACTAATAAGACTACTACTTTTAAATCCCAGGAACATTGCACACTTATATAGTATCAGGAATATATGTATATTGTAGATTTATATAATTGCAGATTATTTTACACAGATTGTTCATTGTATATAGTTTTTTAAATCACTTTCACCATAATGTGGCTGAGTGTTGAATTTTTCAATAAGGGGATCAATCAAGATACCCACCCTACTTATATAGCACTTTTCTAGTCATTTTGACCACTCCAAGCTAAATGTAAAATTCACATGAACCCATTCATTCACTGATAGCAGGAGGAAATTAACATTCACACATCATTGGCTCAGCCATCAGGAACAATTTGGGGTTAAGTATCTTGACCAAGGACACATGGATATGTGGGCAGAAGGAGCCGGGAATCAAACCGCTGACCTTCCAATTAGTGGACGACTGCTCTACCTCCTGAGCCACAGCCGTCCCAAACACAGTCTCAAATTGGCAGAACATGTATTATTTAGATTAAGAACTATGAATCTGCACACTTCCAAGACAGTTTTTGATACTCGTTGCTATGGATACATATCAGTCTGCACCAAAAAAATGTTACGACACTGCGAAATTAAAAATACAGTTTCTACCTTCAAATCCTGTGTCTCTGTCTTCTCATTATATTCTAAAATGCAATATGTAAAAAAAATCCTTTTTTACTATTTTCATATCAAAATCTCCTTATTCTTCTTCTTCTTTGCTTTAACTGTTCATGTTCAAGTTTATTGGTCAGAGCTAACAGAGCATCAAATCTGAAGTATTTCATTATAATTCTTGTAATTGTTCACCACCCACATCTTCAGTTTCCTCAGAAATACGTCACAAGAGAGGCTAAACACACTCCAACTTGTGTTTCACTTTAAAGTTTTACTGAAACCGTTTAGTCGCCTACTTTCAGCTGCCTCGGCGAGTGTCTTATTTCGTCTGTTTATTCTTTGATCAGATTTTCCCTCTAATTCAAATCACATTTAGTTGATTTCATACTTTAACTTTATACAGCTGTTTATGTTTAAACATTAACAAGAACAGGCCAGCAGCTGTGTGGGAGTGTAATTAGGCACAGAGGTGCTTTGAGTTAAACGCTCACAATGACCATGACATGATCATGTTTATCAGGTATAATGTTTAACCTGTTCACAATATTAGGATACATGTACATTTTGACCTTATGAATAAGTCAAGGTATCATAAAAGTAATCAGACTCTATCCTGTGGGAAACATAAAAGTCTTCACAGTAATAAATATTAGAGTCTGGTGGAGGAGGAGCATTACTCTCTGGAGATGAGACTAATATCTAACACATTTGAGATGCTTTGCTGACTTTATACTAAGAGAGACAAACATGCTAATAATCAGCAAAGATATAGAAAAAGCTTTGTTTTCAACATCAGTAATGAAACTCATAGATCACACAGACATCGCCATTGAAACATTGTGAAGCGATACACAGTTCTTGACACAATGGAGAATAAATGGAAGAAGGAAAATAATGCATTGGCTGTAGATGATACTGCAAGGAGGAGAAAGAAAAGCAAGATGTGCATGTAAGAGGAGTAGTGTGTGTGTGTGTGTGTGTGTGTGTGTGTGTGTGTGTGTGTCTGATGGTAAAAGAAATCCACAGTCAAGTCTCACACCTCCACTCTAACAGTCTCATTCATCATCATGCTCTAGACAGCGCAAGGGTCACCAATCCTCCACTCTGTCTACACACACACACACACACACACACACACACAGCTCATTATACAGGAAGGCAGGGGATAACAGCACTCACCGCCTCTGCTCTGAATTCACCCAAAGCATCATTCAACATCTAAACAAGGTCTGAGTGACCTGACCTTGGAAGGTAGGCAGCAGCCAGCATTGTGCTTTCATCTGACCAGGAGGCACCAGCACAGGTAGGTAAACAACAGCACGCAGCCAAGAGAAGCAGCCAGGACCCCTCACATCACCCCACATACATCCAAATATTCTCTTTCGAAACACTGCACATTTTCAGTCAGCTCTGATCTTCACAGCCCTCACAGTAGAAAATCATTGATGTGTGGAAAAGATCTGATCCAGTTATTCAAAATCTGACCTGATACACTGTGGTCCACCTGTGATAGGATGGGATGTAGTCCTGCCAGGTTTGACTTATGATGACAGGAGAGGGTCACACTCAATGGTCACTTTCTACAAAAAAAAAAAGACAAAAAACATTTTCCACACATGAAGTACAGATGTCAAACAGCACAGACACAGGAGAAAACACGTGAGGTCACTAGATATTTACACAGCAGCAAATCAACAACTAGAACTCAACAAGGAGGAAAACATCTAACCTATGATATAAAACATACCATATATGGAATATCAATACATTCATGATCAAAACATCTAGAATGTCTCAACAACTATTGGATCATTTGTTGTGGTATGTTTGGTTCAGACACCCATGTTCCTCATAGGGTGAATTAAAATAACTAAAGTGCTAATCACTGTCAGCATGCTAACATGGTGGACTGAGATGGTTGCCATGGTAAACATTCAAACAGTTTATTAAAGAGAAATAACACTACCTGTATAAGGATCTATCTACCTGTATAGAGATCTATTGGATCTATCTACCTGTATAGGGATCTATCTACCTCTATAGAGATCTATTTAACTGTATAGAGATCTATGTACCTGTATAGAGATCTATCTACCTCTATAGAGATCTATCTACCTGTATAGAGATCTATCTACCTCTATAGAGATCTATCTACCTGTATAGAGATCTATCTACCTCTATAGAGATCTATCTACCTGTATAGAGATCTATCTACCTCTATAGAGATCTATCTACCTGTATAGAGATCTATCTACCTCTATAGAGATCTATTTAACTGTATAGAGATCTATCTACCTGTATAGAGATCTATCTACCTCTATAGAGATCTATCTACCTGTATAGAGATCTATCTACCTCTATAGAGATCTATCTACCTGTATAGAGATCTATCTACCTGTTTTATCCCAGACATTTCCCCAGACCCAAAGTATCCTCAACACACAACTCTGGATTTA